>CAJNDT010005224.1:85122-575528 GCA_905221615.1 Symbiodinium sp. CCMP2592 | reverse complement strand
CCGACTCAGCCACGAATTCTTGCCCAACACCCCTGCACCAACGAAGATTACGGAGTTAGGGTTGTCTTTCCTTGCTTGCACCACATCAAAGATGTAGGCGCACATGGCGTCGTCAACTTCTCGCCCCATACTCAGAACATTTACTTGCAGCCCAGGGTCGTAGTGAGAATCGGGAGCATGCTGGGCGATGCAATCCTTGGCTGGAGCATACTCGTTCCACCAGTTCTCCTCATCGACTCCGATCAATGTCCATACCGTCACTGCCTTTGGAGCATCTTTGATAGTGATACGGTACTTCCACCGGCTGTAAGGATTCTTGTAAGCATGGACCAACCTTCCATCGTGGTCGAGGAATTGGATCACCAGACCCTCCTTGGGCTTGTTTTTGGCGAAATTGACCACGTGAGGCACAATTGCTCCATCATATCCTTGATATTCCCTTTTCTGTTCAGCCGCATCATGCCATACATCCTCGTACACCGACGACCATTGGTCATAACCGAATTGAGAGGCTTGACTTTTGGACTGGCCGTTGAAACAAAGAGGCAATGTAAAGCCCTGGTACCCCCCATGGATGGCACGCGCCAGTGTGACAACCACCGCTCGCCATTTGGCGGGCAGGGCGCGCACATAAGACTGGCCTAGAGGCGGTTCAGGAATAGGCAGAAACGGCGGCGCAAGGACGTCCGCAATGGCAGCGGGGCGCAAATGCCCCCGCACGGGATGGTACTGAAACACAGCACGTTCCACGTAGCGGTCGAACTTGCCCGGTGTGTCAAGGATAGCAGCACGATCCTCCATCTGGTGCCACTGCCCTTCACGAAGAATCCAAGTCGACCGAAGGGAACGACCAGGCGGCAACGCGGAAGGCGGCCCCCGCAACATGCGCGGGAACTTGACAACCAGGATGGGGTCCACACTGTCATGTTCTTGCAAGCCTTCCTTACTCGACAATCCAGCGCGATACAACACCTGAGGGAGGATCGGCGTCTGCGTGTAAGGAAAACACGGCACCTCGCTCTTGAACGAGTAGTGCTGCTGACCCTTCTCATCCGTGCTTTGGGAATGAGTAGGTCGCATCAGATCCATAATCTCCTGGGAGCCAATGAGATCCGGCGGAAAGATGTTGATGAGCTGACACGCATGTGTCCAGGACACGGAATCCTTGAACGACTTGGTGTGTATGTCCGCGGACATCTTGGCAGTGACCTCGTAGGCAAGAGAAACGTAACCTTCCTGAAAGATAGAGTGCATCCATCCAATGCAGATACCGTGGGTACGTTCCAAGTGACGCATAGTCGGATTCTTGCCCGTGCGAATCACCCCGATCATGGTTTGGTTGTCGTCGTAGAAGACGAAGTTGGGGTCTTGCCCCCCAAGCTGCTGCCACAACGTGATAGCAGGCAATCCAAGACGTGACATGGCAAAGTCGGCCGCGACATTCTCGGCCTCAGGTGTGGAATGACTCAAGCATCCCTGCCTTTTGCTAAGTCCCGCCAAGGGAAATCTTGTGTGAGAACCTTGAATGTGCAAGTGAGCACCGGAGGTAGATTTCAAAATTTCTCCACAACCTGCATAGTCCGCATCTGCAAACAGCCCGATGGACGAGTCCTCCAAGGAGTTCCCGACCCATCCAATCATCATGTGATGTTTGGACTGGTGCACATAGGCCATGAGATGATGAAGAAGAGCATCCTCCTTCTTGGTCCATTTCGTGATCTTGCGTGCGAGATTGTTGATACTGCGCAGCAGATCAAAGCGGCAAATGCGCGCGGCATAAAGCAATTTCATGAGAATGCTGGCTGCCTGCGGAGCAAGTGCACCGCGATGAGCCTCGTTGATTTCCTCTTCCTCGGGCGCCTTGGGAATAGGTGGAGGCGGAACGAGCCGACCATCCTTATCAACAGGCATGGTGTGTCCACACCACGTGCATCGATGGCTTTACCTGACTGTGCCGGAGCGCGAGCTGGGTGATTCTTAGTCTCCTCAGCCGGACTCGGCGATGGTACCGTCTTGAATTTTGTCGGATCGAACCCAGTCACGTCGCAGTACTTCTTGACTGTCATGTCCAGGTACGTCTCCATGTCGTAGGTAACGGTCTGCCCCTTCGTTTTGTCATGCAACGTTGCCTCGCCCTTGGAGATGCGACAACCCAGATACAAGCCCAGCGGCGTTTCTTCTTCCAATCGAAGTTCTTGGCGCAGCATGTCCCAACCCTTGGGTAGACTCTCTTTGGGTCCTGCCATCTTGAGATCGTCCACGTAGATGACAAGTAAGAGCTTCATTTGCGGGTGAAAATACAATGATGGCCATTCATCGCCAATCGGCTTGAACCCTACTTTCTGTACCGCGGTGTGGCAATGTTGTTCCCACATGGTTCCTGCGTCAGGATGTCCATATAGAGCTTTGATCAGGCGACATACCGGCCTACGGAATTTGTGCCTTTTCGCAGATGGATGCCAGGCTTCATCAGGCAGTTCAACCCAACATGGAGTGCCCGATAATCTAGCCTGAATGTATGCTTGGATAGCATCCGCCATCTGGACATCGTTGCCAGGAAGACATCCGTAATAATCTGCCCATCGTGAGGCGTCAAATGTAGCCGGGGAATTCCCCAAATCCTGAAACAATGCGGCTTCCATATTCTGGTCTTTGACCTGGTCACCGAGTAGTACACCTCGCCCTTTGAACTTTCTGGCAGGATCGTCCTCTTTGAGCTGATAGTTCTTCTCGTATATCAGTCCATGTACACGCGCCATGTGTACTTTCTCACCTTTCTTCTTTGCCTCGGCGACGACGTCGTCATATTCACGCGTAGTTGAGAAGTCAAACACTTCTTGGTCCCACAATCCCTTCCATTCTTTCATGAAAGCTTCCATGGCCTTGGGATTGTTGATCATCTCTTTGCGTGTGACGGGTCGAGTGACCATGGCATTGAAGCACGATCCTCCTGCATGATTCTTGTCCCGATGTACGTTTCTGTGAGAAGTCGTACACGGCATAGAAGGAATCCAGTTATCATCCATGACCATATGCGCCGGAACGGCCGGCACGACATCTGCCAAGAATTGTTCCTGTGTATATTGGTCCACATAAGACTGTGCCCATGACCAACCATCGTCGTCATCAACAGACACGTTGAGTTGCAGATCAATCTCTTCACACGGGACAATCTTGGGAAAGATCATGTTGTCCAAAGTCTTGGTGACTATCTTCTTTCCTATCACAGCCTTCTTCCGGTCTTTCTTGGCAACTCGAGCTTTGTCTCGCTTCTCTTTCTTGTATGCTGCCTTCTTCTCCGCTTCGCTCATCTTCTTCCATGCTTCCGGAGAATAAGAATGGATAGGTCGCCGTGTAGGAAGAGTTCGTCGACCATCAATTCGGATCTTGTACGGAACTCCCCTTTTGTCGATCTTGCAAGCTTCACCGTCATCGGTAAGATATACAATGCCGTCTCCTTTCTTCCCCGTACTCCAATGTTCAATCTCCTCGGGAGCCAACTTCTTTTCTTTCAAGATCTTGATAATCTCTCCAGGTTCCTCGATGTCTCCTTCGGGGATGAGTCTACCGGTTGGACCGACTTCGCGGGGCGATCGTCGATCTTTCCCAGTGACCTTTGGTTCAGAAGGAGGCGGTGCTGCACGTAGACCCAGCTCTTCGTCTAGTTCTTCGAGTCGTTTGTCTCCTATGGCATCAATAGCTTCATGTTCTGCTGACTTGAAGACTTCGCCGGACGGCTCCGTCTCTATGTCAGATGGATCTATGTCCTGTAAGTCAGGATCTTCTCCGGGATCCGGTGGAGGAAGAAGTCCATTTTGATCATCACCATCCCCGTCGTCACCATTTCCTCCAGGCGGACCGTCGTCACCGTCATCGACGTCTTTTATCTCCTTGCCAGCGAGGTCAACGTTGTCCCTGAGTCCCTCAATGGTTGAAGTCATCCTTTCGTACTCGGCTTTCAGGGGAAACGTTATCTCCTCTGGGAAGTAGATAACTTCTGTCTCGTACGGTCTCATCAACTTCCTGGGAACAGATGCGTCCATCGACAAGTTCGTGTTGGCAAATTCCTTCATATCCCAAACGCGATACTTCTTGGACCACCCTTGACCAGCAGTGATGATGTACCCGGCAAAAATACCTGGAATCCCCTTTGGGTCGAATTTGTTGCCATATGTCTTCGGCCTTGTATCCGTCGGCTTGAAGAAGACTTTGGCACCAAAGGGTATGGCTTTTCCCTCGAAGTCCTTTCCAGTCATTCGCTTCCATGCTGAATCACCATCGCCTTCCACGTCTTCAACGTTGAGGTTCTGCATCACGCAATTAAGCGCAAAGGACCAGTATTGAGCGGGCAATCCGGCGTGTAGCATGGATGCTGCGACTGTGTTGATCAATTCTTGATTTGATCGTTCAGCGAGTGAATTGTTACTGGGTTTCCCTGGAAGGGAATGATCTATCACGATCTTCAACTGCGCCATAGCTGAATCGAACTCTGGTGCTTCATCACTATACGCCATATGAATCTTGCGTCTTCCCATAAGGCGTCTGATGGCCATGACGACTTCGTCAGTGCTCCTTGAAGCCGTGGGAATCGCTGCGATCATTTTGGTGGCGATGTCCCTGATGACTAGAACTTCACGTGCCCCGTCATCGAGTCCAATGCCTGCTTCGGCGGCCTTGCGCATGTCAAGGAAGTCGAACGTCACAAGATCTCCCCAGTGTTTGATCACACGTTGAAATGCACCTCGTTGTGTTCGTAAGTGCTTCATCTTCGCGCGTATGCACGAATCACAATATGGATTGCGGTAGCGATGGGTACACAGATGTGCCAATGTCTTCGCTTCGGCTTTCAGTGTTCCGACTCTGGCCTTGCGGCTCGGTGCACCGTCGCCTTCCACATCAATGATCACCTCATCGTCACCATCCAATGGAATGTCACCCACTCCTTTTCCTTCGTCGTCGTCCGGAGGGCGTCCGGCCTCAGACTCTGGTACTTCTTCTATAGGAGGTTCTTGGGGTTCAGGATCAGGAGGTCGTTCGTGATCATCACCTTCTTCTTCTGCTTCGATCTCGCCCGGTGCAGCTTCAGCGGCAGCTGCGACGCTGACGTCAACATTGCCTGCTATCAATGCACCCTTGAAGATTTCGGTGATGGCTTTGGCCTCCGGATCATCATGAACCAATGACTTGGAACTCCCGGCACGAACGTACGGGATGTCACCGTTCACGAACAGAGATATTCTCTTGCCCTGCGGGTTGATCATGAATGGTTCCCTTCCGGGAGGCCACACAAACCCGTAGTTGAAGTTCATACATCTCTTGCCTATGGAAAGCACCGACGGCGTGTCGTCCAACACATAAGCGTTGATCGGTTCCTCGAACGACTCAGTCTGGAAATTCGACACGAGATCGGTATCGGTGATTCCATTGGCTGTCTGAAATGATATGGGCTCTGGAGTCACGAGTGTTTCGAGACTGTGCTTCTCGATCTTCTTCTGAGATATGAGGTCATGACCACACCCAGTGTCCATGAGAAACTTGATCTTCTTCTTAAGGATGACTGGTTGAACCATGCATTTGAACAAGCCTTGATTGATGATCCGTTTGCTGTGTGCAGCATCGAGTTCGCGCTCAACGATGGAATCCTCACCGTCGTAGAACGAAACTTCTTCCACTCGAGACGTTCCTGGGATTCGTACGAATGAAACTCGATCTCCGCATTGATCATCATCGTCGTCAACCATGTCTCTCATGATCTGTGCCCTCAATCTCGCTTTGTGCTTGGCGAATTCCAAGCCCACAGCGCGATCCTCATCATTGACAAACGCTTCCATGTCGACGTACTTCACCTTCCGCTCTTTGTCTTTCTTCGATCGTCTAGGACACGAAGAAATGAACTTCACGTCGTTGGCAAATGTCACATTGCGCTTTGTCACTTTTCGGGTCGACGTAGTCGTTCCCGAGGATTCGTCATCTGTTGAACAATCCGAATCAGCGTCGCTGTCAACGGATGGACAATCTGATTCCTCCTCATCTTGTTTTGAAGATCGCTTCCATATAGCCAGAGCTGATGGATTCCACCTTCGACACAATCTGATGGCGGGTGCAGCAGGGAGTGCCTTGGCCTTGGCATTCGGCTTCGCTGGAGCTGCCTTCGCTTCGGATTTGGCTTTAGCTTTTGCCTTTGGTTCCGGAGCTGGGGTAGCTGCTGCCTCATGCTTGAAAGGACAATTCTCTCTTGAGCACGAGCCTGTGTTCTTGAACGAGTAGCATATCCTGTTTCCTCCTCCTCCAGATGGACTTGGAGTTCTCGTCCTCGGCGTGAAGGGTCGCTCTGGAGTCTTCTTCGAGTGACTGAATGGACACTTATCCCATTTCGACACCCTGCATCTGTGAAATGGAACTTGCAGCGGATTTGCTTCTTGCTTTTGTCACCTCTGTTGTCCGCTGACTCACTCCTCGTCTTCTTCTTGGGCTTCGGCTTGGTCTTCGCATGATTCTTCGCTTTGCTTTGAGGTAGTACAGGTGTTGCTTTGTCCGGCTTGGTCGGCGAAGCCTTGACCTTTGCGGATGGAGCTGCGTTGGGCGTAGGTTTCTCAGGTACCTTGGCCGGTGCAGCAAGCAAATCCTTGCCCTCAAGCATCTGGCGCAAGCCAATTTGAGTCTGAGTGAGATTTGACTGTTCTCGTTTCCGCATGATGGTACGATCAATGATCTTCATCAGGTTGTCGTACGATCGATCTTCATGATTGTAGGGCAGGTGTTCATAGTGCATGCCCAAGTCCATTTTCATTGCGGGCGAGTCCTTGATCTTGCTGTACAAGCAATCACGGAGAGCTGTTTTGGATGGAATGTCCTCTGGTCTCATCCGTCCAAGAACTTCCAACCACGTCTGCTTGAACGTGTGGAGCTTGTTGTCGCCTTGGTACTGGAGCTTCACCAAGTACTCAAGAGTGATGATCATGTCGAGACGATCATGTGTTCGAAAACTTTCGTACATCATCGCGATGACTTGTCGTCCTTTGATGATCTTCACGTCAGGCCTGCTGATGTAATCGTTGGCCTTCCGGTTCACCTCGAGGTACAGGTCAGCTGATTTGTCACCACCGGCACGTAGCATTGCGACCATGGCGATCCCCAATTTGACGTCTATGCTCTTGAACTTCTTGTGTCCTGAATCATTCAATGCTTCGACATCGGGGAATGGGTTGAACGCTGGTGCCAGCCATAACATCCAGTCCTCATGATGTGGGTCGGCTGATGCCCCTAAGACATTGGCCGTGCACACAGATCGCCAGTTGTTGAGATGAGTGAGAGTAGGCCATGGAGGAACGGTCACTTTGTCGGCTTCCCTCCTGGAAATTCTCACCTCTGTGACTTCAGGATCCGCGTCTCCATCAGGATCACGCGCATGTGAGCCAGGATCCGATTCGGGTTTGCCCCCTCCGCCTTTCTTCTTGTCGTCATCATCATCAGGCGGATCTGGAGGATCATACCCCGTGCCGGTACCTTCATCATGCTCTTCCTCTCCGTTCTCGTCGCCAGCTTCATCACCGTCATCGTCTCCATTGTTTTCCTGAATCGTTTCAGCGAATAATCTCCACTCATCACGATCAGCTCTGAGACGTTGTTCGGCTTTCTGAGCCTTGAGTACTTCACTTCGCAGATCAGCAATCTTCTCCTCGTACTGTTCCGCGATCTCTTTCTCGATCTGACGCCTCCTTGCCTCATGGATGGAATCGTCATAGGCGACAGGGGGACCAACGAGGTCGTTGCCCTTCGTAGATGCGGTGACACCGTCGATGCCAACAGGTCTTGAGGAGCTGGCCGATGCTGTGGACTTCGATCCCAACACCCCGCGATCCCCCAAGAGTTCGCGTAGCTGTCGATCACGCACGGCTGCCGCATCACTTTTCCCATGAAATCCGCTTGGTATGCCGAACAAAGTGGCTGCACTAGGCGTGGAACGCGCAAGTGCTGGGCTGCTAATACCTGGCACGTGGTGCTCGGGCATTGCATCCGCCACGATTGGCATTGAACTGCGGCCAGTGAAGAAGTTTCCACCGGTGAATGGAATTCCATCCATCACAAGGTTCTTGTCCTTGTCCGATTCCGAGAATGCGAACTTCTCTTTGGCGACTGGACTAACTTGACTTGGGGAACGTATTTCAGGGGATCGTACCTCATCTCCTACGGAAAATGCAGGCATTACATCCTTTCCTACATGCTCCCAGCCAGACTCAGTAGTCCTCGAAGACATGGGCATGCTCGAAGGCCGCGTCGCTCCTCCTTGATTGGAGTTTCGTGCTGCCTCCAACTCACTGCGTGTCCTAGCTTGAAGATCTTCTTGTGCTTTGAGCGTTTTCCTGAGTTCACTCAGCTCGTCGTGCAAGGTAGGCAATGATCGCCTTGCATGATCTTCATTCTGATGAAGTCGTTCCTCTGCTTCTTGCATCCTCTTCACAGCCATTTTGCGGTACTCTTCCTCTTCACCAAGACGTTCGCGAAGCCGAAATCGTTCTTGTTCAATGGCTGCGCTGTTTCCAGCTAGCCCTTGGATCTCGTTCACAGCCCGCAACTCCTGGTTCTTGACCAAGTGGAATCGTTCCTGCATTGCTTGTAAGGCTTGTTCCGAACTTGCTGTGTTTGACCGGAGGACCAAGTTCTCTCTGGCGTGTTCATGAAGTTCATGAGTCAGACGCTCATACTCACGTGCCATAAGCTCACCATCACCTTGCGCTCTTGCCTCCAACTGCACAAAGTTGGTGGCTGCCTCCGTGCGAAACACGTGTAGCTGTTGAGCTAAATCCTCGGCAACGGCATGTGCTTGACGTTGTTGAGCAGAGTTCTGTTCATCCATGCGAAACAAAGCTGTTTCATAGTCTCGCTTCATCTCCTGATTGACATTGTTGATGTGCCTCATGGCTAAGCATGCATGATCACGTTGTCGTTCCAATTCCTCAATGCGAATTCCAGATCCTTCATCTTCTTGTTGCATCTCCTTGATCTTGTCCATCAGGGTCTGGACGATTCCTTCGTATTCTTGCACCTGACTGCGATAGTACATCTGCTGTGCAAGGTTCGATGCTTCGAACTGTTGCGAAATCGTCAGTTCCTGGTAGGCATTCGGACCGTCAGCTATTGCAGGCGTGGCCACGGATGACGCATCACCACGTGCAGGAATCGTATCCAGAGTCATGTCCAGATCGTCAGTATCGCGTGGTTGATTGGTAACCATCCGATTCCAAGTCATGGACTTGTCACGCCCACGAGTAGCCGAAGTCCTCGATCGTGCTGAAGAGCTTCTCGAAGATGATGGTCTTGACTTCTTTTCCAAGGTCTTGACTCCTTTGTCCTTAGCCCTGGACGTAGTCCGAGGTGCCTGAAAACCAGACGCTTCGGCCCGTCGTTCTGAAGCCTTGCCCGTCCTCGAACCTGTGGATGTCGGACGTGAAGGCGTAGATGCTCTTGGTAGACTCTTTGCTTTCCCCTTGGGAACTGCCTTTGCAATGGCAAGCGCAGAAGATTGACCTTTGTCATCTTCTGTGGAGCTATCAACGGATTGCACCACTGTGTCATCAGCTGTTGACTCACCAACGGCTGGCGCTGCCACATCGGCACCGAAAGTCATTGTCGTATCTTGGCTTGATCCTGAGTTCATTGTGGTCGTAGTAGATCAAGTAGTCGTTGCTGTAGAAAGGCAGAGCCGCGTACGGCTGATAACCTGCGTGGGGGATTGATCTCGACTTGGTTGCTGCTCTCCCCACCAGAGCTGTAATGAATGTAGGTGTGGCTGGCTAGCACTCTCCACAGACTGGACCCTGTCTCTCCCTCTTACTTCCACACGTGCGATCCTATGCAGGCAGAACCGGCGGCCGTTCCTTTTGCACTCACTGCCGGCGGCGGTTCGTCTGTGCAACGGGATAGCTCTGATTGCTCAGGATAGAAGACACATATAGCACTTAGCTATGGGCATTGACTTGAGCCAAACGTTGCGTTGGCGGTCACATAGAAAGGTAAAGATGAGGGATGCGTAGCATGCCCCCTAGAGTCGAGGGACGCGTAGCGTGCCCCCTTCTCTTGCACTTTACACGGTCTTGCTCACAGCTCTTATAGTGACACCTTAGAACTTGACAAGGCATCGCAGTCCGTTCGCAGGTAGAGAAGGTGAGCCTAGTGGCAGGGACTTCATGAGCGTTACTGTAACGCCTCCAGTGCTGCTCAGGTTTCTCCAAGACCGTCCTCCTTGGGGCTGAGGGAAGGAGCGCACTAGTATCTTTAACGAAGTACTCAATTAAAGCCCCCGGATTTGCCTGGTCATAGGCGGACCATAATGCAGCCTCCTCAGAAGCAGGTATGACAACATGTAGGGCAGCCTCCTGCACTCCTTGACAATCGATGAAGGCGTGTCGCACATATGTGGGGGTAGCTCCGAGGCTTTGAATAAGATTGCGGCCTTGATCAAGGTCAAGCGTGCCCTGCAAAGACTTGACTTGTAAGTGGATCTCTTTAACTACAGAAGGGCACACACACTCGACGAAATATGAGCGGGTGGTGAGGTAAGTCCCCGCACAGTGCATCCTCGGGATGAACTTGTAGGCTCCACGGATTTTGCTTTCCGGCAAGTCGATTGCATTGCGACGTAATGAGTCAATAAACGCCTGGTAACGAAGTGGCGTTACCCTCAGTGCGAGATGTTGTCTCACTATGCAAGCAAGGATATTGCACCGATAAGCATGTCGCATGATTGCGTCAATATGCGGGCCTGGCTGTGTGGTGATCGGAATACTACACACAACTAAGGCTTGGAGGGAAGTGGAGAGGTGACTGAGCACATCACAAGGCAACTGGGAAACATAAACATTAAGATTGGGGGATACACCCCTATCACATGCCTCGTTGGCCTGCGAAATGTAGGCCTCAACCAGCTCCAAAGCGCTCAGAACAACCTTCGCATCTAGTTGCTGGTGCTTAATTCCGAACGTGATCCCATGCGTGCGGTCCTGTGTGGTTCTCCGAAAGAAGACCTGGTCTCGCAATTTGGCAAAACCCATACAAAGCCAATCAGTGGCAATGTCGGTTGGTAAAAAAGCGGCGGCCGCACTTAATGAGATAAACCAAGTAACATTGCCAGAATCCACATAACCCTCCTGCATGGGCCGCTCAGAATCACGCTGTCGAATTGTCACCCAGACAGGATAAGCCTCATTGGCCGGAGCACCGGGCTTCGCAGGCACAGGTGACGGTATAAGGTCACGTTGATCTCTGAAATGATTGATCTGAACACTGTAGTCCAATGGAGGAAGATACTTCTTCCGAACATCATAATAGACAAGGTCTTGTGGGAAGCCTTTAGGGGTTGAATAAACGACCTTAACTTCGTTGGAGGCGTCAACCAACGCTAGGACTTCCTTGACCCTTCGTGGTATAGGATCAATCATCACAATACGCATGTGGGGCTTAATGGTACTAATTCTCGCGAGCCTTGTTTCGGGAGCGGGTGAGGACTAGTATCCCGTCCGAGAGGATTTTGGTGGTGATGAGATGCTGAAATCAAAAAGAGCAGCTGCAAAACCGTATAAGTGATTTTCCAGAAAACAAAATGCCATAATTCGTGTCCCCCCCAAACGAGTGCCATAACTCCTTCGCACGCCCCGCCCCACCCCTGCCCGGACCCCCCGTCAACGACAGCCGCCAGTGCGCAACGCATGGCAGCGGTTCGTTTGAGGGTTTCAGAGTTTGGGTGTTGGATTTAGAGTTTTCGGGTGCAGGGGCCATGACCACTGCAAGGGTTTGGGTATCGGGTTTGGACTTTAGGGTGAAGGCGGCCCGACCACTGCACCCCCCCACCCACCCCAACCCGCACCCTGCCCAACGTCCCGCCCCCACCCCCCACCACCGACCCACCCAACCCACACGCAGCTGGCCACAAATCCTTCTTCTGTGTAAAAAAATTCACTTGGTGTTCCCTTTTTCAGCATTCCAAAAGGAAAATGCGATTCTTTGTTTGTTTGTCAAAAAGACGCTTCAGTCAAGTCCGCAATTTTGCCGCTCCTCCCAAGCGAACACAGACAGGTTCATGAAGTGTCATTTGCTTTGCTCTCCTCCCACAGTAAGAAAAGGCTTCAACGAAGCTTATCTTTGGGCCTGAGTTCGAAAAACATAATGTGCAGAGTTTATATGCATGTTCTTGGCGTTCTTTGTGCCAAAGGCAAAAGATCCAAGAACACAAGCGTGATTCCAATCAGATACCTACTAGCTCAAACACGTGTAGTGCCTTCAACCTGTCAGAAGCTTCATTCAAGAACAAGTCACTCTGTGCCCCGTCCCACCTCACCCCCACGATTTTCAACCCTTGGCCCCCCACCCTCCACTACCTCCCAGACCTGCCACCCCGCCCCAATTCCGACAACGCCATTCCCCGGCTCCCGCACCCCCAATGCCCCGCCGACAACCCCCCCCGCCCCACCCCAACCCACACCCCCACAACGCCCCTACCCACACCACCCACACCCCACCCACCGCCCGCCCACCCAACCCCACTCCACCCTGACCCACCTCACACACAACTTCCGCATAACTTCTGCATAAGCCCCTGGCCTATGCAGAAGTACTTCTGCATAAGCGCGATATTTATGCAGAAGTTATGCAGAAGTTAAGAGCTAAGCCAGACTCAAACTTCTGCATATATGCAGAAGTTGGTTTTGGGCCCGCGCGATAAACTGCATAGGCCCAAGGGTCTATGCAGAAGTTATGCAGAAGTTCTGCGTAGACCCCTGGGCCTATGCAGTTTATCGCGCGGGCCCAAAACCAACTTCTGCATATATGCAGAAGTTTGAGTCTAGCTTAGCTCTCAACTTCTGCATAACTTCTGCATAAATATCGCGCTTATGCAGAAGTACTTCTGCATAGGCCAGGGGCTTATGCAGAAGTTATGCGGAAGTTGCGTGGCTATGCAGAGGTGGTCCGCACAAACCCAACATAGCCCCGTCTATCCGTTCCCCTCCGTGAAACCCAGCCCCGAACCTTACTTCCCGCCCTCGGCAGCCATGAGGCCAACTCCACCCCAACCGACCAACTGCCCCCCAAGCCCAAAACTCTCGGTTTCCGTTCCCCTCCACGAAACCAATCCCGAACCTCCTTCCCCCACTCCCAGGCCCCAACCCCCGCCCATCAAGCCCAAAAGCCCCCAAAGTCCGAGGACCCCATCAATCAAAACCCTGAGTCTCCGTTCCTCTCCGTGAAACCCACCAAGCCCGACCCAGACCAGCACCACCCAACCCCCAACGCCAAACCTCCAACCCTCAAGTACACCTTAAGTCTCCGTTCCTCTCCATGAAATCCCGTGAAATCCAACCCCGAAACCCACTCCTTGCTACCCAGACCAGCACCAACCCCAAACCTCCAACCTTCAATTGCTTCCTGAGTCTCCGTTCCTCTTCGCAAAACCCAACCCCGAACCTCACTACTTGGTCCAGCCGCAAGCCCCACCCAGACCAACACCATCCCAACCCCAAAAGCCCCTATCAGTCTCCATTCCTCGTCACGAAACCCACCCCAATCCTCCAACCTTCTTCTAGTAATGTCTGAGTGTCCGTTCCTCTTCGCGAAACCCAACCCCGAGCACCCACGCCCCACCCAGACCAACACCACCCCAACCCCCAACCCCAAACCCAAGTACTCCCTGAGTCTCGGTTCCTCTTCGCGAAACCAACCCCGAAACCCACTCCTTGGCCCAGCCCCAAGTCCTTGCCCGACACCCCAAACCTTCAAGTACCCCATCCATCAGACCACCCCACCCCAAAATCCCCCGGCCCCAAACCCCCAACCCCGCCAAGCGCCCCAACCCCTGGCCCCAAGCTCCAAGCAACAACGCCAAGCTCCCTCAAAGTCCACATGCAACCTTGAACTTTCCGGTTCCCCAATGCCATGGCCGAGCCCCAGCACTTCGCCAACCCCAAACCAAAGCCCCCAAAGTCCCAAATCCGCAGCCTCCACGCCAAACCCCAAAATCCACCTGCAGAGGTGGTCGGGACAAGCTGCCCGAACCTCATTCCCCACTCCCAGGCCCAACCCCAGTCCAAGCCCACCCACCGGTTATGCAGAAAAACGTCTTCAAAAAAGTGCAAATGCTCGCGCCAAGGGTAAAACTCAGAAACTCTTAAAGTAGCAATTTCAATGTGGGTTTCTGGAAAAAGGCAGATTTGCACACAGTGGATGTGAAAAGCAGCGCCGAAACAAGGCTCGCGACAATTAGTACTTAATGGTTCCCGACAAAGCAGCGATATCTTCGATCCACGACGTACAAACTCGGTCGATTCCTGCTGCAAAGGCTTCACCTTCCTCCACAGCAGATGGGAACGACGCGAACAGGACGTCCACCTTTAGATCCATCACAACAAGTTTTTCAAGAAGATGTCTCCAAAGCTGTTTGCATGCTTCCCTGGCCGCTGTGTCATGTGCAGTCATTCCGGCAGTTGCAAATTCTTGAAACCTTCAAAGGGACGAGCAATTAGGACCAATACAGGTAACCTCTGTGGTCCGCGCGCACGTACTTGAAAACGAACAAGAAAGAGCCGACTGACGTATGTCAGAGGGACAGAGTATTTACGAAGACAAATCCCTTTAAGGAAGGGGTCGGGGACTTCCTTCAAGCAACAAAGTCGCAATTCAGGCTTTAAACCTTCCTAGGATGAGCCCACTCTCTTCTTGGATGCAACTTCCAGCAAGTACTTGCACAGAAGACCCAAAAAAGGTACGCTGCAGGCCTTAACACCAGCCCAAAAGCCGACTGACGTATGTCAGAGGGACACAACACAAAAATATAAGGCTCAGCACAGCACTGAAGCCCCTTCCAGAGCACAAATTGCACTTCTCCACTGCAACGACAGCAGCAACTCTTGAGAGACGCCTCTGTCAAACCTTGCTGCCGGCAGCAACTGCAACAAGCCCTGCAGTGAGGTAAACAGCCCTCACTTTCAGAAAAACAGTGTGGTAAAGGCTTTGGACGCCCTACACTGTGAGTCTCCCAGGGCCTTCCCTAAGCCCTCGAAAGTGAGGGAGCCACCTAACTAGTAACAAGCCTTCTAGTTACGGACTCCCACCCTACTACGTCTCCGCAGAGCTTCCCTTTAGGAATTCTTGAGCCGAGACGCCTTGAGCCAAAGGGCTACGGAGTAAATGCGAAAGCGTCCTTGATAAGCGCCCGGAGGGGTAACGACAGTCCATGCTACAGTGTTATTCCAATCTGCCTGGCCCGTCCCGGGCGTCCCACACCTCCTGTTAATTAACATTGTAAAACCCAAACGGGGTGTGGTGTAAAACACAAGGAAACAGGGACCCGCAGGGACCCGCATGTGCGTTTTTTCTAGGAAACGAGGGACTCGCAGCGACCCGCAAGGACCCGTGATTGCAGAATTCCCTCGGAAAAACAAGACCCGCCCCGACCCGCAAGGACCCGATAACCGGATTCTTTGGAAGCCGCAGGTCCACCCTGTTTCTTTACCTCTCTCTATGGAGGGATCTCCAAAACCCAACAGAATCCAACTTCGAGGCTGAGAAGAACAAGTGGCTGAGAATCTTGACTTTCTGACTTCGTCCAGGATCGAGCGCTGAGCTCTGTAGTCGTTGTATCTTTGGGTCTCCAAAAAGCTTGCAAAACTGGGAAGAGGCCTTCGACATATATTGTATGGGGGGGGTTCATGGCTCAATTAATTTCGGGGTCGTTTTGGTTGATTTTTGCATCTAAAACGGGGTTCGGGTGATTCCCCCGATTTCTCCGTTTCGGGGTCGAATCGGGAGTTTTCAGCCTCGAAAAAACTCGAAATCTCGCGATATCGAGGCGAGATTCGGGAGTTTTCAGCCTCAAGAACCATGATGATACCATGATGAAACCATGATGACCCCATGATGATTTCAAGACGAACCCATGATGACTCCATGATGACTCAAGACGACTCAAAGATGGATCGCCTCGGTTCGTTGATTCCAAAGCTCAAAGATGAACGTGAAAGATCTTTTTTTGTCGAACGATTCCCTACGGCGTGTCCGGGATTGACCCCAATCAGTTTTTTTAGCAATTCTACCCGTTTTACCCCCCTCCCAATGGTCCATGAACCCCCCCCATACAATATATGCCGAGGGCCTCTTCCCAGTTTTGCAAGCTTTTTGGAGACCCAAAGATACAACGACTACAGAGCTCAGCGCTCGATCCTGGACGAAGTCAGAAAGTCAAGATTCTCAGCCACTTGTTCTTCTCAGCCTCGAAGTTGGATTCTGGTTGGGTTTTGGAGATCCCTCCATAGAGAGAGCGCCCATTCATGCTCCCCCGTCTCCACCGCAGAATAGACAAATCTGACGTGCAACCAGGGATAGAAAAATCTGACGTGCAATCAGCATGAAACCGAGTCAAGCGAAGAGAAAGCAGCTAAAGGTTAACAGCGCACTCGAGCACACGTAGAGGATGACACAGGGGTTATAGAGTTTATTTTTCGACTTGTCCTGGTTTCTCTGTCGAGTGTCCGTGGTACAAGTAGCTTCCATCCGACGCTCTGCAGCCAGCCACAAGCAACGCATCCAAAAAACTGCAAGATCTGCACTAGGAGAGGCCTCTTTGCTTCGTGGGAAGCCCGCCGTGACCTCAGAGAAGAAGAGACAACGTGGCAGCAAAGCTTGCTCAAGAAACGTGATGCGGCGAAGCTGGCATATTTGTGACTCTGGCGTCAAGGCTGTGGTGCTGTCCAAAGCCAAAGCCTAAAGGCCAAGCGGCCTCCAATGCTTCCGACTGTAGTTCGGAAGGCTTTGCGATCGCTTGCTCTGTACTGCAAGCTTGCAAGCGTGGGGAAAAAACAGCATGGTTGGTTATGGACGGTTTAATCAAGTGCATGCTACTTAGGAGTTTTTTCCCGCCGGCTTGCCCCCAACACTAAAAAACTTCAGCGATCGGAGAGATTCCTGAGCAGGCCTCCCCAGGCGACATTCGCCTTAGGCGGCACGCCTCTGACATACTCTAAGATAATCTCTAGCAGCGTGTCGCTGCATTTCAGTCGCAACCAAATTCCCAGCAAGGAGTTCTTCCAATGCTCCATCGGACGACAGTAGCACCTGTTGATTTGAAAGGATTTGTCGATGAGAACGTTCAAGGTCTTCCTGCTCTGCTCGATGATGTAGATGGAGTGCTGCGAAGCCCTGAGCTGTGTGAAGCTGCTGTGGCTAGTCAGGTTCCCCAGATGCGTTTGGATGAAATCGGCATGGCGGGTGGTTGTCAGGACGTTTTTTGGGATGCCCTTGCCCTTTCGGATCTCAACTCCGTCCGAAAGCAGCATGCTGTATTTTTTCACCGCGAGGCAGACGATATCCAGGATCGCCAGCTTGGAGCACTCGTTGGACAAGGCTCCCAGCTTCCCACGCAGCTCCATCAGCCGCGCCATGGCTGCGACCGAGATCTCGCTCCCGTAGATCTGCTCGAAGACGGTCGGATCCATGTCGCCGATGAGGTCCAGCGCCGCGTCCGGGATCGCCAAGTTCGCCTCCGCCAGCAGCTTTACGGGAGAGCATGGTCCAAGGATCTCCATGCACACGCTGTCCGTGTCCGTGAAGATTGGCACGATTCTGGGTAGCGTCGGCTTGAGGACCAACCAGTACTGCTTGGCCAGCGCGAGCTTTGACAGCTCCAAAACGCCCCAGCCGACCTGGATGGGGCTGCGGTTGACATTGTGCCTTGCATCGCGAACCCGTAGCACCGTGCCCAAGAAGGCGTCCTTCTCCATGATCTCTACCCTGAAGTCCGCCACCCGCCGATCCGTCTGAGCCTTGCTGAAGGCCTCCGCGTTGAAGTAGTGCGAAGAGTTTCTGTACTTCTCCTGGTTCTGCACCGTTTTGCCGTACACGCTGTTGAGGCACAGCTTTACAAAGCCCTGCTCGACGTCCCGTCCCAGCTCTTTGAGCGTCCTGCGTCGTTCATAGGCGTCCCGCATGAAGGATGCCAACCGTGGTTCGCAGGAGAAGACGTAGGCTCGATGGATTTTCCAGATCCGCGCTCCCAAGTGGTTGCGCAAGAATGCCAATCGTTTCGAGTGGATTCCCTCCATCTCGTGCATTCCTAGGTACGGCACCAGTTTCTCGGAGGGCGGCCTGCCTTCCACGGCTGGTTTGGTGTACGGCCCCACGTCACCTTCTCTGATCTTTAGGCGGGCAGGAGGCGCGAAATCCAAGACATCGTGGAAGGCTTCGGGGAAGTCGTAAGTCACGAAGACGAGGTGACACTGCTCCGGCGGCTCGTGGTTCAAGAGATTGTGCAGCCACTGCAATTTCTCGTCGTCGTCCTCGGGCAATGCAACCCGTTCCCCTGACGAGACGGGCAGAGGCGTGGTCATGGCGTCCGGGTATATGCTGTTGATGTCCAGATACATGATCTGCTTGGTGGGCTGGTAGGGGTCGTACTCGAGGTCCGGGGAGTTGGCCTGACTGCGGGGCTGGAACACGGCGCAAAGTCCACCCATCATGGCGCGCCTCACGTCATTGTAAAGCTCCCGGTCCAGGATCAGATCGAAAGACGCGCCCCCGCGCAGTGCTGCGTGCCACGATGCCGACGGCAAGGAGGGGTACTGGAAGACGTCCAAGTGGCACTTCTCCATGAAGCTAGTCCGGAAGATCTGCATCAAGTCGGCGTAGGCTGTGATGTCCAGGGCGAGGTAGCAGTCCAAGATCTCCTGGAAGCTCCCAAACTTCATGAGCTCGCTGGTCGCCTTCAGCTCCTCGTGCTGCTTCGGTGAGCAGGGTCCGGAGAGCCGGCTGTGATAGCACTCAAGGTCCCAAACGGGCGGTTTCCTAAGGTCGGCGGGGTCTCTGAAGTGGTCCCACGGCATCGGCAACTTCCTCATCAGAGCGCTCCACGTGGCGCTCTTGCCATCTTCGATGCCTCGGAGGTAGGGGTGCCTCTCAGCAGTGATCGGGAAGGCAGCATCCAGGCATTCCGAAGACTTGCGGTGGGAATCGATCAATTTCCCCAAACCCGAGGGGCAGAAGTTGATCGTATCCACGAACCGCAGCCGCCCGATGTCCAGGGTGAGGTTGGTCTCTCCGCTCTTCTGCAAGATTGACACCTTACCCTTTAGGAGTTCGTCGGTGCCGGGCAACTGGCGGACGAGCTTCACTCGCCGAGCCAACTCCTTGGGCTTGAAGGTCCGAATCTTGCCACTCCTGGTCGCTGGTTCGCTCCTGGCTGCCGGTTTGCCGAGTTGGTTGCGAAGCTTTATTTTCCAACGAAACTTCCGTTAGCGCGCGTTTGGGAAACCCTAACTGCGCTGCAGAGGAACCCTGTGCAAAGCACTCTCTCTTTTTTTCTCCTAGCGGACATGGGGGGTCAGTTCGGGCCCGATCTTCGGGCACTGAAGAAACGATGCCACTGGCATCTTGACGGAAAAACTCGACCGCTGGTCGATGGTAAGGCGAACGACTGGTTCACCCCCCCTACAAGGGACCAACCCGTACAACGGGACAATAAGGTGAAACATTCTCTGACCTACTGGGTCACTGCAGCTACCAGTTGCTACTGTGTAATCAGACGGCCTACGGCCTATGTACAAGAGCGCACTCTGTGCTGACGCCTCTCTGCTAGAGAGAACATAGGAGCGCTGCTCCTGGCAGCTCTGCTGCTTATGCGGTGTCCCAGACCCCGCATACTATACAGGGTGTGGCGGGTGGGATAAAAACTTTTTGGATCACAGATCCAACTTCAAGCCGAAAGCTGCACGGCAAAGCTTGTCTAGTGTCACTCACACACAAGTGAAAACACTGTTTTCCTTTTTCGACAAACTTTGTCTACACTTTCGGCGGAAAATAAAACCCATTCACGCACGCATGATGGATGCTTATTTTCCAACGAAACTTCCGTTAGCGCGCGTTTGGGAAACCCTAACTGCGCTGCAGAGGAACCCTGTGCAAAGCACTCTCTCTTTTTTCTCCTAGCGGACATGGGGGGTCAGTTCGGGCCCGATCTTCGGGCACTGACGAAACGATGCCACTGGCATCTTGACGAAAAACTCGACCGCTGGTCGATGGTAAGGCGAACGACTGGTTCACCCCCCTTGAAGGCACTCGAAGCCTTACTCACCCCCCATTCAGTCCGCGCCGAGTGACAAAGCCAACGGCACTGCGTTGGGCGGCAGGTATTGGCGCGCTGCGCCTAGCCTCTGAGTCTCTTCCCACCAGTCTCTGCTGGGGCCATCAGCGATGTTGCTGTCTGTCGGGACTCGGAAGAAAGCAGCCCTGCACTGCAGAGACTCTTCAAAATCCACCGCTTGCGAGACTATCGCTGCGCCTTCTACCTTCCGTGTGAAGGCCTTGTGCAAGGAAGTACGCGCTGCGTCGTTGTCTATCCAGACGAACAGGTCACTGCCTGCTATATGCTTTGCCCACAGCTGAAGGCTAAGCAAATAGGGCAACAGCTCGCACTCATAGACCAACTGCTGTTTCTGTGCCCTGGCAACCCACTGGGCTGCAACCTGGCTGCTGATCTGCAGCCTCCAGGTGAAGGCGATGCCTTCTCCAATGAGCACTGCTCCGAGGCCACACTTGGGCACCAGTCGCGGGGTCTCCCACTCGCAGGCCCCGATATACAGGTGCACCTTCCTGCGCACATGGATGGACACTGTCCTAGGCGGTCCGTGCACGACTCGTTGCAGCAGGAACGCCATGGCTTGGCACTGCTGCTCGGTGAGGGGGACTTGCTCTAGTCCATCCCCAAGGACGTCGCCGACGCAGATCACTGCCATGCGGGTGTTGCGGCCCCAGGCTTGCTGCTCAGCGAAGATGAGCCTGCCGCGCAGGCTCTGCGCTTCCAGGGGGGACATGCTGCCGCGGGCGAGGGCCTCGCTGAGGACCATCCCCAGCTCTGCTGCACGGGTCGGCTTGTTGCTGACGGAGATTTCTCCAAGGTGCTGCTTAGACAAGTCGACTCGCACGCCTAGCACGTCGAAGACTTCGCTGAAGTCGGCGTTCTTCTTGGGCTCTGTGGCCACTTGCCAGCCCAGCTTGTTAAAAAGGTTGGACACTGCCAAAGTGACGAGCTTCGAGTGCGCGCTGCGCGTAAGAACTGTGAAGTCATCGAAGAAGCTCGTCATCACCAAAGCAAGCTTCTCGCGGCCGATGGCTTTCAGCGCTTCGCTGCAGCGGAGGAAGGCGTGCACGGCGGCCACTGCGCCGAAAGGCATGCTGTGTAGGTGGGCGATTTTAACCTTCCCACTCTGTGGGTCCACCATGACGATGCACGCAAATTTCTTGTGTGCAGCCTGCACTGCAAGCTGCTTGTAGGCACTCTTGAGGTCCCAGGTCCTACCTACGATGCGGTGGGCCTGCTCTGCGGGCACACCCTGGCGCAGCCACTCGAGGCACACGGCGAGGAGCTCGTCGATGCTGTCGACTTGGACCTTCTCTGTAGTCCCGCAGCAGCTGTTGATAAAGCTGCTCTTAAAATTATCAATGGGGCGCACTTTGCCCTTTTGCACAACGCCGAAGCGAGACGATACTATCGTCTCGTGCAGTTTTGCTGGCGAGAAGTCTTCCAAAGAGAGCCAGCCCTGCTGGCCTTCCTCTATTGTGCTTTCCCAGACCTTGTCCGAGACCCCGTCCTGCGAGGGGCGCAGCGCGCTGCGAATGCCGCGCATACCTATACTATGGGCGTTTTCCAGTATTGATTTCTCATCTAGAGAAGGAGGCAGGATCTGCACTGGCCACAGCCCACTGGGTTGTATCCAGCCAAGCAGGGGAAAACCTTCCCGCACCTGCTTGGCCAATGTCCTGTCCGGGAAGTCGATTTCACTCAGAAGCTTTGCTAAAGCCACTGTCTGCTTAGGCTTGGTGACGCTGTTCACCTGAGCGTCAATCGAAGAACGTGCCCCGGCCTCGAGGGCTTGACACTCTGTGCAAGTTCTCGAGATCTGCATCGATGCCAATGTGCGGCGCTTGGCCAGCAGGACAGTGTCTTCATGCACTTCGGCAGAGATGGCGCGCTTGAGGGATAAAGGCACTGCCTCAATGTCCCTGGCCGGGTGATCTATGAGATGCGCTCTGCGCACCCAGTGCAATGGCTGCAGCGGGATGGCGACGATTGCTTTCTGGGTGGCTTCGATCCACTGGATGAGCCTAGAGCCTTTTGGGAAGCAAGACCACGATTGTGGTAGCTTCTGGGGAGTCTTCCAGCCTCGAAAGCACCGCGCTGCGGGGCCTTGGAGAGTGACTTTGTCACTGAAGTCTGGCTCGTAGCGCAGGCGTCGCAGACGCTTGCGGCTGAGAGGCGCTGCCTGGAGTGCTGCTGCGCATTGGTCTGCCGCGAGGGAGACCCATACCGAGCTCAGCTGAGTGGTGTAAGCGCTTTCTAAAGAGGTAGACCACACTGTGGAACCATCCACTGAGGCTCTGCCCCAGGGCAGATGTTTGTGGCCTCCGTCGCAGTCCCTGCTTAGACCGGAGAACCAATCCAGGTTTGAGAGGATTGCAGTACGCTTGCGGCGCATGCTTCCGAACATGCACGCGTCAAACTCCACTCTGTAGGCTGCCTGCAAGGCCTCTCTGAGGCAGGGCATCCTCCAGAGGAGACTACGAGCTGGATTTTCTATGGACCAGCAAACGCCGCGCTGAGATAGGGAGTGGCAACACTGTGCCATGAAGGCAACTAGGCTGTTCGCGCTGCGAACTCGTGCTGCGTCTGCTCCGCGGAGGCCTTTAAGGCCCGCTGGGCGTGATTCGCTGCGCAAAGGGCCCGGCGCTCCCGGCCTGGGAATCTCTCTAGCTCTGCTAAAAGTGCCGCACGGCGGGGCCCAGTGGACCCATCGCAAGTCTTGGTGTGAGAGCACTGCTCTCAGTAGGTTGCGACCTAGCTGCGTACAAAGGTCGAGCTGCAAGACCTTGAGGCCTCTGGCCTTGGTCTTGTGATCCACTGCGACGTTCGAGAAATTTTTCTCGATGGCCGCCTTGCTAAGGCGACCGAGGCCGCAGAAAACTTCCACGAACAGTGGCGGACGGGGGGCCGCTCGCGGAGCAGGCTCAGGGGGGAAAGTGCCCATAGCATTGTCTGCCGGCACGCTGTGCTGTTCAGACTTCAGACAACAGGAGCGCTGGGGGGTCGGCGTCTGCCGCGAACCCTGCTTCAGGTGACGGCGCTGCTGTGGCACTTCCTGGCTTACTTGTTGCAGGCGGGTACAACGACAGTGCCGCGGTAGAAGGGTCAGGGCTCTGCCCTGCGCGTGCCGCGGTGGCAGGTTTCCAGCGCTGCTGGGCGAGGGCTCAGTGGCCAAGGGCTGTTGCGGCTCTGCCGCGCTCAGGGCAGGGGGGCCTAGTCAGGCGGCCCCTGCGTCCTTGGGGCAATCTGCGGCTCCGTGTTCGGAGCTGCCACAGCTCATGCACTGATGCAACCCCCTGTCGCACTGCTTGGGGGAGCCGGAGGTCTCAAGGTCGCACCCGCACTGCAGGTTGAAACCGTAACACAAGCGCTTGCCCGACTTGGAAACGCTGTTCAAGTGGCGAAGCTCCTTTGGCATGCTCGGCGGCCTGGAGCGCTCTGCGCTCTCGTGCCGTTTACCCTTGCCCTTTCCGCGGCCTTTCTTGCCGCCTTTCTTGCCTTTGCCGGTCGTGCTACGACTGCGGTCTTCTTCGCTGCGCGTAAAGCTGCGGCCCTTGCCCTTGCGACCCCGGTCTGCCACTGGCGAGGGGAGGAGGTGCAGCGTAACGATAGGATCGGACCACATGTTCTCTACTAGAGAATCTAGTGGCCTCTTACCATCCTTGTCCGGTTTACAACCCTTGCGACACTCTCGCGCGAGCAGCGTCCACAGTTCTTTATCGGCCCGTACTACGTGCCAACTGTTGCCGCGCTCCATCCCCGGCGGCGCTGGCCGGTTCAGGACGGAGAAGAACTGTCGCACGAGTCTCTCGTGAATCGTGAAATCCAACACGCCGACTCTGTCGAGCGCGAGGCCCCTGCGCATGAGCGCCTGCGTGAGCTTTAGCTCATTGCCGATCTCGACGTGCACGCTGTGCTCCTTTTTCTTTACTGTGATCTCCCCAGACTCTAGGGAGAGGAAGTCCTTGTCACGCCTCACTGAGGCGATCTCGGCATCCCGACTGACGCACTGCGACGGTGGGATGTAACGAACGATGCCGTCCTGCAGCATGAGCGCGGCTTTGTCCACGAGGCTGTGTGCGGGGTCGTAGTCACCTTCGATGACGACGCCCCGGAGGCGCGCGACTTGCGCGGCGCGGCGCTCCTCGCGCTCGTGCATGGGCAGGCTCTTGGGGGTGACGCTGTCACCCTCTACCCTCATCTTCAGATCCTGGATACTGAAGGTCAGGCTTTCGAAGGCCAGGCGCCGCGCTGCGGCCTTAGTGCCCAAAGACGGCTCTGTCGCCTTGAAGACCTTCTTGAGGAGTTCTTCAAACTTCGCATCGCTGATGCGGTCGGGTTGGTCAGCGACACTGTACGCTAACGTGCCGAAAGTGCGGATGTCTGCCGCAAAGAGCTTCGCCGACTCGGCGTCTCCTAGGAGTTGTTGAGCTCTGCTCGAGAATTCCGCGACACTGTCGACGAGGTTCGCCATCGTCCTGCAGGGCAAGCGAAGATGAAAAAGAGAGAGAGAGAGAGAGACAGAGACACTGTGCAGACTGCAGGGCCCTACTAGGACAGACAGGCTCATGATTTCGCTCTCTTTTTCACTCTGCATCGAAAGACTTGCTGCTCCAGCAGGTCTTGCAGTGCGGTCGGCCTGGTGCGAGGTTGCGAACTTCGCAACTCGTGTACTTTTCATTCAAGCAGCGACCGCAAAGAAGCCTCTTGGCGTTCTCGCCGCGGCTCGCGTGCAGCTTGCCACTGGCAAGATGACACCACGAAGAGGCCCATTCTGGGAGAGTGCACTGCACCTCCCTTTTAAGGCGAGGGTTCTCCTCGACCTCGGGCTCGGCGACGAACTCGTCTTCTCTATCAGTGTCACTGGCACTGTCTTCTGTGTCGCTGAGCTCCTGTTGTTGCGAGACCTTTAGGGCTTTAGGGCTTCCACCCCCACTGGGGGTGCTGAGCCCGAGGAGGTGTTCCTGTGAGAGGCCTTGCTAAGGTTCTCTCGCCTCAGGTTAAGCTGACTGCTAGGCAGCGAGAACTGTTTCCCGAGAGGCTGGTCGGGAAGAAAGTCGCCATCTCTGACGGCGATAAGAACCTCTTCCAGAGCCCGCGCTGCGGGAATGAGCACGTGGCGGCTGTACGTCTCAGTGCTCCGAGCACTGTCGTGCACATGGTGGGCGAGGAGTCTGCGCAGGTCCAGGTTGACGCCGGCCTGCGAGGCCCAGGTGAGGCACGTCGCCTTGAGACTGTGACTGCTGAGGCGCTCTGCGCCTTCGCATCGAGCGTTGGACAGCGCGCTGCGCAGCCAGGAGGTTATTTCTTGAGAATTCATCGGGCGATCGGCTAGATCACCATCTGATGTGAAGGCAGGGATCACTGACCCGAGCGGGATTTCTCCGCTGGAGCTGAGACCCAGCTTTTCTCGATTGGCGAGCCACTGGCTCACCCACGACTCTTCGAAGAAAACCACCGGGGCTACCAGCGGTAGCAGCAGGCGGCTTCTAGCCCCGACGGCGGTTCGCCTTCTGCACGCTCGCCTGCATCCACACTGTGGCGCAGGGGTCCTCTGGGAGCTCGACGGAGAAAAGAGACAACTCGAGCCGCGTCGCTGGCGCGGGCGCATGCAAAGAGCATGAACAACAAGCCCCCAGACACGACACTGTCGTACATGGAGCCAGACAGCGCGATGCGCTCTAGAGTGGCCACCTCTGAGGCCTTAAGGGCAGGAGCCCGTCTCGGCGGAGGCGCGCTGGCTTCCGTGCTTTTACAAAGGCCCACGATACGGGAGCTGGTCACCTCCGACTCGAAGGACAGACCGAAGACTCCCGAGCACCAGTTCAGGCTCTGAATTAAGCTCGAGGGGCTGCTAGCCCCTTTCCCATTGCGCATCATCCACTGGATGTAGCGCCAAGTGGCGCGCTCGGACACTGGGAAGGGCACCACCACTGGATTTTGCGTGTTTGCCCACTGGACAAAATTGCTGAGAGAGTTGAGGCGGCGTACAACTGTGTTGGTAGCCTTGTAGCTGAGCGCTGCCTCGATGCTGAAGTCGAGCTCGTCCAGGTCGACGCGACCAACCTCGTCGGCACACTGTGAGACGATCTCGAAGGCGTCTGGCCATGCTTTTACTAACGCCGTGAGTTTGAAAACCGCACTGTCGCGGCGGTCGCCTTCGTACGCTGTACGTCGGGAGCACACCTTAAGTGCGAAAGCCATCTCTTCCGCTACTAGCGGCTGGATGCTAGCGGAAGCTTTCCGCTTGAGCATCAGGCTGGACTCGTGCAGCACTGGCACGGGACCCACAGAAGCGGGGCGTGTCACTGACAGCTCCCAGGGCCAGCTCGCATTATGCGCAAACCATGAGGCTGATTCCCACGGCTGACGAGCACCGGCTCTGCGTGGTATTGACGACCAGAGGTTACCAACCTGGTCGTTGAAGTCGCCCTCCGGGGCGCTGCCCCTGGACAGCATCCTTGACACAAGGAAGAGGAGCACTGCTCAAGCCAACGGCTGTTGTAGAGGCAGCTTGCAAGGAACGGGCTACCAGCACACAGATACAAGCGCACTGACTCAGTAAGGCTCAACTCAAGCGACGCGCTGCGACCCGCACCCTCCCCGGGCAGTCCTGAGGGAGGAGAGGAGGGAGAGAGAGCTGGGAGGGAAGTGAGGCTTAAAAGGCTGCGGCGATCACGCACTGGAGGACTCGCGGCCACGCTGGTGGCACTGCACCTAGGTGCTACCTCCAGAGGACCTACCAGGTCTTGGAAAACTGCATTGAAACCTACTAGGCAAAAGAAACTGCAGCCCTACAAGGTCTGTGTGCACGCGCAACCTGCGGTGTTCTTTTTCCGACCTCGCGGTGCGAGTGTCTGAGTCTGGGCTGAGCCCGTTTGTGAAGGTGCTGCACCTGCCTTCTGCGATCCGCAGACAGGCCGGTGAGCAGCGGGAGGCTCTTGTGGCCGGACTGTGCCGGCACTACTGTGCTCTGCACCTGTGTGAAACGGGCGCAGACGAAAGGGCCACTGGCCCTTCAAAACTGTATCCGAACACTGTTCGGAGGGCACTTGTGCACGCCGCTGGCGTCTCTACCAGCCACGGTAGTTCCAGCGCCGGTCGTGATCCCAAGACCAGCGACCACGGGACCACTGGTCCCGGTCCTCGTCGTCACGGCGGGACCGCTGGTCCTTGCCTTTGCCCTTGCCCTTGCCGTCTCTGCGGCGGGCCTCCCGTTCGCGGTGCTCGCGCTCACGGGCTTCGGCTGCCTCGCGCTCCAAGGTCAACCGAAGGGACTCGGGCGGCCCCCTAGTAGGGCGGCGATCGCCCGTGTACTCGAGCTTGCCGTCTGTCCGCGGGACAGTGCCTGGGCAAGAGTATTGCTTGGCGCAGCGTGTGCAATGCATCACGCCGCATTCTGGACACTGCCAGGCCTTGCTGCGGCGATCGTGGGTAAATTGCCCCACCGCGCCACTGGCGCTGGGCTGTTCATAGGCATGCACTGCTGCCTTGAAAGCGTGAAGCTCGCCGCATGCACTGCACACGAACTCGGAAGAGGGGTCGTTCCAGATGTTCATCTGCTCGTTGTCGCAGACTGAACATGCAAAGACACGCTTCAGCTCCGCCTCTGGCGGCTGCTCTTCCTGATCGTCTTGATCAGGGTGATCATCTGTTGCCGGGCCGCTGGCCCGGGTCCCAGCAGCAGGGTTGTTGCGCGGGGCCTGCTGGCAGGGACGTGCGGGCGCCGCTGGCGCCTGGGTCCTCTCGGGAGCCGGCACTGCCGGGCTTGAGGACTTGCGAGCGACCTTGCCCTCAAGAGGAGGATGCGGTTGCGCTGGCGGCGGCGGGGAGTCGAGCGGGAGCCTCGGTCATCTTCAGTTGCATCCCGCCGCCCGCTGGGCTCCTCCACGTCCATATCGTCCGGCGCTGCCGGGGGAGCTTCCGCTGGAAGCGGTTCTTCCTTGATGCCAGACCCCGCTTCCTCAGCGGGACTGGTCGGAGAGCGGTGTTGCGAGGCCTGCGCTGCAGCCGTCGTCAGAGGCAAACTGGCCGTCGCGCTGCGGTGGCCGTCGGAAGAGACACCACGTGCCGCCACTGGTGGCTCGGTGTTTGCCGGCACCACTGGGGGCTCGTAGCCGAGCAAGAGTCGCTGCAGCGCGACTGCATTGGCCTCTGTGCCGCCACTGGCGGGCTTCGTCCAACCAGCGAGTTCCGCTGCCTCTGCCGCATTCACTACCACGTCCCCTATCTCTGATAGGGAGACGGCTGCTTCGTAGAGGGCGGCCCTCTGGGCCTCCGGCACTGCGCTGAGCGCCTGCAGCATCTGCTCATTTGTAGGGTTCGCCATCTCTGATGGCAGACAGAGGCTTCCGCTGAAAGCGGGGTTGTTTTGGGCACGGGGGGTGACTTACTAAGCTGAAAAGGCTGCGGGAAGAAAGCACTGCTTGAGAACCGACACGGTTTAAGAAGCTGACACAGCTGAAGAGACCTACCAGGCTCGCGTGACACACGACCGAAGCGCACTAGCGGCGATCTTTTGCCGCCATTCAAAGCATGCCGTCGGCCCGCCGCTGTGGGCGACGTTCCAAGTACCTCGGAGACGCCCGCCCTGTAGAGGCTGCCGAGCTGTCGGCGGCACGTACCAAAAAGAGGTGCACTGCACCAACAGGGGGCGACTCGCTGAGAGGCCAGCAGCTACTGAACGCCTAACGGCGGCCGCCCCTGACGCCGCGGTTTCTGGGTCGCTGACCCCGGCCACCGCGATAGCAGTTTTCGCATTCGTGATGATTGTGGGGGCTCCTGCCCACTGAGCAGTGCCGCCCACAAATCGCCATGCCCTGGGAGATGCAGCCCTGCTGCGCGCAAGGCATGCAACACATGAGGTCGCCACGCCTCTCCGGGTATTTCTCCCATCTCTCTGAGTCTGGGGTTGCCCAGTAGGGCCATTCGTGCACGTCTGTGACGCGCAGGTGCGGCGAGACCCTTTTGGCGTGCGCTACTAGCGCACGCAGGCCGGGGTACCTGCTGTCGGTCGCTGACCCAAGGTGGGCTGGAACTGCCAGCCTCGCTGGCGATTACGACGCTGCGGTCTGGACACGACCACAGTGTTCGCGTTCGGCGCGAACGGCACTGCCGTTGCGGCCTGGCTGCTAGCCAAGGACACCTCGGAGTCTCCCGAGTTCTGATCACTGTCAGTGTCAATGACTTCAATGACGGGCTCCGCCGCTGGCGGGGCGACGCCGGCAGCTTCGGCGGAGGGCGGGCTGCCTGTTGTGGCCGAAACAGGCTTAGCAGGGGCGGCTGCTGGCGGCGGCAAGGGAGGGTCCGAGGCTGATGCCGACGCTGTCGGCAGAGCAGTGCTGGACGAGGCGGTAGGGTCAGCACTGCCGCTGGCAGTCTTGTGAGTCTTTTTCTTTTTCTTCTCCGAAGGGAGAATCTTGACCCAACCACCCTTGCCTTTGCCCTTACCCTCTGGGTGCCATTGGAAGCCGCTGGCTTCAACCTTAGCAGCCACGTGGCCCTCTAGGGCATCCACCCAATTGAGTCTCCACTGGAGCTTGGGTACATTGTCTTCCTCCCCACTGGCGGGCCAGTCAAAAAGGGCGGTATACGGCCAGCCAGGCGTGGCCGCTGGCCGCATAGGCACGTCGCGCTGCGACATAGTATACCGGTGCATCGGATAGGCACTGCCTGTTCCCCCTGCATCTGCGCAAAAGGGTAGAAGGGGGGCCAAACTTTGGATTCCCCTTCCCCTGCTCGATTGAGGGCTTCGTGGTCGTCGCTGACAACCGCGGGGTCTACCCGCATGGCGCAACTGAGGGCCCAAAGGAGATAACTTATCTCCTGTTGTGCCATTTCCTCACGCATGGCCTGCTCTAGCACAAATATTGGATTGCACAAAAAGCGGAGGCAGGAGCGACACTGTCGCACGCGTTGCAGGCATTGTGGCGCTGCCAACTTATTTTCCTGACCGTCCCTCCTAGGGTACGGCGCCTCTGCCGACTCAGCCGCATAAATGCGTGCTGCTTGGTCAACCATAACTGGCACTGACAGTTATATCAAAGGGAGTGGAAGGTCGTCGCTGACGACCCCCACTGCTGCGGAGCACTACAAGCTACTCTATAAAAACTTTTTGGATCACAGATCCAACTTCAAGCCGAAAGCTGCACGGCAAAGCTTGTCTAGTGTCACTCACACACAAGTGAAAACACTGTTTTCCTTTTTCGACAAACTTTGTCTACACTTTCGGCGGAAAATAAAACCCATTCACGCACGCATGATGGATGCTTGCGAGAGCGCGGATGATAAAGTGAAAATCATAGCGGCCACCGTTGTGGAAGCAAATCGTGACCTTCCTGGAGCGGCGCGCGGCATGATTGCATCGCTCACACAACGCAGCGATCCATTTTCCAGTGCCGTGATCGTGGTGCGCGACCTTTGGGCAGTCGGTGCTGAACTGGCGCCGACACTCCCTGCATGTCGTCGCAGCCGCGTGAAGCGCTCGGGCCTCTGAGGTCCACTGCAGAGCCTTGTCCTCGTCCAGCCAAGCGCTGTAGTGATCCGCCAGCTTCGAAAGGGATGTCAAGAACTTGAGGACCAGCGTGCTCTCGTGATCCCCTGCGACCGCGTGCTCCATCCAGAGTCTGTGTTCCTCGGGTGGTTCGTAACCACACATGCCGACCGTCGCGTAGGCTGCAGCTGCAGCTTGAGTCTGAGCCCCCAACACAGCACTGTGTTCACAAGCCTGTTGGCTGAAGACCTCGAAGTCAGCGTAGACGATGATCGGAGACAGCTCGCACGATGCTTTTGCAAGGTAGGTCACGCGAGACTGGTTGCTGGGCGGCATGCCGATCAGGGAGACCCGGCCCTCAAAATCATCCCGACAAGACGCGTTCCTGAAATGTCCTTTCAGACCCGCTTCGGTCTTGAAGTTGCTTCTGCAGAGCGGGCAGGTGTGCACGGTTCTGCCCCCTCGCCACTTGATGTCGACTGATGTCGATGGCCTGTTGACTGGCGAAGGCGTTGAAGTTGTAGATGAGGGAGAAGTGGCCATCGTGCAGCAAGAGGACCACCAGCCTGGTCCTCAGCGCTCGGGCGTCCACAGCCTCTTGCGAAGGCACGCGCAGCAGCTGCTCACCCGCCCGCCTGGTTCCCCGCCACACCGTTTCGATCCACCCATACACCACGACCTCCAGCACGCCGATGTTGCTCAGTTCAAAGGCCAGGATCTGGTCGAGCGACACATTGTCGCCCACGGAGCTGAAGTCCACCCCAACATCCACGAGCCGGCGGTTTAACCGGTTGGCTTGAGGGCGACCGCGTCCTCGATCCTCTTCGTAGAAAGGCCGCCCTGAGCAGCGAGTGGTGTTCTTGCGTTCGCTGCGTGTCATGCCCCCGATGTCGAGGAAGGCCGCGCGGATGCAATATTCGAAGCATCCCGCCCCCACTTGAGGGCACCAGATTCCCTTGTTGTTGGAGAGAGCCTCCGGAAGCGAAGTCCGTCGACCTCCTGGTCCAATATCCGGTCGCATTTCCATCCCCGGTGCGATCAAAACATCCACCCAAGCAAGGCCGAGAATTTGCCACTGACTGTCCGGGAGCGCCGCTTTTTCGACGGCAATCTCAAGTCTCCACCTCATTGTAGTGACGACACGGTGCATCCGGTAGCTCGAAGTGTTGGCGGGGAGGCTCTGCCACGGAGTGAGGTGCTGTACGAAGCTTGAGCGCTCGGGCAGCTCGGGTTCTCGAACATTCAGCTTCACGATGTCAAAGCACGCCACAACTTTCAGGTGGAACGGAAAAGGTGAACGGAGAAATTCTTGAATCCGAGGTTCCAAGGCATAGAGGGCCGCCTCTGTGATGTGGGCCACTCCAGGTCCATCCGGCACTAGGCGAAAGCGGGCCAACCATGCCCTTGGCACTCTTGCCTGTTCCGCAATCAGAACGCCGTCCATCCCTCGATAGCTCGGCTATTATCTCGCTGAAAAGACTCGGGCAAAATGCTCCTGTCTAACAGCATTCAGGGAGCATCAAGCGCTTGCACAAAAGAAGTATCGGACCGCAACAATCTCACCACTTGCAAGGAAAAGCAGTCGCAAAGGCTTCACTCAGAGCACTTTAACGTTCTCACCTGGACTTGGGCGCCCGGCTCACACTCGAAGATGGTAATCAAGACCTGGGCGACGGGTCCAAAGGCATCTACCCCCAGCGGACGCTTCCACCACACTTGCAGCATGCTGGAGAAGTTTTTTGGAGAAGCGGATTAATTCCTCTCAGCAGACCACCGTTCCTCCTGCCCTCGCGCACGCAGAAAGGCAAGATGCAAACACAACCTGTGGCAGCGTCGGAAATCCCAAACCACCTCAGAGAAACAACCCTGAATCCTACAAGCTCCAGGCCCAACGACTCGTAGCCAGCAGGCCTCAGCGACACGTGCTTTAAGGAGACTCGGAGATTCGGGGAGCAACCAAACGCGCTAACGTCCTACCAGCACTCCTACCAGACAGCGCTGTAGTCTGCACTTCGGGAGCCCCGCACGAGGACGGCGCAGGAAAGACCTGAACAGTTAAAGCGGCTTCGAATGGTTAACAGGAGTCGCCCAGAGCAATCCACGGCCTGCTCGACAAAGGTCGACCGGTCGACACGCCCACCCAGTCCCCGCGCTGTCCCTTGAGGTGCGGCACGGGTTGAAAACAAGTTCCAAGCGACAAAAAACAAGCAATCAAATCGCGACCCCTAGCCTCGCCCGGAGTCAGGATCACGACCTGCAACAACGAAGGGCAAGCGAGATCTGACGTGGCAATGAGCATGGGTCCGTGCCGCACCCACTTTTCGTCCCTGCAATTCAGAACACTCTCTCCTCGACTGGCTGCCTTAGCTTCTTGCTCACTGCTGGGCATCTGCCTTCGATCACCTTCTCAAACTTCAGGAAAGTCTCTTTGGGCACACGCTCCTTCATCACCGCGGCGACGGCCTTGTCGCAGACCAGGTCCCTCATGACTTCCCCGCTGAGCGGCGAGGCCCACGAAGCCCTCAGCTCGTTCGCCGCGGTCTCGATCTTGGCGGCGCCCGCTTGCGCCAGCTCCAGCGTGTTTCTATCGAAGGGTCGGACTGGCAGGCCGAAGGACATCTTGGCAGCCGCAATCATGGCTTTGCCGGTCTTGCTGGCCTTCTCTTCCTTCTCCATCCCGCCTTCCGTCAGCTCCAAGCCGTACTCGAGCTGGTCCTTGTGCCACTCCCGCACTCCTTCGACGCCGTAGTCACGGTGCCGATCCAAGCGGTGCACGAGCTCGAAGGAGCCGTCCAGGCGGTCGACGATCTCTTCAAGGACCTTCGGGCCGAAGTGCTCTGCGAAGAGCTGCTGGACGTACGGGCGCATCTCGTCTGCGGCGGGCGCCGGAGAATACTTCACGTCCGTGCGCTTCGCGATGTGGGTCATGGCTTTGAGGTGCTGCGCCACGGCATACTCGCTCGCGATCAGCACCACACTGCCCCATGCCGAAACCGCACAGAAGTGGTTGAGGATGCCACTAGCCTTGCGTCGTGCCTCTCCTGTTCGAGATCAGGCTGGTTATGACGAAGTCCTCGATGTTCTTCTCGTCGTTCTTCTTGCCCGTGTAGTCGCCGAGGCCCACGAAGAAGCCCACCTTGCCCTGGTCGTGGCACTCCTTGAGAACGGCACTCGTCTTGCCGGACATCTGCAGGCCGCTGACCAGGGTCATCCCCTCCTCCCTGCGCTCTCGGAGAGCCTCCCGGATGATCTGCATCATAGCGGCGTTATCCACCCAAGGCCGGCGATAGACGGGTTCCTTAAAGCGCCTGGCGGCGACGTTCCAGAGGTACCATTGTGCGTATCCTTCTGGATTCCAGTACTGGTAGAGCCGCGCGGTCGTGCTCTGGTGGCCACCACAGCTATGGGAAGCGTTGCCACCTTGTAGACGCGGGCCACGTCGCCCAAACGCTTCCACCAGCACATGGCTACCGAATGAGGACTAAGGCAATCACCTTGATTCTTGTGCCAGCTCGAAACATGCACAGCAGAGCCTCCTGCATGCCAAGGAAGAAGGGGTTCGGACCTACTACGGTAACCGGGGCTTTAAGCTCGCACCAAACCAGCCTTGAAAGAGCTCCGGAAGACCTGGGCAGACGGGGCGCGCTCATGGGTTGGGGAGTACTGCGTTCACGAGCGGCTTGAGAGAGTGCAGGCACAGAGAAAAGCTTGTCTCGAAACGCACACGGTGACATGCAAGCTTCGGCTGGCATGATGTGAGCCACCGGTAGCTGTACTTGGCGGCTGAAAATCTCACTGGCTCAAGCCCCTACTGTGTGAGGGAGTCAAACTGAGAATTTGGCCCGAAGCTTTCGAAGACACCGTCCTGCCGCCGCAAGTTCTTTCATCTTCGGGTGGCCCGGGCCTCTGCGTTGCCGCTGGATGCTTTCAGGGTTTGTGCAGGAGGAGTGCTGCTTGGGCCGACTACCGTTCGACGCAGGGTTTTGGTGAAGGTGATGCGGTTCACTGGTGCTGTCAAGGTTTTATCGGGCCGATGCCCGGTCCCCAAGCGCCCCCCCTGTAAACCTAGAGTGCCCTGTGCTCCCCATGGCTCTGAGTGGACAGACGCCTTAGGCAGTTCCGCGACTAACCATTTGAGGCTTTCAGCTTTCTCACCGTTTTAGGTGCCTTCACTCCCGGTTTTTTGCCGCCTTCACCCTGATTGTCAGCGCCTTCACTTTTTTTGTCGTTTTCACCCCCTTTTTGGTGCCTTCCCCAAGCATGATCCAGCCAGCTACGCCCTGCAAGGCACTTCTACACAGCGCGCAACAGAAAGACCAACCCACGTCAACAGCCCTTGGAGCGCCCGCCGAGTGGGGCCGGGGTTCCCGCAAACACATGGCACTCTGAACGCAGTGGGGGGAAGTCATGCGCACAGGGGAGCACGCGCTGCAGCCCCCACCTCATACAAACTGAGCCCTAAACCCAACAGCCCGAGAGTCCAACCCTTACACATTGAGACTGCGATTTAAACACTCCTACCACGCATTCACTGACGGCCACTGCAAGCCTTCGCAGTTCACTCACTAAGATTGTGCGTTTGGCTTAAGTTAAGATATAGATGTTACTAGGGGGTTAGGTAAGTTAGATAAAAAGTTAGCATAAGTTAAAGAAAGTTAACATAAGTTAGCAAAAGTGAACTTGTGGGTTAAAAGAAACAACGATGGGGTGGCGGGGTCGTGGGTGGTGGTAGCGGGTGGTGAGGCGGTGGCCATCGCCAGCCACCACCAACCACCCACCAGCCACCAGCCACCACCCACACCAAAATGCGGCAAATCCATTCCCAGCAAAACTTTGCGCGCAGCTGATTAGTGCATCCATAGAAATTTTCGGCGCTGCACCAGCCACCACCAACGCCACCCACGCCACCCACACCACCCCCACGCTACCCGCCACCCACCACCCACCACCCACCACCCACCACCCACCACCCACCACCCACCACCCACCACCCGCCACCCGCCACCCGCCACCCACCCACCACCCACCACCCACCACCCACCACCCACCACCCACCACCCACCACCCACCACCCACCACCCACCACCCACCCACCCACCCACCCACCCACCCACCACCCACCACCCACCACCCACATCACCAACCACCACCCCACGCACCGGGTAGTGGGGTGGTGGGGCGGTAGGGTGTGGTGGGTTGGGGTGGGGTGGTAAAGTGTGGGTGGGTGGGGTGTAAAGGGCGGGCTGGGGTGGGGTGGTGGTGTGGGAGTGGTGGGGTGGGGGGTGGTGGGGTGGGGCGAATCAGGGGGTGGAGTGCTAGCGGGTTCCAATTCCGAGGCCTGGAAATATGAACTCTTTATGAACTTTTCAAGCCTGGAAATATGAACTTTTTATGAACTTTTCAGGCCTGGAAATATGAACTTTTTATGAACTTTTCAGGCCTGGAAATATGAACTTTTTATGAACTTTTCAGCCTCGAAATATGAACTTTTTATGAATTTTTCAGGCCTCGAAATATGAACTTTTTATGAATTTTTCAGGCCTCGAAATATGAACTTTTCAGGCTTGGATTCATTGTAAATACCAATAAAACACTAAAAATATGAACTTTTTCCGGCCTGGAAATATGAACTTTTTATGAACTTTTCCGGCCTGGAAATATGAACTTTTTATGAACTTTTCTGGCCTCGAAATATGAACTTTTTATGAACTTTTCAGGCCACGAAATATGAAATTATGAACTTTTTCTGAACTTATCCGGCCTGGTTCCTGGCTTTATGAACTCGGGGGTTGTGCTGGCGGTGGTGGCGCGGGCGGTGGGGGTTGCTGATGGTGGTGTCGGTGGTGCTGGTGCTGGTGGTGCTGCTGTGGTGGTGGTGCTGGTGGTGGGGGCGGCGGCGGCGGTGGTGCTGGTGCTGGTGCTGGTGCTAGGTGCTGGTGCTGGTGCTAGTGCTGGTGGGTGCTGGTGCTGGTGCTGGCACTTCCGCTAGCGCTGGGGCTGGTGCTGGTGCTGGCGGTGGTGCTGGCGGAGGTTTCCCAAGCCCTACACCCCAAACCCAAGCCCCTAAACTACCCTGAACTCTAAACATGCGCTAGTGGTGTTCCTAACGTCCTAGACATGCTGTTGTTGTTGCTGTTGGTGGTGGTGCTGTTGTTGTCGTGGTGGTTGCTGTTGTTGCTGCGGTTGTTGTTGTGGTGGTGGCTGCGGCGGTGGTGTTGGTGTTGGTGAATGCTGTGGTGATAGTGTTTCTACACTCCACACCGTACCCTATACCCCCTAAACCCTATAACCCTGGTGGTGGTGCTGATGCTGGTGCTGGTGCTGGTGATGGTGGTGGTCCTAAACACCTGAACCCCCTAAGCCCATAGCATCTGCTCTTATCTTTGTGGAGCACAGAAAAGAACAGCATCAGTGACAAACCAACGAAAACCATTTAACACAAAACCGACATAAAACAAAAAAAGTTAGAATAAGTTAACATAAGTTAACATAAGTTAGAATAAGTTAGCTAAAAAGTTAACTTAAGTTAGTAACTTCTATTTCTTCCAACCAACCTTCTACTAACTTCCCCCAAGTTAGTAGGGACTTACTACATGGATGGCAAAGATGTAAGGGGGTTACAGCGGGGTTATAAGGGGGTTACTAACATCTATATCCTAACTTAGGCCACACGCACAATCTTAGCAGACAACCCTGCACAAGACGCCAACAAAACCCTCAGAGGCCAGCACGCCCCACGTGCGAATCGTCGAGGAGCAGCACCTGAGCAGGAGAAGGGAGAAGAGGACAGGAGCCCACCATACAGCACTCCTAGCACCCCTACCTCGCAGCACTCTTGGCACTCCACTCCTAGCACTCCTACTCCTCCTCGCTCGTTGCGCTTTAAGCCGTTTACCCAATCTACCGGATTTACTCGATTTACCGGATTTACCGCCCCCCGTTTCCCACTAAACCCCGACCCCGAATCCCTCAACCTTGCCGGTCACCTCCATTCATTGCAAGCGACGCTTCACAGGTCTTGCAAGCAGCTCCCATCTTCTGCACCTGTCTTCCCTAAACCCTGCCTGTGTGCTTGAAGATGTCAAAAATGAAGACGAGAACCTGACAGCAAGCTGGAGGGCCGGGGTCCCGGGAGGGAGGGGCCTGCGAAGGTTGCGTGCGCAGCCCAAAAGCGACCACAAGGCGGCACTCCGTACGACCTACGGCTGGACTGCTGAGGCTCCGACAACGCAAGTCCCAGCCCAACCCCAAAACCGCCCCTCTTGAGAGAGAGCGAGCGCGGCAAAAGGGAGTCAGGCGAAGGGAAGAGGCCTGGGGGTTCAGGACGACTCGCACTGACTCACTCGCTTGCACAGCACTTGCGAAAGCACTCTGGCAAAATCATAGTGCGAAATCGACCAAAAACGGGCTAGAATACCGTTACCAAAGCGCAAAACAGTAAAGAGCAAACATCACGGAGCATCACCTTGATGTACCCAGACGAGCCAATTAATTTTTTTCGGCCAGCCCAGAGCTTGTCTGTCAAAACTGTCAAAAGTGTCAAACGACCCCGGGGCGGAAAAGAGCGTCAAAAGCGTAAATTTTGCTCTCTCTGGGGAGGGTGTTCCAATTCCATGTCGTGTGTTGGCTACAGGCCTCGTTTCGAGACATGGGTCAGAATTCGGCACTTCGCAGGCTTGTCGCTTCTGCAACGTGCGGGCCAGAGCTCAAGCAATCTCTGGGGCTCAAAAGTGCTTGCAAAAAGCCTCCAAACAGCTTTAAGAAAACCCCAGCCAGCACCTTCGCAGTCCTGCGACTCGCAAACCAGCACTCGCAGGCTTCTGAGGCTTTCTGGCAGCTCGCAGCACTTCGAGTCGCTTCCGAGCCACTCGCAGGCCGACAAATCGCTTCCGAGTAGCTCGCAGGCCTCCCACATCGCTTCCTAGCAACTCGCAAGGACACGAATCGTTTCCTAGTAGCTCGCAGGCCGACACCTAGTAGCTCGCAGGCCCACAAATCGCTTCCGACGGCGGCCGACAAATCGCTTCCTCGCAGGCCGACACTTAGAAGCTCGCGCAGCCCACAAATCGCTTCCTAGCCACTCGCAGGCCGACAAATCGCTGCCTAGCTACTGGCAGGCCCACAAATCGCTTCCTAGCCACTCGCAAGCCGACAAATCGCTTCCTAAATCGCTTCCCAGTGGCTCGCAGGCCTCCCAAATCGCTTCCTAGCAACTCGCAGGCCCACAAATCGCTTCCTAGTAGCTCGCAGGCCGACACCTAGTAGCTCGCAGGCCCACAAATCGCTTCCGACGGCGGCCGACAAATCGCTTCCTAGCTTCTCGCAGGCCCACAAATCGCTTCGTAGTAGCTCGCAGGCGGACAAATAAAAACTCGCAGGCCCACAAATCGCTTCCGACGGCGGCCGACAAATCGCTTCCTAGCTTCTCGCAGGCCCACAAATCGCTTCGTAGTAGCTGGCCCACAAATCGCTTCCTAGCCCGACAAATCGCTGCCTAGCTACTCGCAGGCCCGCAAATCGCTTCTTAGCCACTCGCAAGCCGACAAATCGCTTCCTCGCTATCGCAGGCCACACATCGCTTCCCAATGGCTCGCAGGCCTCCGAAATCGCTTCCTTGTAGATCTCAGGCTTTCCTAGCCTCTAAACCAGCACTCGCAGGCTTTTGAGGCCTTGCAACACTTCTGACGGGCTACCTAGCTACTCGCAGGCCCAATCTGCCTCCTAGTAGCTCGCAGGCCACTCCGAGCCACTCGCAGACCCACAAATGTGGGACGACCACTATCACAACCATACGACCACTTCATTTCATTCTAACACATCGGACGTAAGAAGCTGGAATCGAAGGACCAGGCGGACCCAGAAAGAATGACCGGCAGGAGCTCCCAGCTTCGAGCCGGCAGTGGTCCGATTTAGATTTACAAATCTAAACCGGCCTAGTGGCTCGCAGGCCTTTCTAGCCTCTCACAGACCTTCCAAGTACACCCGAATTTGCAAGCACTTTGGAGCTCCAACGATTGTACGTCCTGGCACCTCCAGCCCCTTAAATCTGCAGGCCTGTGAAACACCAAATTCTGCCTGTAGGCAACACAGGACAGGGAATTGGAACACTCTTCCCAGAGAAAGGTCTTGCCTTTGCACCTTAGCGAGCCTATCCTCTGTCCAAATCGAAGGCTGGAGCCTCTTAGCGTGCAGGGCTGGCGGCGTGGTGAAGTGCCACTCCTTGACACTTGTTCTCTCTCTGGCAGATTTCCCCCTGTTCCTGTTGGAAGACTCAAGGATTTTCAATTCTGAAAGGACCTTGGAGGTCTTATCTTATCGGCTCCAAACTGCAACAAAGTGAAGTTTCGGGTCGAACAGAAGCACTGCTTTTGGCGATTTCCTCGAAGAAAATCTGCTCGTAATTGGAATCGAACAGAGTGCAGGCCCGTGGCTGCACAAGGCGACTGGGTGGAGTCTCCACGCGTCCAATAGGGCCGCCACACGTTGGCTCCATGCATGCAAGGCCGCATCCGTCTTCACCTTCTTTTATGAACATCACAATGAACTTGGTGCCTTCGTTGACCTCTTCACCACCACAGTGTGTGCTGGCACCACCGGGACAGTTGACATTTGTATTGCCGACAGGGCGGAGCGCTTTGCCATGTCGGAAGATTGATCATCGGCTGCCCCTCGAGCCACAGCCGCGACTCGCTGAAGTCGCCGTGCGGCGGTATCCGCTGCTAGTTCTCCAATGGTAATCGGGCAAGGAGAGGCATCATCAGCTTGCATAGCTGCATTTGCCGGCGTAATTGCGCCGACTGCCGACAGATGGTTGAGGTAGCAGAGGATCGTTTCAATATGGGATGCTTACTGGTGGAGGAAATCCACCGCAATAGCCTGCGGGGTGAAGATGGAGTGCTGAAAACTGTGACGGCGCAGAAGCACGCTCTCTCTCTGGCGATTTCCCCACTCCACCCCCTGTTCCTGTTGGAAGGATCAAGGATCCAAAATTCTGAGAGGACCGGAGGCCTTATCGGCTCTAAACAGCAACAAAGTGAAGTTTCGGGTCGAACAGAAGCACTGCTACAGGCGATTTGCTCGAAGAAAATTTGCGAGGAGGGAAGTCGAACAGAGTGCGGGGAGTTTCTTCCATTGCCACCCGGTGTGTACCGGCAGAAGACGAGGGCGAATTCGAAGAGCAGCATGACACTCGAAACTAGCATATCATGCCCGGAAGTGCTGCTTGTAGCAGGAAAAGCGTACAAGAAGGTGCCTTGACCCACGTGGCAGCATTTGCAACCGATCCGACATCCTTCCGCAACCTGACGCCTCCACTCCAACCGCTTCGATGTATGTTGTTTCCAGGGGTACAAGTACTGTTTGGCAGAGAAAATCAGAGACGCAGTGGACTTGTCCATGTCTTCACGGATGCAAATTTTGTTTGGAGCCTGCACGACTTACTTGAGTCGTCAGAGTTGGAAGTTTGCTTTAGCCGGCTTCAACTAACATGAGCAAACGCCTGTGTCTCGGAGCCTGCAGGATGTATTTCCTGCCGGTTTGCCAACGTTGGACCCGCAGACGCCCACCCATGAAGATCTTGAGGACCTTTTCCAGTTTCGCCGTACATTGAATCACAGTGAATGGATTCGTGTTCCACTTTCGCGGGGAAGAGTGCGACTTCGTGTGTAGGCCCTTGTTGGTTCTGTGCGTTTTTCATCACCAGTTTGCCTACTTCCGAATCGTTCTGTATGAAAGCCCCGCAGATGGAACCAATCTCTTAAAAGATCTTGTTTCGAAAGCACTGTGAGGGTCCCAGCTCCCGAACCCCTTCAATGCGTAAGGAACATGTTCCTCATTTTAGCCCCTGCCAAGACCTGGAAGATCGCATGCGGCGCCTGCGCTTGCAAAAGAAGGAAGCTGAAAGCGGAAGCCCGCGCAGCTGCGAAAGCACTGAAGAAAGAAGGCCGCCGCCAGCAAAACCTGAAGAAACGCACCCGAGAACTCTCAGTCGCAGACTTGTTAGACGTGCTGGCAGTCAAACGTGCTGCTGATGCTGCTAACAAAGCGTAGAAATCATAGCTGAACATGCTGTGTTGTTGTAACATGCTGTAGTAGTAGTGGCCTCACACAGCATTGTTTTATGATGCTCTGCTATGATTCTGTAGTTGCCGTACGCTGCTTGCCAGAGAGCAAGCACCGCTTGCCTCTTTCATCTTGGGATGAGAAGTCAGACTTTTTTATTCCGTGGTAGAATCGGCGTCAGATCTTTTAGCTCTTCTTGCACCTTGCCTGAAAGCATTGTTTTGTGATGCTGAGTCAAACGTGCTGCTGATGCGCACAGAGCGTAGAAATCATAGCTCAACATGCTGTGTTGTTGTAACATGCTGTAGTGGCCTTTCAAATAAGCATTGTTTTATGATGCCGTGCTATGATTTTGTAGCTGCCGTACGCTGCTTGCCAGAGAGCAAGCACCGTGCCTCAAAGCATTGTTTTGTGATGCTCTGCTATGATTTTGCGGTTGCAGTACGCTGCTTGCCAAGCAAGTGCGTGCTGGTCGGCTTTGTTGCAAAGGCGTCGGAAAACCCTAACGTGTCACGCAGTTTGTATACGCAACAGCCACTATCCGGCAGCTGTGACTCGCAGACTCTCTGCATTCTACATATTGCCACAGTTTTCCTTTCAGAACCTCTCAGCCGGGTATCCGCTACCTGCAGAGAGTGCCTTGCCTTGCGGGGTCCTCAGCTGCCGAAGTTGCAACAGCAGATGTCCTCTTAGAAGTTTTTGACCATGTGAAACAGCAGACGTGGGATTTGAAGATTCTTTTTGAATTGACATCTGAGACGTTGCACCTAGTTTCCAAACAAGGTTCTTTCAAGCTGCGCACTTCGCAGGCGGAGGAGTGCTTTCAGCAATTCAATTCATCTAGAAACAAGCTGGGTGTGGGCTTTTCTCATCGGCTTCGGTTGGGTACTGTCATCGCTCATTGGCAGTTAGGATAACGTTTATTGGCACTTTATCAAACGTTCGATGTTACACGTATTGACGTATTGCTTGAACTGTCAATGGGCGTGCAGTGCACAAGGTTCAGGACTTTTCGAGCTTGCTCCAGCAGTGGCTTCGTCGTTCGCGGTGCATCACATGAGCCACTTTCTCCAAAGAGACGACAGTTGGATAGCGCTCATTCTCGAAGCATGTGGAGCCTTTCGCAATATTCTTGTGAATTGGCAATGCGCAAGATCTGCAGGACGCTTGCAGTATGGATCGTCTGGAGCCTGAGGACGTGGTTCTCACTTTGCAATTGCTCTCTCAGTGTGAAGCATGCAACGCGAAGAGCTTCTAACCACGGTTTGTTTCCAAGTGCAAGCACGAGACCGAACGAGGGATGGCGGCCTTGCAGACCATGTTTGAGAATTGAAGAGAGGGCGGGTGTAGCTTAGATACTGCTCCCACTTATCGACAATTGAATAGCAGCTGTCGTCGAAGCATATACTTTGCACTTGCTCTTTCGTTGTGAAGCGTGCAACGCGAATATCTTCAAACAAATTTTGTCACGGTTTTGCTTCCAAGTGCAAGCACGAGACCCCATGAACGAGGGATGGCGGCCATCTGAACCTGAACGTACGTTGCAACTCATGCTCATGATGCTCGTTTTCTCAGAATCATGATGCTCTTCCTGTTTCACCCATCCTGGTCACACACAAAACGTGCAGGGTAATTTGAAGTTTCACCCAATGAAGTTTCACCCAATGTGACTGCATCACACCAGAGAGTGTGACTTCCAGTTTCACCCAAGGTGGCCACATCAACTGTGGAAGATCTTTGCGGTGAGAACAGCGGGCACCGGTGGATGTGGATCCGGTTTCCTCTTGATAGTACGAGCACGGAACGCAGGACTGCGAGTGCGAAGTACTAGAGGCAGGCTACACACCATTTGGACGATAGTCCATGCTACAGTGTTATTCCAATCTGCCTGGCCCGCCCCGGGCGTCGCACACCTCCCGTTAATTAACATTGTATAACCCAAACGGGGTGTGGTGTAAAACGCAGGGAAACAGGGACCCACAGGGACCCGCATGTGCGTTTTTCTTAGGAAACGAGGGACCCGCAGGGACCCGCAGGGACCCGCGATTGCGGTATTCCCTAGGAAAAACGGGACCCGCCGGGACCCGCAGGGACCCGCGATTGCGGTATTCTTTGGGAGCCGCAGGTCCACCCTGTTTGCTGCAGGCCCTTCCGCGATGTGTGCCGTCTGTCGGCCCATTCAGCGAGCAGCTTTATTTCGCCTTGCAAATGCCCGCAATTGCGAGTCCCTAAGGGCCCAACGCTGCCCTTGGAGACTGATGTGCGCCGTGTGTCGGCCCATTCAGCGAGCAGCTTCATTTCGCCTTTCAAATGCCCGCAATTTCCTGACTTTTTTGTTTGAGGATCCACTGCGAGTCCCTAAGGGCCCAACGCTGCCCTTGGAGATGTTACGGTTCTGCTCATTGCGTTTCAGGAGTTGCTTATCGGATTATCGGCTTTCAGGGAAAACGGGACCCGCAGGGACCCGGCATGGTGTAACACCTGCAATAACCCGAACGCGGTGCGGTGTAAGACCAATGCATTTTTCTTGCAGGGAAAGAAGGACTCGCGGGGGTGTAAAACGCACGGGAACAGGGACCTGCGATGCGTTTTTCTTGGGGAAGCAGGAACTTCCAGAGCACCGCGATGCTGGTATGGTATTCTATGGGAAAGCGGGGCACGCAGGTGGACTTGGAGAAGAGGTTGCTTGGCATACAGTGCGAGCGTTGGGTAAGAAAACGAGTCAGTCAGCTCAGAGGTCACTCATTTTTGTAGCAATGCTCAGATTGCAAGATGTGCCAGCGCTAATGCCACCCGTATTCTACAATCGGTCAGCGGCTGCAGGTGTGGCTCAGTACCATTGTAGAGTACGATGGCAGCGCATGGATATGAGTCACTACATGCTACCTAGATGTAGTCCAAAGCCCGCAGGGACGCGCGAGGGGTTGAGTGTTGCAGCTGAAACCCGATTGCAAAGAGACTACTGGCATGCTCTCGTTTTGGGCGCTGTCCTGCTAGAGAGAAGTTGGGGGTCAAAGGACGGGGCCCTGGGCCCTCTCAGTATCCGCTGCTGGCTCAAGTGGTCTTACCGACTTGACACAAGCTCTCTCTGCGTAGCAGAACACAACACTTGCTGTCTGTGTGCTGGACGTTGCCCGGGCCTCCCTTAAGCCTCGAAGGTCTGGAGTCCAGCTTCCAAGCAGAGGCCAGAAGGCCAGAAAAAAATCCTTTGTTGTGTCTGTGTTTCCATTTTCTTGTCACCAAGGTTCCAGGCGGCATGTCCCAATCATTTTTTGGGAAATGACGCTGGTGGACATGTTTTGATGGTCTTTTCCAGACTCAAGATGTTTTTTCCAGACCATGCGATCTTTGCTTTTAGTTCCGAGATTTGTCGGAGGCCGAGAACAAGACAGCTTCGAAATCAACATGAACCAAGCGCGGAGTCTGAAAAAAATAATAAATCGGGGCTTTCTTTGCTTTTAAGCCTCTCAGACGATTTCGTGTGGAATGTGCTCAGCCTCCATTGAGCTTTTAAGAGCCAGCCCCAAACGATTTCATGCAGTCTTTGTGTGTCTCTGAATTTTCATCTTTCTGCTGCGTCTATTTTCTCATTTTTAAACCCTAGGCGATTTCGTGTGGCCTCTGTATTGAAGAAGGCTTCTGTTCACGTTCTTTTCTGTTAATTTTCGCTTTGTTTGGGTTTGGAATTGAAGGAAAACGGTTTAGGCGTCAGAGTTGGAGAGGCGCAGCTTCTTCCATTTTCATGTTTTCGATTCTGTTTTATTTGCAGTTAAGCTCCCCCCCAAAACGACATGCAGCGCGTGCTGGATCAATGGCGCCTACCTAGGAGCGAGGTCCTTTCAGGCTTTGGACTCCTTGGCTGGCCACAGTGTCCAACCTTTCGACATACGTCGACGAGTCTTTCCTTGTCGCTGGCCGTGGGCTTCTGGACTTGTGGATTTTATCCGTGCAGATCGGGACACAACAGGACCTCGGGGCCGACCGTTGTTCGACGGAACTAGAACGGCGGCCGGAGCCTTGACTTGGGCTCCACTGACGGTCTTGGGCAACTTTGGGCGACGGCCCACTGTTGTTGTGGAACGATCGCTGAGGACCCGTAGCAGGTGCTGAACGGCAAACCTGGCCAAGCCTGGGCGCCGCAGCTAGTTCCGCCCTCTCTAATTAGGTATCTTGTTTCACCGCTGTTTTCGTTTGTTTGATGGTTTGCTTGCTCTCTGGCAAGCAGCGTACGGCAACTACAGAATCATAGCAGAGCATCATAAAACAATGTTGTGAGAGGCCACCACTACTACAGCATGTTACAACAACACAACATGTTCAGCTATGATTTCTACGCTCTGCTAGCAGCATTGCGTTTTTCATCACCAGTTTGCCTACTTCCAAATCGTGCTGTATGAAAGCCCTGCAGATGGAACCAATCTCTTAAAAGATCTTGTTTCGAAAGCACTGTGAGGGTCCCAGCTTCCGAACCCTTAAATGCATAAGAAACATGTTTCTCATTTTGGCTCCTGCCAGACCTTGGAAGATCGCATGCGGCGCCTGCGCTTGCAAAAGAAGGAAGCTAAAGCGAAAGCACTGAAGAAAGAAGACGTGCTGCTACGCTGCTTGCCAGAGAGCAAGCACCGTGCCTCAAAGCATTGTTTTGTGCTATGATTTTGCGGTTGCAAGCAAGTGCGTGCTGGTCGGCTTTGTTGCAAAGGCGTCGGAAAACCCTAACGTGTCACGCAGTTTGTATACGCAACAGCCACTATCCGGCAGCTGTGACGCAGACTCTCTGCATTCTACATATTGCCACAGTTTTCCTTTCAGAACCTCTCAGCCGGGTATCCGCTACCTGCAGAGAGTGCCTTGCCTTGCGGGGTCCTCAGCTGCCGAAGTTGCAACAGCAGATGTCCTCTTAGAAGTTTTTGACCATGTGAAACAGCAGACGTGGGATTTGAAGATTCTTTTTGAATTGACATCTGAGACGTTGCACCTAGTTTCCAAACAAGGTTCTTTCAAGCTGCGCACTTCGCAGGCGGAGGAGTGCTTTCAGCAATTCAATTCATCTAGAAACAAGCTGGGTGTGGGCTTTTCTCATCGGCTTCGGTTGGGTACTGTCATCGCTCATTGGCAGTTAGGATAACGTTTATTGGCACTTTATCAAACGTTCGATGTTACACGTATTGACGTATTGCTTGAACTGTCAATGGGCGTGCAGTGCACAAGGTTCAGGACTTTTCGAGCTTGCTCCAGCAGTGGCTTCGTCGTTCGCGGTGCATCACATGAGCCACTTTCTCCAAAGAGACGACACTTGGATAGCGCTCATTCTCGAAGCATGTGGAGCCTTTCGCAATATTCTTGTGAATTGGCAATGCGCAAGATCTGCAGGACGCTTGCAGTATGGATCGTCTGGAGCCTGAGGACGTGGTTCTCACTTTGCAATTGCTCTCTCAGTGTGAAGCATGCAACGCGAAGAGCTTCTAACCACGGTTTGTTTCCAAGTGCAAGCACGAGACCGAACGAGGGATGGCGGCCTTGCAGACCATGTTTGAGAATTGAAGAGAGGGCGGGTGTAGCTTAGATACTGCTCCCACTTATCGACAATTGAATAACAGCTGTCGTCGAAGCATATACTTTGCACTTGCTCTTTCGTTGTGAAGCGTGCAACGCGAATATCTTCTAACAAATTTTGTCACGGTTTTGCTTCCAAGTGCAAGCACGAGACCCCATGAACGAGGGATGGCGGCCATCTGAACCTGAACGTACGTTGCAACTCATGCTCATGATGCTCGTTTTCTCAGAATCATGATGCTCTTCCTGTTTCACCCATCCTGGTCACACACAAAACGTGCAGGGTAATTTGAAGTTTCACCCAATGAAGTTTCACCCAACGTGACTGCATCACACCAGAGAGTGTGACTTCCAGTTTCACCCAAGGTGGCCACATCAACTGTGGAAGATCTTTGCGGTGAGAACAGCGGGCACCGGTGGATGTGGATCCGGTTTCCTCTTGATAGTACGAGCACGGAACGCAGGACTGCGAGTGCGAAGTACTAGAGGCAGGCTACACACCATTTGGACGATAGTCACTGCTACAGTGTTATTCCAATCTGCCTGGCCCGCCCCGGGCGTCGCACACCTCCCGTTAATTAACATTGTATAACCCAAACCGGGTGTGGTGTAAAACGCAGGGAAACAGGGACCCGCAGGGACCCGCATGTGCGTTTTTCTTAGGAAACGAGGGACCCGCAGGGACCCGCAGGGACCCGCGATTGCGGTATTCCCTAGGAAAAACAGGACCCGCCGGGACCCGCAGGGACCCGCGATTGCGGTATTCTTTGGGAGCCGCAGGTCCACCCTGTTTGCTGCAGGCCCTTCCGCTATGTGTGCCGTCTGTCGGCCCATTCAGCGAGCAGCTTTATTTCGCCTTGCAAATGCCCGCAATTTCCTGACTTTTTGTTTGAGGAATCCACTGCGAGTCCCTAAGTGCCCAACGTGCCCTTGGAGACTGATGTGTGCCGTGTGTCGGCCCATTCAGCGAGCAGCTTCATTTCGCCTTTCAAATGCCCGCAATTTCCTGACTTTTTTGTTTGAGGATCCACTGCGAGTCCCTAAGGGCCCAATGCTGCCCTTGGAGATGTTACGGTTCTGCTCATTGCGTTTCAGGAGTTGCTTATCGGATTATCGGCTTTTTCAGGGAAAACGGGACCCGCAGGGACCCGGCATGGTGTAACACCTGCAATAACCCGAACGCGGTGCGGTGTAAGACCAATGCATTTTTCTTGCAGGGAAAGAAGGACTCGCGGGGGTGTAAAACGCACGGGAACAGGGACCCGCGATGCGTTTTTCTTGGGGAAGCAGGAACTTCCAGAGCGCCGCGATGCTGGTATGGTATTCTATGGGAAAACGGGGCACGCAGGTGGACTTGGAGAAGAGGTTGCTTGGCATACAGTGCGAGCGTTGGGTAAGAAAACGAGTCAGTCAGCTCAGAGGTCACTCATTTTTGTAGCAATGCTCAGATTGCAAGATGTGCCAGCGCTAATGCCACCCGTATTCTACAATCGGTCAGCGGCTGCAGGTGTGGCTCAGTACCATTGTAGAGTACGATGGCAGCGCATGGATATGAGTCACTACATGCTACCTAGATGTAGTCCAAAGCCCGCAGGGACGCGCGAGGGGTTGAGTGTTGCAGCTGAAACCCGATTGCAAAGAGACTACTGGCATGCTCTCGTTTTGGGCGCTGTCCTGCTAGAGAGAAGTTGGGGGTCAAAGGACGGGGCCCTCTCAGTATCCGCTGCTGGCTCAAGTGGTCTTACCGACTTGACACAAGCTCTCTCTGCGTAGCAGAACACAACACTTGCTGTCTGTGTGCTGGACGTTGCCCGGGCCTCCCTTAAGCCTCGAAGGTCTGGAGTCCAGCTTCCAAGCAGAGGCCAGAAGGCCAGAAAAAAATCCTTTGTTGTGTCTGTGTTTCCATTTTCTTGTCACCAAGGTTCCAGGCGGCATGTCCCAATCACTTTTGGGAAATGACGCTGGTGGACATGTTTTGATGGTCTTTTCCAGACTCAAGATGTTTTTTCCAGACCATGCGATCTTTGCTTTTAGTTCCGAGATTTGTCGGAGGCCGAGAACAAGACAGCTTCGAAATCAAGATGAACCAAGCGCGGAGTCTGAAAAAAATAAAAAGTCGGGGCATAACCAAAAACCCAATATTTGTATCTGGCCGTTCAATCAGTGTCATCTTCAGCACCAAACATGGAAGGAAAATGCTCTTTTCATTGCACTCATCTGGAGCTAAGCCAGTGTTTCTGGTCGCACAGGTGCTATGGTGATGAATGAGCAGGAGTACTTGCTCCGCGCCTGTTAGGCGGCCACAGTTTCGGCAGGTTTGGATCCAGATGGAGGGATCATAGGGAGGTGCCGTGTGTCGTTCGGCCCCAGGGCTCCGGATATGAGAGCGCCGTGAGTGAGCGCCCAGATCAAACCTTCTATCCCACTGTTCGCCTGTCTCTCTCCGACTCAGAACCAGGTGTGAACAACTATTTTGAAGACGGAGTTGTTCAAACCCCAGGTTTGAACCTGGGTTCGGAACCCAGGTTCGAACCCAGGTTTGAACCTGCTGGGTTGAACGTCAGGTTTTACCTGGGTTCCAACCTGGGTTCAGCCTAGATTGGAACCTGGGTTCAAACCTAGGTTAGAACCTGGGTTGGAACCTAGGTTACCTAGGTTGGAACCTGGGTTGAAACCTGAGTTTTGAACCTGGGTTAAACTGCGTTTGCGTTTAAGCTTTTCAAAGCGATTTTGTGAACATGTATTTTCTTTGCTTTTAAGCCTCTCAGACGATTTCGTGTGGAATGTGCTCAGCCTCCATTGAGCTTTTAAGAGCCAGCCCCAAACGATTTCATGCAGTCTTTGTGTGTCTCGGAATTTTCATCTTTCTGCTGCGTCTATTTTCTCATTTTTAAACCCTAGGCGATTTCGTGTGGCCTCTGTATTGAAGAAGGCTTCTGTTCACGTTCTTTTCTGTTAATTTTCGCTTTGTTTGGGTTTGGAGTTGAAGGAAAACGGTTTAGGCGTCAGAGTTGGAGAGGCGCAGCTTCTTCCATTTTCATGTTTTCGATTCTGTTTTATTTGCAGTTAAGCTCCCCCCCAAAGCGACATGCAGCGCGTGCTCGATCAATGGCCCCTACCTAGGAGCGAGGTCCTTTCAGGCTTTGGACTCCTTGGCTGGCCACAGTGTCCAACCTTTCGACATACGTCGACGAGTCTTTCCTTGTCGCTGGCCGTGGGCTTCTGGACTTGTGGATTTTATCCGTGCAGATCGGGACACAACAGGACCTCGGGGCCGACCGTTGTTCGACGGAACTAGAACGGCGGCCGGAGCCTTGACTTGGGCTCCACTGACGGTCTTGGGCAACTTTGGGCGACGGCCCACTGTTGTTGTGGAACGATCGCTGAGGACCCGTAGCAGGTGCTGAACGGCAAACCTGGCCAAGCCTGGGCGCCGCAGCTAGTTCCGCCCTCTCTAATTAGGTATCTTGTTTCACCGCTGTTTTCGTTTGTTTGATGGTTTGTTTGTTTGCAGGGACCGAGTGCTACAGCCGTAGTCGACGAGGCCCGCATACGCCAAAAAAACGGTTAAGCCCCCCAAAGCGATTTCGTGGGTATTTAAATCCTTGCTTTTCAACCCTGTTCTTTTTGTTAATTTTTCGCTTTGTATGGGTTTGGAGTTGAAGGTTTTACGGTTTAGGCGGCTTCAAAGGCGGGAGTTTGCAATTTACAAAAAGCGGGGGGGTAGGGGGGGGCGCAGCTCTCCCCCCATTGAGCTTTTAAGAACGGCTCCCGCTGAACGATTTTATGCGGCCTTTGTGTGAATTTTCATGTTTCTGCTTCTCTTTTATTCGTTTTTAACCCCCTTAAGCGATTTCGTGTGGGCGTCTCCTTTCGTGTCGAAGAAGGTCCTCCTTCAGGTCTCTTCCTCAGGCCTGCTTTAAGCCTTTCTTCAAACCAATCCCTGCCTTGAAGCCCTCCTGGGTTTAACCTGGGTTTGAACCTGGGTTTTAACCTGAGTTAAACCTGGGTGCTTTAAACTTGGGTACCAAACCTGGGTTAGAACCTGGGTTTCAAACCTGGGTTTAAACCTGGGTTTTTAAACCCGGGTTCCAAATCTGGGTTAGAACCTGGGTTTCAAACCTGGGTTGGGTTTTAGAACCTGGGTTTCAAACCTGGGTTTTAACCTGGGTTTAAACCTGGGTTTTTAAACCCGGGTTCCAAACCTGGGTTAGAACCTGGGTTTCAAACCTGGGTTTGGAACCTGGGCTTGACCTGGGTTCAAACCTGGGTTTTAACCTGGGTTTAAACCTGGGTTTTAAACCCGGGTTCCAAACCTGGGTTAGAACCTGGGTTTCAAACCTGGGTTTGGAACCTGGGTTTAACCTGGGTTTGAACCCGGGTTTTAACCTGGGTTAAACCTGGGTTCATTAAACCCGGGTTCCAAACCTGGGTTAGAACCTGGGTTTCAAACCTGGGTTCCTCCCTGGGTTATATCCTGGGTTTATCCCTGGGTTTAACCCGGGGTTGAACCCAGGTTCGAACCCAGGTTTAACCCAGGTTCAAACCCAGGTTCAAATTCAGGTTAAACCCAGGTTTCAAACCTGGGTTCCCTGGGTTGTTGTTGTTGTTCCCCCCCCCCCCCGGGGGGAGGGAACCCAGGTTCAAACCCAGGTTCAAACCTGGTTAAACCCCGTGGGGGGAGGGGACAGCCTCGGGCTGCGGGTGTCACGTTCATGCTCCCGCAGGTCGGACTACTTGATGCTCGTCGTGGAGGTAGGCCCCCGCCGCAACCGTGGTGGCCTCGGCTCCCTAGTAGTGTTGCCTTTACCAAGCGCATGGCCGCAGGTTGGCCGCCGAGGCTGCCATGGGCTCGAAAAGGGAGCCTTTGCCACTTCTTTGTCTGTGTGGCCGGTTTGTGCGAGCATGTGCACCTAGGAGGACTAGCCTGAATGCGACATAGGGAGCGCTCGCATCCACGCATTGTTGCGGAATCATCCTTGGCTTCTGCTTCCCCAGTCAATGCTCAAGCGACGACTTGGTGTTGCCCATCCCTAGCTCCACCATCTATAGTCGACATGGCTGCCGGCGACACACGTTGGTAGTGCAGGCTCATGGACAGAGCTCCTGCCCACGTCAACATCCCGGGCTTCGACGTTCCAGCTCACGTCCTCGCTGGACCTCGACCCGCTATTTGTCATTTTGCCCTGGCTTTGGCGGCTCAGCGTGCGGCGAACTGTGGTGTTCGAGAGCCGGATCCGCCGCGCCTGGGTGAAGTTCCTCCTGATGACCCGCGGGGGGAGGACACCGTCCCGCACGCGACAGGATCCAGCTATGTGGCATGGCTACCAGGCCTTCATCCGAGAGGGCGCAGCGTGAGTGTCGGCTTGTCCATGGGCAACCGGGGTTTTTTAACTCGTTCCGTGGGGTTGCCTCCCGGGACCTTTTCCTAGCAGCACGGCCATGAGCTGTGACAGTGAAAAAACGCGCGTAGCACGCGAGGGCTGCAGGTCACCCATAACTCACAGACTGGTTTTGGCCACATGGGTCACTTGCGGAATTGTCCATGGCTTGCTGCCCGGCCCCGCCGTGGCCATCCGGTGTGCTGATGCGATGGCTACCAGGCGTGTACCCTCCCAGCAGGTGCCGGTGGGCAGGTCCGCGCGGTTGCTCCGTTTGTGTGACGTTGTGCATCCAGAACATTGTGAGGGATCCGGCGTGGCCTGAGCTGGCGGGCCCTATCCAGGCAGGTTTGTCGTTGTCGGCACTGGCAGACCGAACGTGCCTACCTTGGTGGTGATGTACAATGCCCCTGTAAAATGAAGGGCGGTCCGGTGCATGCATGCTTGCTTCGATGCTTGCAGGTCCGGCAGTTGGTTTGTTGCCAGCAGGATGGAAGCTTGTCGTATCTGTGGGATACCCCACCCTGGTGTCTCAAGCTTAACACTCGCTTGCGACATACGTCGCTAGCACACCTGCCCCTGGTCCGGCTCCATCTTTGCAATGGCCACCAGCCTCATGCCGCCGTTGTGGAAGCGTTTGGACGCAAACATCAATGTGCGCTACGGCGATCTCTGCCATTTCGATCTCTCGGCGGATCCCGTCTATCAATTGACGCCCAGTGACATTGATCTTGTCCTGATGACGGCGACAGGCATGCAGGCCAATTTGGTTGTGATTGAACAGTATCACAACTGGCAGGAGCCGCGCGATGCGACCGTGCGGGTGTGGTTCAAGCGTGTGGAGAGCATCGCGGACCAGATTGCGCGCCATCGCGACTGGGATGCGAGTGGCTGCCAGGGATATCAGACCTTCTATCTTGGATAGAGTGGCCCTGTCTCGGAGGCTACAGGAGCGCCGTGAACCGGCTGGATTTTTGACCGGTTTTTTCACTGCTTGTGGCACTGCCACTGGCTGCCGGGTGGCCCCCAGGCCTACTTACCGAATGCGACCCAGCAAAATGAAGGGCCCGACACGCTGCGTCTTGCGTTAGGAGTCTTTTCTTTAGGCACTGACTTTCTAACTGCATCCGGGCTCAGGCAGCGACATACGTCGCTTGCCAGTGGAAAGAGGTACAACACTAGGACGGCAGGTAGCAGCCAGTGCCATGGATGTGGAGTTGTTTCCCACACGCTATGGGCTCGGGGGAATCGGTACGGACGCTCACCAACCTATGTCTCTTTCTGTCGCCTCCCTGCACCGTGCGATTGCGTGCCTGAGGTATGTCCACCTCCAAATGTACGAGGGTTACCTGCTTGTTCAGGTGCTCCCGGACTTTGACGGGGCGCTGGAGTGCCCCGGGACGCCGGCACCCTGGAGCTTCACCTTGCATGGGGCCCCGCAGCACACTGATGGTGCGCCGTTCTCTCTTGTAGGATACTTGGTGGCCATTGCGGAGAAGTTTGCCTACATGGCTTTCCACCCGGAACTACCTGTGGTTGTTTGCTCACATAATCAGGTTGCAGGCCTTCGAATGGTGGGACTTCTTGCCATCTTGCCGGGCGCCTGAGCGTTCGCTCGAGCATGGCCAAACGTACGCCGCTCGACGAGCGCAACGGCGAAGTTAGCTCTATTTATGGCTTTCAGGAGCTACCGATGTGTGCGGACCTGCACCCCTTTGCACAGCTGCCGAGCGAGCCGCGCACTTATGTTCCAACGGTGCCCGTCAATCTGGGCAAGCTTGCTCGGTACGCCGTGTGGCTCTGTATCGACCCTGCGGTCGTCCGTTGCCACTGCCTGTGGTTGTTTACGGACACCGACGCCCTTGAGGAGTACGACCACACTCGTCATACCCTTCCGCACATTATCAATCGCTGCCATTGGACAGGCCGTCACTGTGAGCGTCACGCCTGTGTCTTTTTCCCACTCCGGCAAGAGTCCGGGCTGGATAGGGCGGTTGTTTGGTGGGGCAAGGTTTATGCACTGTGGATTATGAGGGCGTTGCTTCCCGGCAAACACATCATTCTGTCGGACCATGATGCTGCGCCTACTGCACTGATCGAAGTGGCCGACTTGCAGGACCTGTGCTTGGACTCGCAGGATGTGCAGGCTCCCTCCGATGCACTTATTCCGGCGCCTGACGACTCCTTGTGGAGATTCGCCCCGACGGTGCCGGCTCAGAGCTGTGTGTGTTGCCACCGCTCCAGGGAATGCGTTGGTGTCATCTTTGTCACGGAGCCCTCCACAGACGCCCAAGGGGGTTTCTCAGTCTTTGCTAAGGAGCACGGCCGTCGTCATACTGACGTAAGCCTTTTGCCGCATCGCATGCGCGACGCCAGCGCCTGGCAAGCATACGTGGATGCCTGGATGCCTCGGTTTGGCTCGTCATCACAGGAGCTGGCTGATTGGGCCGCGGAGGTCGTCCCCTTTCTGCTGTCCAAGCTTGCCCATCTCGTTACTCTGCCCCGACTGCGACCCTATGAGCGCCGCACGGCGGAGCTGTTGGCCGGTACACCCCTCTTTGGCACGCAGGCGCGGCGCAGCGGTGATGTGGTCACCGCGTGGGCTTATCTTGGCGCTGTGTTGCAGGCACCTTATTGGTACCCCAACGACGAGGGAAGTTTTGACGCCAGCATGAAAACACCTAACCCTGATGACGCCTTGCGGCCTTGCGCCAAGCCTTGCACCCCCATGAGGAAGCCCTGCGCTGGGCCACGGGCGCCCATGAGCAATGTGCCAATTCCACCTTGTTTGCGCTGAGTTCGGACACCTGTCGCGTGTGCAGCCTCCCTGGACCATTATGGCCAAAACCTTTCCTCCAACGGATGGGTGTGTCGGACCGGCCTTCGTGCACGGTTACGGAAGCAGTGGCAAGGCTCCACTCGCCCAGCTCGATCGGCTCCGGTCGCTGCCTACCCTCACGGAAGCCCTGTGGGGATGGCGAGGCACCCCGCCGTGGAGCCTTTTCCGGGACCTGGGGCGCGCCAGGTCCTCCCTTTTCGCCACGTGCGGCCCTGTTTGACTCATCACATGCGCACGTGGGCGCGCTGGCGGATTTGGACCCTCTTGCCCGCGGCGGACATCCAGCACGTGGCTGAGGCATCTACGAATCTACTCCTTCTCCTGTGGGGGAGGATATATGTTGACACTGCAATTCCTGGACGCGGATCTCATGGCCCTTTTCTACAGAGCTTGACCTTGCGAATGCCAATGGCGATGAGTGCCCCCTATCCAGCGCCTCTGCCTCGGTTGAGGCGCGCGTCGAGTGCTCTGGTGCCAGCACCTTTTCGGTGCCGCCCCGCAATGACACGTGGCAACTCGTCTGCTCCAAGCGATGCTATGGCCCGACAGGGTGCCTAGCGGAGTCCTTCAGCAAATTGCAGGTCACCCCCACTGCGCGGCTTAGTTCGTCCGGCCGGTACACCAGCATATTGCTTTCTCCGCTGCCTGTAATCCTGCTTGCTCATGCTATGCTCGGCGTCAGGTACGCTGCCTCCAGCCCGGAGGCTTCTTCTACTGCCGCTCAACTCCAAGGGGCGTGGCGCAGTTCCCACTTGCAGGAGCCGCATTCGGCCTGCCTAGCCGCCCTCTGCATCGCGTTTGTGAGTGTTACTCCGGCGTGCCCGGCTGTTCGAGGATTCTCGGCGGGTAGCTACACGGCGGCACTTGTTGGTGTACTCCTCCACAAATTATGGGGCCCCAGCTGCTTCTTTGGATTGACCCCGACCAGCGCCCCGGCCGATTCAGGGGGGGAAGCCCCACCGCTCGCTGGGATTGAGCTTGGCGCCGTTGGAGTGCCGGATTGGCTCTTCGGCGCTCTGTTGCAGCTTCCATGCCGGCTACGCATTATACATGAACATGAGGACTTTCTCTGTCCCTGGCAGCCGTCTGATGCGGCTCGAGCGACCATTTGCTCTGCCCCATGCGTGCGTGATGGGGGTATGCATTGGCTGTATAATGTGCCTGATGAACTTTTTGGCACCCAGTGCCATAGCTATTCGCACTTGCTTCTGCGGTCTGAGCCGAGGTTGCCGCCGCAAGTGGATGTCGCCGCCGTGCGAGCCTATCTGCCCATGCGCAGCCTGGAAGAAGAACTTGAATGGGCCTTCCACTCCCTCCACTTTTACCGCAGCAGAGGACTTGAGGAGGGTGCAGTCGGGCAGGTCATGGCCGCTCTTTACCCACGCCGAGTAACGACATCCGTGTTGCAGGAACGCGGTGCCCTCAGCTGCCCTCCCCCACATTTAGTGAATGATCTCCGTTCGGCTACTTTTTGCACTTTCACGTGTACAGCCAAGGCGCTGCACTGGAGGACAATGGGCAGGAGAACAGGCGGATGTCGCACCAAGACACAACGCGGACCTTCACGGCGCCCCTCCGCGTCTGTCTGCGAGTGGAGGACTGTCTCAGCTTTGGCACATACGTGCTTGGCTTATCTTGCCTCAATGAGCCGTCGGCAGCGCCGAACACTGGCTGGTTCTCCCATCGCCAAAGCGGCAATCGCCCCCCGTCAGAAGGCTGCTTGCTTCGGCTCGACTTTCGCCAAGCACAACTCCTGGCTGTCTTCGTGGACGCAGTGGTCCCCAAACGGGTCAAAGGGAACACGCCCGCGAAGCGAAGGGCACAAAGACGCCACAATCGCCTAAATCCCACAGCTGCCCTTCTACTTGTTAGTCGATGGTCTGCTTTCTTGGGAGCTGAGCCCCTTGCCGGAGGGGTGCACCAGTGGGAATATCCCCTGCGCAGCCTTTCCTGTGTAAAGGTGGGAGGGGCACTTGACGTTTTCTTGCAGGTTTTAAAAATGCCCGCGGCACGGGTGCCACTTGCCATTGGTATGCCCGTTCGACCTCACACTCAGCCGGCGCCGCGGCCACAGTGTCACTTTGCGGCCGAAACGCATCTTGTGTTCACTTTCCTGCAGGCCGTGGAGGCTGCGGCGAAGGCACCGCGCTTTCCGTCCACCCCGGATATATGACACGGGCGCAGTATGTGATCCTCCGTAAGCGTGTTTTAGATCTTCGCTCGTTGGCGGAACGGGCCAATCCGCGGGATGCTTTCCGCAGCGACTGGCGAGTCAGTGACTCTCTGATACCGAACGAGTTCCACACCCTGGTTGCTCTCATGGGCGAAGCCTTTTGTCGCCACATCGCCGGACTGCTGGCCAGCCCTGATGGCCTCCTTATCGGGCACATCGCGGCAATTCTGGCGGCGCGAGCCAACAATCGCAGCTCGCTGGGTATCCTTGGCTGTGCAGGGTCCTCCAAAACCTTCTCCTTGTGGTGTGCACTCGTTTGCATCGATGCTGTGTTGGAGCAGAACGTGTGTTGGACCGCTCAACAGCACTCTGCCCTCATCGCGGTCGTTCGCATTGCCACCAATCTTCTGGCCGATGCGCCGAGGTGGTTACGCCCGCTCATTGTTGTTCGGCGCGTCTCTGGCGACGCTGAAATGGTTGAACAACCGGATTACGACCATGTGCCGTTTACGGAGGCGGCTGAGCACACGGCTGCTGGGCTGGGGGAATTTGCCACGGACCGGCCTGACACAAGAGGCCGGGACACGCGGAACACCTCCCCATCCATTAGCAGCATGCATATGCTTTTGCTCACGCAAGGATCGGGTGCCCTCCAGTTGAGGTACTCATCCTACAACGAGGTGAAGGAGTTTCTCAAAAACGCCCATGTCATTGTCATTGACGAAGGGCAACAGGAGGGCCTCCCGGCATCGGCCGCCATCTTGGCCAATGCGGATTGCCAGCTCGCACCGGAGATCCGCGTCAACCTACTGGTGGGGGTAAAGGCGATGTGCAGCTCAACACCCTGGCGCGCCTCACTGCGAAGCCGGTTGGCATTCGTGGACTCGCTCAGCTTGCTCCTCCACCCTACCCTCCACGGCGCATGGCGCACGCGCTCCGCGGCTTGGTGCACTCCACCTCGCCTGGGGGGCCGCTCCATACTGTCCACTGGTCAAGCCTTGGACATCGTTATGATGGCCATCAAGGGACGGAGCCCCCGCCTGGCACCAGTTTGACGGTCTGTCCGCCTATTTCCGCGTGCCTATTCGGATTGGATACCCCTGCGGAGGTGGGGCTTGTTGAAGATCTTTGTCAGTGACATCCGGGGATGCAGGGTGAACTATCAGGGACAAATTTATTTCGTTCCCTACTCCGGCGTAGAGCGAGTTGGCGATGTGCTCTGTCCACGCCCAGGCCGCCTTACATCAGCAGCTATTGCAGTGGACTTCCTCCATCAGTCTTCCTCCCACAGTGAGGCGCTCCTGTGCTATCTCAATCGCCTGTCGTCAGTCGGAGCAATACTTGCTCCGGCTCATTCTGCCTTGCAGGCGGAAGGCCTCGAGCCAATCAACGGCGTGTGTCTGAACCTCGCCCTGGTAGCCTCTACGCGGTTGCTAGCAGATCTCTATATGTTGATAACTGCCATTAGATACCCGCAGTCCAATCTCCTGCTTCCTGCAACTGACTCCTCACCGTGTCCGGTCACCATATTGGGGAGTTGGCGGCAGACACGCCGGCGAGGCGCATGCAGCGGATCGCGGCTGATGGCGCGCATCAATCGGGAGTCTACTTCGTCAGACTCCCCAAACAGGCGTCCAGCATTGCTCAGAGAGGCCTGGTGGTTGAGTGGTTCTGTGTTCTCCTTGTCTTAGCCTACAATATGTGCGGTCACCGCATCGCGGTACAGGCTGGGCGGAAAATCACCGTTGTCACGCCAACCACCAAGGTCTTTGATATCCTGAAGCACGGATTAGGTCTGAGCAACCCGCGTCCGGCCAATGCGGAGACCGGCGCCGCGCACCGGGTGGTCGCTGAGGGTACTTCATTCTCTGATTTCATTTCGCAACGGCTGCCAAACCTCCCCCCACCAGGATTGCTGACTACCGACGCGCAAGCCAAAACTCTGTTCGAATTTTTCTTCGGGCACCGAAATGAATTGGGAGTGTTCATCGACCTCTTTACCATGCACTACAGTGTGTGCCGGCACCACTGGAGCGGTGGATATCTGTTTGGTTGACAAGGCAGGTAGGTTCACCATGACGGGGGAGGATGCCCACCAACGACTTACAGCCGGCAGCACGCGACCCACCGGCCCGCTGATCATTGCGTCTCCGTCCCATTGGTGGGGCATTATCGCGGCCTTGGAGCTCCATGCGTCGCTCCATAAGACCCTCATCAGCTGGGAGGCTCTTTATCAAACCTACGGGCTTGCGCGCCTGGGGTTGCAGCACCCGCCGCGCGAGGACAGTGACACGGCCCGTGAATTCTACCAGCAGTGGTCTGTTAACCGCGCCCCGCCGCTCTGTGTCGCCTGTGCACTGGTTGCTGCTAGCGGCTTGCCTGGCTACCCCGTGCAGTTGCTCCTGCGCGGCGTGGATTTCGAGCACAGCGGCCCCACGGGGCAGCCCATCCGAGTGCGCCCGTTTTACCCTGTGCTCGACACCAAGAACCCCGTGTTTGGGTTGCTGGGGTTCACCTCGCTTCAGTCTCCACCGCCTTCGTGCACACAAGGGGGTGGGCTTGAAGCCACCAAAGAGAGCCTATAGCGCCTTCCGCTCCCCGCATCACCGGTCTTCGATAGGGGCACACATCACGGTTGATACGCGGACAACTATGTGCCGAGGCCGCGGGGCTGTTAGTCGCCTCTGTTCCAGGCGTGTTCTACCTATATGCCGTTGCTTCCGACACAGTCGACACGATGTTGCTGGGGCGGCCCCAACACTTTGTGTCGACGCTACTGCATAAATCCAATCTACCTGATGCCCCTCTCCCGCCGGTCGCCACCACCGGTCTGCCGCGTGCCCTCTATGATACAGATGGATTTGCCCTGCCCGACCCGGAGGATGGCGCACCGACCAAAGAGGATCCTGGCTTGACGGCCGAGCTTCGTAGCCAAAGCTGTGCCGCCTCCATTCCCAAGGCTCCTGACGCTGCGTGGAGCCAGAGAGTGGCTGCACTGCTGGACGCCGTCGACATCCCGCCTGACCGCCTGGTGCCCGGGGTTGACGCTATTCCCAGCAACTGTGTCCCGCCTGAGGAGGAGGATGACTTTGCAGAACAGCACGCATCCATCATGCGTGCGTGAATGGGTTTTATTTTCCGCCGAAAGTGTAGACAAAGTTTGTCGAAAAAGGAAAACAGTGTTTTCGCTTGCGTGTGGGTTACACTAGACAAACTTTGCCGTGCAGCTTTCGGCTTGAAGCTGGATCTGTGATCCAAAAGTTTTTATCCCACCCACCACACCCTGTATAGTATGCGGGGTCTGGGACACCGCACAGGCAGCAGAGCTGCCAGGAGCAGCGCTCCCATGCTTTCTCTAGCAGAGAGGCGTCAGCACAGAGTGCGCTTTTGTACATAGGCCGTAGGCCGTCAAGAATACAGAGTAGCATCTGGTAGCTGCAGTGACCCAGTAGGTCAAAGCATGTTTCACCTTATTCTCCCGTTGTACGGGTTGGTCCCTTGTAGGGGGGGTGAACGAGTCGTTCGCCTTACCATCGACCAGCGGTCGAGTTTTCCAGTCAAGATGCCAGTGGCATCGCTTCTTCAGTGCCCGAAGATCGGGCCCGAACTGACCCCCCCTGTGCTTTGCACAGGGTTCCTCTGCAGCGCAGTTAGGGTTTCCCAAACGCGCGCTAACGGAAGTTTCGTTGGAAAATAAGAGATCCTTCGCAGCTACCAGGCCAAGGGCGGGCAACAGCAGCTCATCGAAGGCCCTGCTAGTGCGATGGCGCTACAGCATCTTCTGCCCAGCAGGACGGATTGCCTCTCCCTCCTTTCGCTGCCCCTTTCATTGCCGGCATGCGAGGTAAAGATCAGCCCTCAGAACTTCGGAGAGCGAGTGGTCGACTTTGCCGATCGTGCTCTCATGCTGCGACACTGTACGGCCAGTGAGGCTTTCCGGGTGTGCCTCACACCCCTGTTGGCTGTTTCCATAGCGCTGGCCCAGTTCTGCGACCCGGTGCTACGGTTGCCCGAAGGCCGTGTCTTTGATCTATCGTGGTATGAGTTGGCGCTTCCGGAGATTTGGTGGTGGTTGCTATTGGATGAACTGGATGGACTACGGTTCTCGCTCCCCAATGCCGAGGCAGGTATCAAGTCACCTGTCCGTGACGGTAGCCTCATCCAAATGTCCCTCGCACCTCGGAGAGGGCCCACCGAAACTGGCAAACGCCACCGTGGCACCGGCTCTAACACTCGGCGACCCACGGCGGAGGGGGGCTCGAACACCGATCCGCAGCAGGGTACTCCCCTTCTTCACTGCGGAGTGCTGCTCCCGGTACAGTTGGTGTTCTATCTAGCCAGGGCCCTGGCCGACGAGCCTGATGCGGCTTCCCTCCTACAGCTCGTCAGCGTCGCCCCAGTCGAGCACAATGGCTTGCGACTTGTTGAGATCAGGGTCAAGGCAGAGGCCGGCCTCTCTTGTAGGCCAGCCCCAAATTGCGATTGCTGCCCGCATGATGGAAGGCTTCCATCGTGGACTTCTCCCAGCCAGGCGCGGCGATTTCGATCCTCAAATGTTCTCATACCCAGGCGTCTGTAAAGGCACCTTTCGTCTCTTGCTTCCGTTAGACGATGCCTCCCTGGGTTTGCAAGCACAGCCTACGCTCCCCCTCCAGTCCGCAGGGCTATTGCATGCCGCATTGTATCGCCTTCGCACAGCTGCCACCACCTCCGGTTGGGAGCTCAGTGCTGTGGTCGTGTTCTGGTTGCGCGGCCCTCGCAAAATGGACTTCTATTTCCCAGTCCGCCTGTGGCGCTATGGGATTTTCGATGCATGGGACTGCAGGGCCCAAGTTCTACTCCATCGCTTGGTGGCACAAGAGTCCAATCAGGATGCTATGCCCGACGGTAGCCGTCCACGGTATCGGCTTGCAGGACAGCTGGCGAGCGGCGGCTCAGACTTTCATGGAGCAGGGTGGAATTGGCCCCAAGGAACTCATGCCGCATCTTCATGAGCCGGACAAAGACACGCTTCAGTATGGCTTTCACCGTCTCAAGGACTTGTATGCGGAGGGCCAGTACCAACTGCTTTACCTTCTGCGGGAATCTCATTTCCCCCCCAGCGGCAGCGACATGCAGCGCCTGCTGGATCAATGGCCCCCTTCCACTACGGAGCGTGTCCATTAAGAAACTGGACCCAATCGGCCAGTCCCTTGTCCATGACTATCGACATACGTCGAAGGGTCTTTTTCCCTGGCCCTCGCCACTGGTTGTCGGCTCCATGGACTTGTGGATTTTGCGTGCACGATTGTGACACAACAGGACCTCGGGGCCGACCGTTGTTCGACGGAACTAGAACGGCAGCCGGAGCCTTGACTTGGGCTCCACCGATGGTCTTGGACAGCTCTGGGCGACGGCCCACTGTTGTTGTGGATCGATCGCTGAGGCCCCGTAGCTTGTGCTGAACGGCCAACACCGGCAAAGCCTGTGCGCCGCAGCTAGCTTCTGCCCTCCTTTAATTAGCCGCCATGTTTCACCGCTGTTTTTGTTTGTTTGTTGGTTTGTCTGTTTGTAGGGACCGAGTGCTACAGCTGTAGTCGACGAGGCCCGCTCACGCCAAAAAACGTTCTTTTCTGCTGGAATTCGACGGCTTGACCAAGTGGAACTGCGCTGTGTGCCATTCTTTTGCAGTTGGTTTGATTCTGCACAAAAGCAGTGTGTCACTGTCCAGCCATATGGATGACACCTATGCATGACCTATGAGCCATTGCTCGACCCCGAGGCTTTGATTTGCATTTTCTTGGCCATCGACCCAGGATTGCGGGAAGCGCGGTCTTTTTTTGTTCTTCTATCACTTTGAACATTGACAGCAAGTTATGTCTCACCTCTTTGCTTTTGTTTTGTTTTGCGCAGGTGACTGAAGTGCTCTGAAGTGCAGTGACGTTTGAGATGTGTTCAAGTCAAGCAGTAGAGAAAGCTTATTCGATAGCGGAAATATGACTCCTGCGGACTGCGGTATTCGGTTTCATAGCGCTCAGTGCGCCGCCCTTGCGAGACCTACATGTTGGGAAGCTGGGCTGGACCTGTGCAATTCTTGACCCTTGCGATGCCTACCATAGGGAAGCTGGGTCTGGTATGACTGATGTGCGAAGAATGGGCTGGTTTGTCTTTGTGCGGTCCCTCTGTTTCATTGTGCCTGCACTGGATCGCCCTAGCGAGATCCACACTGCGGGACTCTTGCTACTGTGAAGCCGGGCCGCTCTTCCGCCACGCATCGGCCATGAAGCGTGGTTGATGGATACACGGGCTTTTTCATGGAGCCAATGTGCGTGTCCCTGCAAACGCGGCTGCGACCGCCTCTACCGGTCTGCTGCACTTATGTGTATGTCTCATTAATAATCACTGACACGGCTCGCCCCTGGTGCACGTACGGTGCGAGGCTTTCCTTACGGACAGTTGATCGTGGGCAATTTTGCAATGATCTGAGCCCCGTCTGCTCCTAAGAACACTCTCAAGCGCTACTGTCATCCATTGGCCCTGCGTGCTCATACTGGAAAGCTGGACCTGGTTCTTTCTTGACCCTTGCGATGCCCACCATTGGGAAGCTGGGTCCATCCGACTGATGCGCCAAGAATGAGCTGGCTTGCACCTGCACGGCCTCTTCCTTTCATTGCGACCGCACTGGGCCACCTCTGCGAGATCCACATTGCGAGATCCTGGCTAATGATTGTTCTTCCGCCATGCACATTGGCTATGAGGCGTGCTGGTTGATGGACGCATGTTTCAAGCTGCTCTTTCGGGAAAAAGACATCTGAGAGAAGCTACCCCTGAACGATCCCTGCTGGCTAAGTCTGCAAGTCGCGGCCTGTTTCACCCGTTAGGTTCTTCTGTATAGCTTCTTTTGATTTCTTACAGTGCTTGTAGTTCTTACTGGGGCCGAGTGCAGCAACTGCTGTCTGTGAGGCCCGCCCACGCCAAAAAAAGCAGTAGAGAAAGCTTCCTTGACAGAGAAAGGTTGTGACTGACAACTCGTTCGGCGGGCTGCTTTCGTCAAAAGGTTCCAGGCAACTGTGCGTCGGAAAGCTTGTTGCTCATGCAAAGCAGCATTGCCCGGAACTTGGCGCCTCGGCTGCTGGTAGCTCCTTGCTAGTGTCCACGGCGAACATGCCGCTCGTCTAACGCTCCTTGGGGTGCCAAGGTCAGACGCAAAGAGGCACACACCGTGCCCTGGACAACACATTGGCACTTAAGAAAATCGAGTGTTGCTGGAGGGATAAGTAGAGAATGAAAGTCTCAGCACGGTGCCATCTCGTTTGTTTGATTCTCTGCAAACCTTGTTGCCAACTGTGCTTCCTCCTTTGGTCCGCAGCCTCTTCAAACTACATAGATTTTTGGAGAGTCTTTGAACTCTAAGTTCGCAACTCTGTGTTTCGAACTCAGACTTTCCGTGCTGTCCGTTGTCCGGACGGAAACAGCTGCTGGAGCCTTGTTTTGGGCTCCACTCGTTGTTTTTGGCGACTTTGGACGACGGTCGACTGTTGCTTTAGCCAGAGGTCGCTGAGCGCGAGGCTCCCTTTTTCTTGCTGAACAGCTACTGCTGACAAAGTCCGCACGCTGCAGCACGTACGTAACCTCGTCCTCTGGTGCGACGTTTCACCGCTGTCTTTTTGTGTTTTGTTTCGGGATTGTTGTTGTTGTTTACTGGGACCGAGTGCTGCAGCTGCAGCCACCGAGGCCCGCTGACGCCAAAAAATAGTAAGTTTAATAGACCATCTCGAAACTGGGTGGCCTGCTGATAGTTTGTGTGTATCGCGGCATGGTCGACGAATGTTGAACTAGGACCGAATGGTAGCAACAAACCCCATAATCTAGCTGTGTTTCAACTTCTGTCCAGCTGCTGAGCGTCTTGGTCACGAAAAGCGTAGCTCCTGCTAGCGCATGTTTGGGTTATGTTGTTTCTTGTGCTATCATTGCTTGTGGTCCTCGTAGTTTTGTCTTGGCCGTGGTGGGAAGTTCTCCTCTGGGTTGTTCTGATGGAAAGAAGTGGTGGTCGTAGTGGTTTTGCTGGATTTTCCTTCGACTATAATTTCACTGCACCGTCTCGGCCAGCAAGCAGTTTTGAAGGTTGTCATGCCATAGCAATGACAAGCTCATGGCTGGAATTCGCTCGCAAGGCAGTGAGTGAACCAGCCGTCATAACATTGTTTGAAAGAGGAGACCTTTGAGTGCAAAACGTCGAAAATCATGTGTGCTGTTTCATCGGTGGTGTTTTCTAGCCTAGGCCGCCAATGTCTCAAGAATTTGATAGCATATTCCAAAGCCGTTGAACGTGAGCAGTGTTCCAATTTTGGATGTCGACGAGGTTTTGTTTTTTTGCATTTTTGCTTGTGCATGAAGAAGCTGTATCCGGCGAGTTTTCCGTGGTATTGCATGCCATGCTCTAAGTCAGGCAGACAGCATTTCGAAATGATGTCCACACGCACACCCCGAGGCTGACCGGCATCTGTTGCCATCATGGGCTGTGGACCATCCTCTGAGGCTGGCTCTTTGACGATGGTGCTTCTAGAAGTGCTGCAAGTTTCCATTGTTGCTGTCATAACCAAACAGTGGCCAAAAGCGTTGGTGCTTGCAGGCCAATGAGCAGTTCGTGCGCTTGGTCTTCACGACACAGCCCTTGACGGAATGCATGTGTTGCAGGATTCTCAGGTTGCCGATGGAGCGGTCCCCTTTTTGTGGCTCCGAGCTCCCTGAGCACCTAGGCCCAGGGTTGAAGCAGGTGAACGGCATGATTCCGAGCTGGTTGCCCCAGGCAAGCTACTCCAGGACCTAAATCCGAGAATCGACGCGAGACTTTTTGGTAACATGCCCAACATCCAGGAATCGAAAAGACGGTAGTCATCACAGGGAGTGTGCAAGTGCTTGGTTGCTGTAGTATCGTGTTCGAAAAGGTCGCAAGTACTGTCCAAGCTCAGGGCGCAGCAAAGCTGCAGTCCTTTTTGGGATTGTGAGCAACGGCCACCTGCCGTGAAGGATCTTGGAGATCTGCGCTCCATACCACGCCTGGATTTACTGCCAGGCCTTGGGGGCAGCAGGGGCTTGGAAAACTCTGCATGGCTGTGGAAATGTATGTTGAGGGCATGTGGGTGGCATGCTTATTGCTCTGCCAAGATGGACTGCTGTGGCTCGCCAGTGTGCGAGAACCCCTTCGAGCAGGCTCGGCAAGACTGTGGAGATAGCCCAGGGTTGAAGGGAGTCTTAGCTGCACGCGGGGTTCGCACGGAGCTCAGGCAAATGCTCCGCTGCAGCAGCTCAAGAAGGCTCTCGCTTTGTGCGTCAGCAAGCCGAAACTGGAGTCTTACAGAGTGTCCACTACCGTCCCGTCGTGGCATCTCTGACTTCAGGAGCTGCCCAGCTACAACTTTGGCTTCTCTGCAGACGCTCGGATTTTGTCAGACTGCCGTTCGAACTGTTGTTGGCCATCAGTCAGAACTTGTTCAAAGACTGCAATCTTTCAGAGGAGTGGATCGGCTTCGGAAAGAATGCCAACTGGCAACACGTTCTGGAAATCCGGCCGGGCATGGCGGTGGGACAAGTTGTCGGGATCGAGGCAGGGGCAAAGCAGTTGTGTGCTTCTCCCATCCCTAAGTCACAATTCCGTCTCGAGGCACCGGCCCAAGGCAACATGTGAGATAGTGCGAGACTGTCTGCATGCTGCTCAGCTTTACGCCCTTTAGGCCTTTGGGCAGTGGTGCAGGGATTCTCGTGACACGGTGAGCATTCAGGGACGTTTTGAAAGATTCTGCTGAGCATGGGCTTTCCGGTGTCAGTGGGTGCAATCCCTGTACGAGCCCAGAGCGGTGAGTGCTCGGCCACCCGATCTCGCCCGTGGCTAAACCATGTATGGCTTGAGATTTGCGAGAAGCTGAGGCGCACGCAGCATTCCGTCGTTTGTATGTGGGGCTGAAGAACCTGCTGCAAACCTCCTCCCCTCCCCAGCGCCCAAACAATCCAAACTCCGATATTGCAGCCATAAAGCAGCAAAAGGCCTCCGCAAGCATTTGGAGCAAGAGGATGGGGTTTGGTGGCATTGCAAATGGAGCCTGTGTGTCATGCCTCGCGATGCCGCATTCTGAAGCATTGTAGCTCGCCACTGATTGAGACACAGCGAAGCTGTCTCTCAAACCGAACTCGCGGGGTGGGATGCTGGTTGCAGCTGGACCTTGCCCATGAGAAAAGAGCTTGAAGTTGCTCCAACTTTTCCAGTGCATCTGAAGACTGGCGAAGCAGGACGAGGCTCATGGCAGTCTCTTTGGCTGTGAGGTCAGTAGAGCTACAGGTTCCAGTTTTTTCGTAGTCCACTTGAGATACTCACAAGCCGAATCAAGTCCCAGACCACAGACGCGCACATCTCCCGAAAGAAAATCCTGGCATGCCCCACCGCCAGAGGCTTCCGGGAGTTTCCAGCTTCAGAGTGTTCTCTTCATAGGCATGGCAACATAGCACGGTGTCCCCATGTGAAGCAGTCTCCGAGCGCCACGGATCGGCCACTGCGGCCGCCGAGGGCTGGGGCCCATCCCATGACCATCGAAATGACCCCAAAGCGCGACCAGCAGGACCTTTCAAGTCTCCAAACATACCCCAAAACATCCTGCATGAAAACCGAAGCGTCCTGAAGAGACAGGCAGAGTCCACGAATGGACAAACGGAGAGCTGGTGGAGGCGGCGGGCTCCGGAGCGCTGCGACCGGAGCTGTGCACATCTCAGGCGATGGCTACTGCGGGTCCTCGGCATCATAGCTGCGGAGTTCTGGCAGCACCGGCGGGTGTTTCCGCTGGCGCTGGCGCAGATGATGCTGGTTGCGGACCAGCCGCTGCTGCCTACCAACATGTCTGCTGTGGCCGAGGAGTTCGGTTTCGACGCAGCTGAGAGGGACGAGAAGCTCGGAGGAGTCGTCAGCGTAGTCTTCTTCACCTTTGGAGCCCTCTTCTCGCTGCTGGTCGGGCATCTCGCAGACCGCATGCGCCGGACGACCCTGGTTTGCCTGTGCATGCTGCTAGGTTCCAGCGGCACCTTCGCGAACTCGCAGGTCCAGGGCTTTCGGGCCTTGCTCTGCTGCCGGGCTGCGGTGGGTGCCGCCACAGGCGGTCTGATCCCTGCCAGCTTCGCTTTGATCGGGGACATGTACTCGGCGGAAGAGCGGCCGCACGCCATTGGCATGGTCTCCATCATCTCCGGTCTGGGCCTCTCTGTCGGACAAGCACTCGCTGGCTTTGAAGGCACTGCCTTGGGCTGGCGGGCGCCCTTTGCACTGGTGGGGGTTCTTGGCTGGGCCGTTACAGCCCTCCTCAGCTTCACGTTTGAGATACGGCCCTGCCCTTGCGCGGGGCGCTTCAGGCAATTCAGGCAATCTGCAACGGCCTCTGAGTCTGAGCCATCACCACAGCCGTCTGCGCTGCTCGCTTCGACAAGGGACTCCTCTGCGGCAGCTTCCGGCCCGGGCGGCCCGGGCCCACGGCCTTCGTCGGCTCGCACCGACCTCTCGAAGCCGACGGTGCTCTGTATCTGCCTGCAAGGCATCACGGGCTGCGTGCCGTGGGCCGTCATTGGTACTTTCATGACAGACTATCTGGCGACCAATGTCCACATGGGCGTCCCGAGTGCGACGGCTGTGCTTTTCAGCTTTGGGGTGGGCTGCACCACAGGCACAATCACTGGGGGGAAGCTAGGCCAATACCTCTACAAGAAGGACAAGCGGCTGCAGGGCTGGCTCATGGGGGTGACGGTTTGGGGTGGCATGCTCCCCATGTTCTGTCTCTTTGCCACCCGGCTGCCCCTTTCACTTTCAGCCCTTGACAAGACTCTTCAGAGGCTCTCCTACAACCCGACATCTCAGGCTCTGGGTGAGGCCCACCCGGTGATTTTCCACCTCTTGGCTCTGTCCGGCGGCTTTCTGTCCTCCATCCCTCCGGTGTGCCTTGTCTGGAAACAGGTTCTGTGATGCAAGGGTCACAGGGCACGGTGTTCCGAATTTCGAGAGTATCTTGTGAATATTCCAGCTCTGTGCTTGGGACCTCAGGAACGCCAAGGCGGTGCTGCTGAATGTAGTGGCAACCCACTCTCGGGGCACCGTGTTCGGAGCTTCTCGTGCGAAAGCGCTGCTTTCTTTTTTCTGTTGTGCTGCGATGACATGGGGCACCCAGCCAGATTCCGGCCTTGCATGCTTGGGCGCCAGGGCGAATGTGACTCGTCTCAGGTTTACACCATCATGGACGACCTCGGCAAGGTACTCGTCTCAAAGCGGAAAACCGTAAGATCGGCAAGATTCAGGCCTCTGTTCGGTCCACGAGCAACACCCTGCTGCTTCTCGTGAGAGCTACGTTCTGATTCTTTTTGCAGTGATGATGTTGGTGATCATGAACGATGCAGATCTGATGATGAGGTGGAGTGCTGCCAGATTGCAGCTCAGAACGGTGCTATTGTGAATGCAGTAGCGAAGATCTGGCTCGGAACTGCCTTCGCCCGTTTTACTCTCTGCAAACAGCGAGCTTGCTCGTAGGGAGTATGGGTGTGAAGGAAGCTTGGGGTACATAAGACGGGAGGTTGGCATGAAAGGACTTGCCAACTGCGAGTGCACTTGTTGACATTTATTCGCGTGTGCCTGGGCTTTGGATCTGCGTCAGGAGAGTGCAACAGAGAGAGTCGATGTAGTGCGGGTAGTGACTGCCCTGGCTCCCAGTGGTACCGGTACCCACCGGTACCGGCCCAGCCCGGGAGCAGCTCAGGGACTCGGGCCTGCTCTGGTTTCCAGCTTCGTGCGGGGCATGGGGCGCCAGGACTGATGCTGCAATCCAAAGAACATAGAGTCCTATAGACTGTAACGAAGTAGAAGACCAGAGTACCAATACCAATATCGATAAGAGATATTAATACGAGTGGTGCTAGAAGTAGCAATACCAATAGCGAAAATCATCAGGCTTTGTCATAGTTATTATGATGCTTATGAGCAGTCTAGTAGCCGTGGCAGCAGATTTTAGCTCATCGGCTCGAGTTTGTGCAATTTTTCGGCGTGTCTCCTTGAAGTATACAATGGTCAAAATATTAGCTTACAGTGTTTCTGGGGAGAATATCGTTGACATTATGTCTACTATGTTATTTATGATGTGAAGCATTCTCGAAAAACAGGGGCCAGGACCTCAACAGACCCTGAAGAGCGAAGCGAGAATCAAACACCAAACTTCCCTGCCAAATCTTTTGAAGGTTTCAGGTTCCACAAAGTCTTCCTTGCAGCGCCCTCCACGCTCCGCCAAATCTCTTGAAGGTTTCAGGTTTGCGCGAAGTCATTAAGTGCTCGCCAAGTCTATTGAAGCTTTGATGCCTGTGCGAAGTCGCGACATGCCTTTTGAGCGGGTCTGCACATTTCTTAAATGTTTGAGGTTTGCGCGAAGCCCTTGAAGCTCCACCCCAACATCCCACTGCACCGGCATTTTCAGGTTTATCATGCCAGGAGGTCTGCCACTCTGAGAGGATCTTGGCATCCACCCCACTCTATTTGTGGCTCAGGGCTTCGCATCCTCAACCGCCCGGCCTGCAGCGGGCTTCGCCATCCTTCCAAACCTAAACACCATGCCTGAGCATGCAAAACCCAAGCCTAAACAGAACCCAAAACCTAAACATCAAGTTCTTTTGCGGAAGCCCACAGCCCGTCTGTGTAGCTTTCGTACTGGGAGAAAGGGGCTGGGCCTGGCAAAAAGAGCAAAAGAGCCGGGATGCCCCAAGTAAAATTAAATTTCAGGTGGGCAAGGCCTTCAAGCCACCAAAAGACCTCAACCAAAAATGGCACTCTACCGCAACCGCACTTTTGTTGTATGACTCCTCTCAAAAATCCTTTGTTCACTCCCAGACAAAGGGCCTCCGCCAAGATTGCCCTCTCTCCCTATGTTTGTTCGGTCTAGGTCTTTCGCACCCCTTCTTCGTTGTCGAACAAAGTTAGCAAAGTTACTTTGGCGAAATTTCCGCTGTCTTCCATGTCCCTTCCGCGCTTTGGGACCTACAGCAGACGACACGGTCCTTCTCTCTTGTTGAAACCACCGCCTCTTTCATCTGGTTCAGTATCATGGACACTCTCGAGGCTTCATTGAAAGTGAATATTTGTGCTTCCATTCTAATCAGCACATATACTCAACCTGGATCGTCCGTGCTTTTGCCGATACCTTCCGCAGGCAGTTTTCAGCGAGCGGTAGTGCTAAGCCGCTTAGCCTGTCAGGACTCGTTCCTGCTGGGAATGACCTTCTGGCTGCCTTGTGGCCTCTTCTGTGTTGCTTGACTCGGACGATGCTAGAGTGGGTTTGTCGACAACCGGTTTTTGGCATGTGGTTGACGATTTGTGAGCGAGCCTCCTGAATGAGCCTTCGTAGCATAGGAGTGTCTCAGCAGTTCGGATAGAGACGTGCGGGATGCGCCAAGTTATAGCTTGAGATTACCATCTTTTGCGTCAGGCTCTTACGGCCTGTACTGTGCCGCGTGACGACCTGTCGGACAAGCCGGAGGAAGCTACTCGGCCACTGCTAGCACTCCCGCATCTTGCGCTCTGAAGCTCTCCAACAAAGGTCTCTGCGACGGCTAGCTGATGCGGGCCGAAGCGCCCGATCCCCTAGGCCCGGAAAGACGGGTGCATCTGGCGACGCCAGAGGGGAGAAATGGCCTGGGCCGAGCCAAGAGCGCGCACATGCTGCCACAGAAGCCTGCCCAAATTGCCCATGAAGATTTAGACTAGGCCGTTTGGCTGTCGATGCCGTCCACGACCAGCCTGGCTCAATCTCAAGCTTGGGCAAACGTACTCGTTTTCGTAGAGACTCCCAACGTGCAGTGTGGTGACCGGCCAACACAAGCAGACGATTTGAGCCTCCCGATCCAGTGCCAACAGTAAGAACCTTATTGTCTGAAAATCTCCAGGACGTGAGGACGAAAGAGTTGCTCGTAGACGTAAATTCAGCTGCCCCGGAGCCCAAGAAGGGCTACGTTGCCAGCTCACGATGGCGTCCATGGTTTTCGCCCAGAGCTTACAAGATGTTTGAGTGGTTACTACAGCCAGGCGAATTCATAGTAAGCTCCAGCCTTGACGCCAAGGTCGCCGCTCTTTGCCTGGTGTGTGCCAGAGCCCAGCTCTTCGGATTTCTTGGGGCGGTCTTGCTTGGGGCGCGCGCGCGCGCGCGCGATCATGCTATCTCAGGATGAATCGGTCGAGCAGCTCCACTACAAGGTCGGCTTTGAACATGGTGCAGCGTAGACTCACCGCATCATTGCAGAGCGGCCAAGAAGAACTCGATGCCTTCGAAGCCGTAGAGGGGGGGACGGATCGTGTTTGTCGCGGCAGCAGTGCCTCAGATGACGACAATTCCTATTATATTGTGCATGGTGGGAGCCGAGCAGCGAGCTTGGAGTCCTGTAAGAATGCTTGTGTGGACACCCCAGGATGCAGAGGCGTCGAGTGGAGGCCAGGACGCTGTGAAGTCTGGACTCGTGTTGGTGGCATCCAGGCAGCCGCGGTGACCACCGGTCCCGTCTGCTTGCGGTATGTGCCCTTCGTCCTTGCAGAGGGCAGGCTAGACCGTGCGTGCCGGGGCGGAAGCGTGTCTGACAACAACCCAGCATACTACGAGATCACGACTGCGGGGTCTTTGGAGGCTTGTCAGGACCTATGCCTGGGTTTGCCAGCCTGCTTGGGCATCGAATTCAGCGGTACGCGCTGTGAGCTGTGGACGCGGTCTGAGCGCATTGCTGCAACAGCTTCTCTCTCGCAGAGTGTTTGCCGGAGGCTTAACGTGTTGCTGTTACCACGGCGTGTTTGCCTTGTGATCCGAAGCTGTAACGCCAATGCACCCAGGTCAGCCATTGGCGCCATTCGTCCAGGTGGATGGTAACGATCGAGCATGCCGAGGTAGGGACGAGTTCGACGATGATGCGAGCTTCTTCACCAGTCACTCCTTGTCCACGGAAGGCTGCAAGTCTCTCTGCGCACAAAACCCGCTCTGTCAGGGTGTTGAGATCTCAAGCAGCGACTGCAAGGTGTGGACCCGCGCCTCTGGAATCCAGGCCACGGTGCCGCTGGCCGGTTCCGTCTGCCTCCGTGCCGGGACACTTGGAGTTCCCGATGCGTTTCCGCGAGTCGATGGTGGCTTCGACCGAGCCTGCCGTGGCCAATCCACGTCTGACTGGAGCCCGTCCTACTTCGTCTATTTCAACGCAGCACAGGCTCCTACGCTCGATGACTGCAAGGCCAGGTGCCTGAAAAACGCCGATTGCAAAGCAATCGATTTCAGCAGCAATGGCTGCAATGTGTGGACGCGACCCGTCACCACCTCAATCAGCTTCAGCGGATCCACCTGCTTCAAGTATGAACCCTTCGTGGGCATTGATGGGGGAGAGAGGCGTGGCTGTTTTGGTGCACCACCGTATCAAATCAAGACCTTGACTTTTCCACCTGCAGAGATGGCCGATCAGTGCAAGCTTGAGTGCGCTCGAACTCGAGCATGCCAAGGCATCGAATACAGCAGTTCCCACTGCAGCGTTTGGACATCCAACATTTCAGGAAGCTACTCCAGCGAGACTCGGACCTGTCTGCGCTATCAGCCTCTCATACCGGTCGGCGGTGGCTTAGACAGAGCTTGTAGTGGCATGGACCCCACTGATGCCTGGCCAAGTTACTACAGTCTCGCGACTTCCGAGTCTTTCTCCCTGGCCTCGTGCAAAACACTGTGCCTTTCAACCATCGGATGCAAAGGCATTCAGTACACCGCAGGAAACTGTCAGGTTTGGACCCGGCGCGGAGGCATCCAGTCTTCCAGGGATCAGAGTGGTTCCTTATGTCTGCGCTTGGGTACCGGGGACGTTTGGGAAGAGGCCAGTGCCTTCGTTTCGATGGATGAGGGCCACACTTGCGGCGGTGAGGGATTGACGGCTGTGGTACATGGGCCTGAGAAAGCCGGAGCGTTGCAAGAGTGTGAGTTGAGATGTGCCTCCATGCCTGGTTGCAGGGGGGTCGATTTCGGAGTGGGAGGATGCAGAACGTGGCACGGGCCTGGAGTGGTCATGGCAGTCGCAGAACCGGGGTCGACTTGCCATAGCTTCTTGCCGTTTCGTGACGTGGACGGGGGTGAAGGCCGCGCTTGCCGGGGTGTGAGCCCAGATGATGTGCAGAGCTCCTACTACCTGCAGAAGTCGGCCGCATCGTTGCAGGACTGCCAGGACCTCTGTGTGAGGCAGTCTGAGACCGATTTGACAAGCTGCAAAGGCATCTCCTACGACTCGGTCCCCGGCACCTGCCTCGTCTGGACTCTGGCAATCCAGGCCACGGCGCCAGAGAGTTCCACGTCCCTGTGCCAGCGGTACGAGCCCTTCGTGGAGATGGGTCGGGACCGGGCGTGCAGGGGGTCTCATTCTCAAGACATATCTGACAGCTACTACACCTCTCAGAACTCGTCCGAAGCTCCCAATCTGGAAGCATGCCGTGTCCGCTGCCAACAGTCCTCCAGCTGCAGAGGCCGGAGGTTTGCAGAGACAGAGTAAGTTGTAGGCAATTGCTGGAGGATTGCTTGTGTGCTTGAGGAGTTGAGTTCGGTCCCGACGGCTGCAAGATTTGGAATCGGGACGTGCGGGCAACGGCCGAAGCATTTGGTTCCATTTGCCTAAGGCCCCGAGCTTGCAAAAAGAGGTGGTGTTGACTTCATAAGGAGACCATACAGCAGTCAGACAATACACCTCATTTCTTGCGTACGTGTGCTCCAAGGTTGGCGGTGCAGCAGCTGGAGGAGGTCGCTGAGTCGGCGGATGCCTTCCAACCGGTGGAGGGCGGCAGCGGCCGTGCATGCCGTGGGGCCGACAGCACCGACACCAACGCGGCGTACTACGACTATTACCACCCTTCAGTTGTGACCAGCATGTCCCAATGCAAGGGCTTGTGCATTGAGACGTCGGGCTGCCAGGGCATCCAATTCAGCATTCACGGCTGTCAGGTTTGGACCCGGCCGGCTGGCATCCAAGCCACCGCCCCATCGCCCGACCTGACCTGCCTCAGTTACAAGCCTTTCCGCCTCGTGGATGGCTTCAGTGACCGATCCTGCCGTGGGACCAGCGTGCAGGACAACGCTCCCTCGAACTATCTGACCCTGACGGCTCCTTCCCTGGCAGACTGCCAGAGCGCCTGTGCACAAGAGCCTGGGTGCAAGGGAGTTGAGTACAACGCCAGCGGCACGGCGTGTGAGGTGTGGGCGTTGCCCTCAGGCATAGCCGCAAGCGTTGCTTCGCAGGGAACCACGTGCATGAGGTACGAACCCTTCGTTGCAGTTGATGGTGGCTTGGACAGGTCATGCCGTGGAGCAAATGCGGAGGATGACTGGCCGAGTTACTACACGGTCCACGAGTACACTTGGCTGTCTGGCCCATCCATCGAGGAATGCAAGGAGCGATGCCTGTCTACGCCCGGTTGCCGGGGTGTGGAATACACGAAAGGACAGTGCAAAGTTTGGACACGACAGGGAGGAATCCAGTCCAGTGCTCCAAGTTCTGGATCCTTGTGCTTGCGTTTCGGTGCCTTCGATTCTTTGGAGTTGCTTGATGCATTCTGGCCAGTTGATGGTGCGGACCGTGCTTGCCGTGGCAGCTCCCGCGAGGATCTCCAACCCAGCTATTACACGTCCGTGGGCCCAGACAAGGCCGCATCTCTCGAAGCATGCAAGAGCCTATGCGTCCGGACATCCGGCTGCAACGCCATCCAGTTCACATCCATGGAGTGCCAGCTGTGGACAAGGAGCAGCGGTGTGGAGGCCACAATTGCACAGACGGGCTCGTCTTGTCTGCTCTTCCGACCCTTTCGCACCGTGGACGGTGGCCAGGATCGTCTGTGCGCTGCCACAGGCAGCCAGCCCAGTGCAATGGCTGCAGATAGCTTGAGCTCGTGCCAGATGCTCTGCGAAGGCTCGGCGTGGTGTGCTGGGATCAGCTTCGATTCTGGCGATTGCCTCGTCTTCACCGGTGAGTTCTCCAGCCAGGCACGTCAAGGCAGCCAGTGTCTCAGTTACGAGCCCTTCGTGGCGGTGGATGGCGGGGTGGACAGGGCTTGCAGAGGCTCGCACGAAGACGACATCAGCAGCTTCTATTACCAAGACTACTCTCCTGCTGAAGCGCCCACACTGGAGCAGTGCAAGCTGCTGTGTGCAGCCACCGAGCAGTGCCAGGGGCTGGACTTCTCCCAAGACGGCTGCAAGGTGTGGACGCGTTTCGGGATCCAGACTACGAAGGCCAGCCAAGGGCACTTCTGCTTGCGGTACGGAAGTCCAGATCCTTTGCTCACGGCTTCTGCTTTTGAGCCTGTTGGAGGAGGCATGAACAGAGCCTGCCGTGGCCAGGATGAGATGGACAACTTGGACAGCCACTACCTTGTCTTCACCGCATGGCCTGAAAATTCATCGATGGATGCCTGCCAGAGGTTGTGCATGAGGACTGAGGTGTGCAAAGGCATAGAGTTTCGTTTGGGCGCCTGCGAGATTTGGACCCTTGCCGATGGGATCCAGGCTTCAGTCAGCGCACCTGGAAGAGCTTGCTTCCGATACAGGCCCTTCAGGACACTGGACGGATTCTCTGACCGGGTTTGCCGCGGGAGCGGGGTTAGCGACACTCAAAGCAGCTACTACAGCATCTACTCCCCGCTGGAGGCTCCGAGCTTGGACTCTTGCAAGGCCCTCTGCATGAAAAAACGGAGGACTCAGACTCCGAGCTGCAGAGGCATCGAGTACCGAGGCTGGTGCGAGGTCTGGACAAGGCCGGAAGGAATCGGAGCAGTTGCCGTTTCCCCCGGATCCCAGTGCTTGCGCTACCTGCCCTTCATCAACATCGAAGGTGGGATCAACCGAGCCTGCCGTGGTTCGGATCCACTGGATACGCACAGCAGCTTCTACAATTTCTTCAGTGGCACGACGGTGGAGGAATGCAAGATTCTCTGTACCACAACCGCCGGATGCAAGGGTATTGAATTTCGCGATGGACGTTGTGAAGTGTGGACTCGGCGCGGTGGGATCCAGGCCTCCACATATACGAAAGGCTCTTTGTGCATGAGCTACGGTGGGGAGGATGCTTTCGAGGACAGTCATGCTTTCACAGCTCTCAACGGAGGCTATCCCTCGACATGCCATTCAGCTGGATTGACTGCGTTCTCTGTTGGCGCGCAGCAGGTGTCTACCCTGCACAGCTGCCAATTGCGATGTGCGTCCATGCCGGGCTGTCGAGGAGTTGGCTTCGGTTCTGCAGGCTGCACAGTCTGGCTGGGATCCGGAGAGCTTTCTGTATCAGATGGAGGATCCGGTACTTGCCACAGCTTCTTGCCGTTTCGTGACGTGGACGGGGGTGAAGGCCGCGCTTGCCGGGGTGTGAGCCCAGATGATGTGCAGAGCTCCTACTACCTGCAGAAGTCGGCCGCATCGTTGCAGGACTGCCAGGACCTCTGTGTGAGGCAGTCTGAGACCGATTTGACAAGCTGCAAAGGCATCTCCTACGACTCGGTCCCCGGCACCTGCCTCGTCTGGACTCTGGCAATCCAGGCCACGGCGCCAGAGAGTTCCACGTCCCTGTGCCAGCGGTACGAGCCCTTCGTGGAGATGGGTCGGGACCGGGCGTGCAGCGGCTCCAGCAGCGACTACACGCAGTTGAGCTTCTCCCAAGCTTCGAGCCTGGATGCCTGCCGTGGCCAGTGTGTCGCCAATGTCGGCTGCACAGGCCTGGAGATGCAATAGTGAGAGTGCTTTCTGATTTCCGGTTGCAACTCCTGACAAGCCAGACAGTCCTGACGTCTCAAAGATCTTCCCAAAAGAAGCGGGAGCCCCGCGAGATGTCGGATGCCCTGGAGGCTCCCCATTCCCGTCCGCTGCCACTGAGGTATCGAGTTCAGCCAACAGCGCCTCCGATGTCGACTTTGGCTGCGCAGGGTGCAGAGCACGCTGCCTGAGCCGGGCACCATTTGCTTAAGGTTTCTCGGAGACATTCGGCGTCGAGAGAGGGAAACAAGAGAGACACGGAGGCAGAGAGAGAGAGAGAGAGAGAGAGCGTAGGCATCTGCATACTGCGAGGTTGGCGGTGCAGCAGCTGGAGGAGGTCGCTGAGTCGGCGGATGCCTTCCAACCGGTGGAGGGCGGCAGCGGCCGTGCATGCCGTGGGGCCGACAGCACCGACACCAACGCGGCGTACTACGACTATTACCACCCTTCAGTTGTGACCAGCATGTCCCAATGCAAGGGCTTGTGCATTGAGACGTCGGGCTGCCAGGGCATCCAATTCAGCATTCACGGCTGTCAGGTTTGGACCCGGCCGGCTGGCATCCAAGCCACCGCCCCATCGCCCGACCTGACCTGCCTCAGTTACAAGCCTTTCCGCCTCGTGGATGGCTTCAGTGACCGATCCTGCCGTGGGACCAGCGTGCAGGACAACGCTCCCTCGAACTATCTGACCCTGACGACTCCTTCCCTGGCAGACTGCCAGAGTGCCTGTGCACAAGAGCCTGGGTGCAAGGGAGTTGAGTACAACGTCAGCGGCACGGGATGTGAGGTGTGGGCGTTGCCCTCAGGCATAGCCGCGAGCGTTGCTTCGCAGGGAACCACGTGCATGAGGTACGAACCCTTCGTTGCAGTTGATGGTGGCTTGGAGAGGTCATGCCGTGGAGCAAATGCGGAGGATGACTGGCCGAGCTACTACACGGTCCACGAGTACACTTGGCTGTCTGGCCCATCCATCGAGGAATGCAAGCAGATATGCCTGTCTACGCCTGGTTGCCGAGGTGTGGAATACACGAAAGGACAGTGCAAAGTTTGGACACGACAGGGAGGAATCCAGTCCAGTGCTCCAAGTTCTGGATCCTTGTGCTTGCGCTTCGGTGCCTTCGATTCCCTGGAGTTGCTTGATGCATTCTGGCCAGTTGATGGTGCGGACCGTGCTTGCCGTGGCAGCTCCCGCGAGGATCTCCAACCCAGCTATTACACGCCCGTGGGCCCAGACAAGGCCGCATCTCTCGAAGCATGCAAGAGCCTATGCGTCCGGACATCCGGCTGCAACGCCATCCAGTTCACATCCATGGAGTGCCAGCTGTGGACAAGGATCAGCGGTGTGGAGGCCACAATTGCACAGACGGGCTCGTCTTGTCTGCTCTTCCGTCCCTTTCGCACCGTGGACGGTGGCCAGGATCGTCTGTGCGCTGCCACAGGCAGCCAGCCCAGTGCAATGGCTGCAGATAGCTTGAGCTCGTGCCAGATGCTCTGCGAAGGCTCGGCGTGGTGTGCTGGGATCAGCTTCGATTCTGGCAATTGCCTAGTCTTCACCAGTGAGTTCTCCAGCCAGGCACGTCAAGGCAGCCAGTGTCTCAGTTACGAGCCCTTCGTGGCGGTGGATGGCGGGGTGGACAGGGCTTGCAGAGGCTCGCACGAAGACGACATCAGCAGCTTCTATTACCAAGACTACTCTCCTGCTGAAGCGCCTACATTGGAGCAGTGCAAGCTGCTGTGTGCAGCCACCGAGCAGTGCCAAGGGCTGGACTTCTCCCAAGACGGCTGCAAGGTATGGAATGGCACCCAAGAAATCCAATCTACCAAGGCCAGCCAGGGGCACCGGTGCTTGCGGTACGGAAGGCGTGACCCTGTCTTGGATTCCTCGTCCTTTCGGGCAGTGGAAGGTGGCGTCGGGCGGGCTTGCCGTGGCAGGAACGAAACAGACAATCTGGACAGCCACTACTCGGTGCACGTCTTCTGGCCCGAGAATGCCAGCATAGAAGCATGCCAGCAGCTTTGTGTGGAAACTGCTACTTGCAAAGGCATCGAGTTCCGCCTGGGAGCCTGTGAGATTTGGACATTGGCTGGCGGCATTCAAGCATCAGTTGGTGCTCCCGGGAGGACGTGCATGACGTACGAGCCCTTCCAATCCGTTGATGGATTCTCTGACCGGGTATGTCGCGGCAGCAATTCCACTGACAGCCAGGACTCGTACTATGCCATTTACTCGCCAAGCCAGGCTCCGTCGTTGGACGCATGCCAGTCATTGTGCCAGAGTACTCCGGGCTGTCAGGGAATTGAGTACAGAGGTTGGTGTGAAGTCTGGACGCGACCAGGTGGAATCGGCGCAGTGGCACCTTCGCCGGGATCGCAGTGCTTACGGTATCAGCCCTTCGTCGGTGTGGATGGCGGAGTGAACCGAGCCTGCCGTGGTGTCGATTCCAGCGACAGCTGGGGCATCTACTACACCGTATATGGACAGGAGGAGGCAGCCACGGTAGAGGATTGCAAGTCAAGATGTATCGCTACATCAAGATGCAAAGGAATCCAGTTTCAACCCGGGAGATGCGAGGTGTGGACAAGACGTGCCGGAATTGGGACCACTGCTCCGAGTGCCGGCACAATCTGCATGCGCTATGGCACCTGGAGCATTGCAGATGCCAGTGATGCTTTCGTGATGGTGGAAGCAGGCCCCAACCAAGCATGCCGCGGGTCGAACCCAGGTGATGATCAGCCGAGCTACTACATCCTGCGCGGGCCAGATCTGGCTGCAGACGAAACAGAGTGCCGACAGCTCTGCATGGCCACGCCAGAATGCCAGGGCATCGACTTCAGCACCGACGGATGCAAGGTTTGGACACGCAAAGCTGGAATCCAGAGCTCAGCTGCGTGGGGAGGTGCGACCTGCCTGCGCTATGATCCTTTTGAGCCCGTGGATGGAGGTGAAGGTCGTGCATGTCACGGCGGCGTCAATGAGAGCTTGGAGGACTACGTCCTGTATGCTTCCGCTGAGGTGCCCACGCTTGCGGACTGCAAGATTCAGTGTGCTAGCACCACCGGCTGCAAAGGTGTGTCCTTCAGCATCGCAGGCTGTCAAGTTTGGACCCAGGGCGGCATCACCAGCACTGCGTCTGCAGGCAGCAGCTGCTTCAGATACATGCCTTTCGCCCCCGTGAATGGTGGAGACGATCAAGCTTGCCGAGGAGCCCACTCACAGGACAATGACCCGAGCTACTACCTGTCCTTCTCAAGAGAGCAGGTGCCGTCAATCGAGTTGTGTCGGCTGCAATGCGCTGCTACCGAAGGCTGCACAGGCGTTGAGTTCGGAGCCTTGGGATGCAAGGTTTGGACCCGCTTCGAAGGCATCCAAGCGACGGAGATGGTCCAAGGCTCCCTCTGCCTGCGCTTCGGGCCCCCGAATCCCCTCTTGGGCGCTGGCGCCTTCCGGGCAGTGGAAGGTGGCGTCGGGCGGGCTTGCCGTGGCAGGGACGAGACAGACAATCTGGACAGCCACTACTCGGTGCACGTCTTCTGGCCCGAGAATGCCAGCATAGAAGCATGCCAGCAGCTTTGTGTGGAAACTGCTACTTGCAAAGGCATCGAGTTCCGCCTGGGAGCCTGTGAGATTTGGACATTGGCTGGCGGCATTCAAGCATCAGTTGGTGCTCCCGGGAGGACGTGCATGACGTACGAGCCCTTCCAATCCGTTGATGGATTCTCTGACCGGGTATGTCGCGGCAGCAATTCCACTGACAGCCAGGACTCGTACTATGCCATTTACTCGCCAAGCCAGGCTCCGTCGTTGGACGCATGCCAGTCATTGTGCCAGAGTACTCCGGGCTGTCAGGGAATTGAGTACAGAGGTTGGTGTGAAGTCTGGACGCGACCAGGTGGAATCGGCGCAGTGGCACCTTCGCCGGGATCGCAGTGCTTACGGTATCAGCCCTTCGTCGGTGTGGATGGCGGAGTGAACCGAGCCTGCCGTGGTGTGGATTCCAGCGACAGCTGGGGCATCTACTACACCGTATATGGACAGGAGGAGGCAGCCACGGTAGAGGATTGCAAGTCAAGATGTATCGCTACATCAGGATGCAAAGGAATCCAGTTTCAACCCGGGAGATGCGAGGTGTGGACAAGACGTGCCGGAATTGGGACCACTGCTCCGAGTGCCGGCACAATCTGCATGCGCTATGGCACCTGGAGCATTGCAGATGCCAGTGATGCTTTCGTGATGGTGGAAGCAGGCCCCAACCAAGCATGCCGCGGGTCGAACCCAGGTGATGATCAGCCGAGCTACTACATCCTGCGCGGGCCAGATCTGGCTGCAGACGAAGCAGAGTGCCGACAGCTCTGCATGGCCACGCCAGAATGCCAGGGCATCGACTTCAGCACCGACGGATGCAAGGTTTGGACACGCAAAGCTGGAATCCAGAGCTCAGCTGCGTGGGGAGGTGCGACCTGCCTGCGCTATGATCCTTTTGAGCCCGTGGATGGAGGTGAAGGTCGTGCATGTCACGGCGGCGTCAATGAGAGCTTGGAGGACTACGTCCTGTATGCTTCCGCTGAGGTGCCCACGCTTGCGGACTGCAAGATTCAGTGTGCTAGCACCACCGGCTGCAAAGGTGTGTCCTTCAGCATCGCAGGCTGTCAAGTTTGGACCCAGGGCGGCATCACCAGCACTGCGTCTGCAGGCAGCAGCTGCTTCAGATACATGCCTTTCGCCCCCGTGAATGGTGGAGACGATCAAGCTTGCCGAGGAGCCCACTCACAGGACAATGACCCGAGCTACTACCTGTCCTTCTCAAGAGAGCAGGTGCCGTCAATCGAGTTGTGTCGGCTGCAATGCGCTGCTACCGAAGGCTGCACAGGCGTTGAGTTCGGAGCCTTGGGATGCAAGGTCTGGACCCGCTTCGAAGGCATCCAAGCGACGGAGATGGTCCAAGGCTCCCTCTGCCTGCGCTTCGGGCCCCCGAGCGAACTGGTTGATGCCAGTGCTTTTCAGCCTGTGGACGGGGGCATCGACAGAGCTTGTCGTGGCAGCAACGAAACTGACAACCTCGATGCCTATTACACGCTTTTCTGGACCTGGCCGGAAAACTCCTCAATGGAGGCGTGCAAGGACAGGTGTGCTCGAAGCTCAGTCTCTCTGTAGCCCATGTCTTGTGTGCAGTTCGTGCTTGATTGCCGAGGGGAGGAAGCTTCAGTTGAAAGTTCAAGGGCACATATTAATTCTCGCATTTCTGCCTTGGTGACTTCAACTCAGGTGCGAACTCCAAGTTGCAGGGGCGTTGAGTTTCGGATGGGCGGGTGTGAGATCTGGACCCTGGCAGCTGGGATTGGAGCGACAGTGGCATCTCCTGGCAGGACTTGCCTAGCTTACAAGCCCTTCAAGACCCTGGATGGCTTTAGTGGACGAGTTTGCCGCGGCAGTTCGCCAACAGACAGCCTGAGCAGCTACTACACATTGACAGGCCCTGATGTTACGCCGACTCTGGATGCTTGTCAGAATCTGTGCATGGCGACTCCAGGGTGCAAAGGTGTTGAGTACAGAAGCGGCTGGTGTGAAGTCTGGAGACGTCCAGAAGGCATCATGGCCATCGCCGTTTCTCCTGGCGCCGACTGCTTGCGCTACGAGCCTTTCATGGAGGTGGATGGTGGCGTGAACAGAGCCTGCAGAGGAGCAGACGTCGGGGACAACTGGGGCAGCTACTACACCGTTCTCTCTGCGAGTTCGCTGGACGGATGCAAGGAAGCCTGTCTAAGTCGCTGGAATTGCAAGGGCATCGAATATCGAAAGGGCCGCTGCGAGGTATGGACCCGTCCTGCAGGCATCCAGGCCTCTATCGCGAGTTCCGGGGCACTTTGTTTGCGGCTTGGAGGCAGCGAAGAGCTGGCAACGGATGCCTTCCTCTCCTTCCACGGAAGTGTGAACCGGGCTTGCCGCGGGTCGGATCCCTCAGACGATCAGCTGAGCTACTACGATTGGCACGGTCCTTTGGCAGTGCAAACCCTGGAGCAATGCAAGCTGAAATGCCTTTCGATAGCAGCTTGCAGGGGGATTGACTTCAGCGCAGAGGGATGCAAGGTCTGGACACGTGAGGTTCAGAGCAGCGTCGAGCGAGCAGGCTCCACTTGCTTGCTCTACGAGCCTTTCCAGCCAGTTGATGGGGGGGAGGATCGTGATTGTCGCGGAGCTCACAGCACTGACATCTCTCCGGCCTACTTCACAGAGGGCCCAGAAGCCTCATCTCTTCTTGACTGCAAGCTGCAATGCGTCGCTACAGCTGGCTGCAGGGGCCTCGCCTACAACAGCACGAGCCAGGTGTGTCATATCTGGGCCACCAACGTCCAAGCATCAACGGCGGCTTCCGGAAATGTTTGCCTGCGCTTCGAGCCTTTCGTGGATGTGAACGGAGGCCGCGACCAGTCCTGCCGAGGAGGGCACATTTTTGACAATTCTGGCTTCTACTACAGGTCGTACACACTGGCCCAGGTGTCCAACTTGGAAAGCTGCAGGGTCGAGTGTGTTGGCACAAACGGCTGCAAAGGCATTGACTGGAGTGCAAGCGGCTGCAAAGTTTGGTTGAGAGTGCAGGGTATCGAGGCCACCGCTGCAGTGCCAGGTTCCGTCTGCGTCCGCTATGGCGTGCCTGATCCCTTGCGATCCGCAGACGCCTTCCCGGGCATGGACGGTGGAATCAATCGTGCGTGCAGAGGTATCAGCGAGAGCGACAATGATCCCCAGAACTGGATTTTCTTCCCCATCTCGCAGGCCAGGGAGCTCGCGGCTTTTAGGAGAGTCTTGAGTTTCGGGTGTCTGCGTGAGGTGAGGACCTTGGAAGCCTGTCAGCTGCGATGCATCTTCAAGCCCGGCTGCTTTGGGGTGGAGTTCAATCTCTGGGGCTGCGAAGTATGGATGCGAGAAATCCAGGCTTCTGTTTACGCATCGGGCTACCAGTGCTTTCGCTTCACGCCCTTCGTTTCAGCAGATGGCTTCGACCCTTGGAGATCTTAGTCCGTAGCGCCGTAGATCCGTGGATCTGTTCGGAGTGCCGCATGCCGCAAGCTTCTGAAAGCATGGCACTAAGACCGATCGGGCTTGTCGTGGGCAAGATGCATCGGACAACTTGGGGTCTTACCTCACCTTCTACGGCCGATCAGGCGAGTCACCCTACGACGGACGCTCGGTGGGATATCACTTTGGGACAGGGGTCCAATGACGCATATCGTAGCTGAGTGACGAAGGGGCAGGAGTTCTGAGCCTTCAGTGTTGGCGCTTCTGTGGCAACGGGATGAGAAAATTGGGTGGTCTTTTAGGCTGTTGTGGTGGTAAGAGCTCGGCCTCAATTCTTGTCAACCTGTGAGGACAGAGGTCGACCTGCGAGCAACTGCCAGGAGCTGAGACGGGCCCTGGAGGCTGGAGGCCGACTCTCACAGAGAGATTCCTTCCTTTTGCTCCAGCTGAGGTGTGCCTCCACCTCGGGGTGCAAGGGCATCGAATTCAGCTCCGGCCACTGCGAGGTCTGGACTCGCGAGGCTGGGATCCAGGCAACGGTTCCTCGGCCAACGAAAGCAAGCGCGAAGGCCCAAGGCCCAAGGCCCCTGCGGAGCGACTGCGGAGTTTCTATCTGAGGCTCCGGCACTGGGGTCTTCCTGTCTGCGCACCTCGGCTCATGCAAGGAGAACGTAGAATGCAGACCCTTTCAGACAGAGCGCAGGCCATGATGAGGTTTCTTCCATGAGTTCTGCGCTTGCTGAGGCTTCGAGCCTTTCTCCAACGTGGAGGGTGGGGTGGACCGAGCCTGCCGCGGAGAAGATCCATTCGACAACTGGCCGAGTCCCCTTCCAGAATGAACTTCGACAGGGCACCCTGCACTTAGGTCTAGGGTTTGGCCTCTGCTTCGCCGGTTTCCACTCTTGGGCCACCCATCCTTCTCTGTCTCTCTTTGCTCCGAGGTTACTACACGCTGACCAGCGCAAGCTCCGTCCAGGCCCGACGGTGTGCTTGTCGAGCTTCCCCTTCTTGGTATTCGCTTCAGGATTGCAAGCAGCTCTGCATGGGCACAGCTGGCTGCCATGGCATCGAGTACAGCAGCTCTGGTCGATGCGAGCTGTGGACTCGTGTGGCTTCCGCTGCACTTGAGAGCAGTGTAGGCTAGAGGTCACGAGGTGTAACTTAGGACTTAGGATGGGTTTCTTCTCAGGCGAGGGGGATCGGAAGCTCCTCGGCGGCTGTGGGATACGTGTGCATGCGCTACGGCTCTTGGGACCCATCCGACGTCCTCGACGGCTTCCTGCCCGCAGATGGGGCGTTTGATCGAGCCTGCCGCGGTATGAACCGGACAGACATGAACTCCGAGTATTACGTGTTCTATGCATTGGACATTGCCCCGAACTTGGGTGCCTGCAAGGCCATCTGCACAGTCACCCCTGGTTGCAAGGGCGTGGAGTTCAGCAGCTTTGGATGCGAGGTTTGGACACGTGCCGAGGGAATCGAAGCCACGGCTGCAGTGTCTGGGTTCCAGTGCTACCGCTACGTTGCCTTCGAGCCTGTGGATGGTGGCCTAGACCGAGCGTGTCGGGGTGCCGATACCTCGGACGCCTCTTCGGCGAACTTCGTCCTGTGCCCACCCTCGGAGGTGGCATCCTTGGAGCAGTGCCAGGCGCGCTGCGTGGAGAGGCCGGGCTGCCGGGGCGTCTCCTACTCCTCGCAGGGCTGCGAGCTTTGGACGAGGCCTTTCGGCATCGAGGCCACGGTGCCCAAGGTGGGTTCCAGTTGCTTTCGGCACGAGCCTTTCACCGATGCAGATGGGGGAAAGGACCGCGCGTGCCGCGGCGCGCAGCCCTGGGACAACTCAACCGAGCACTACAGGGAGGCAACGCTTCCGATACCGACGCTGGCAGCTTGCAAGGTGGCGTGTGTCAACTCTCCGGGTTGCAAAGGCAGCGTGGCCCCTTCAGAAGATCTTGAGTGGTGATGAGTTGTAGTGAGTCTGAATGTTCTTCGACAGGCCCCCAAACACTGTAGGGGCCTGTAAGGCATCGAGTTCCAGCCCAACGGCAAGTGTCTGATTTGGACGCGCCCGGGTGGAATCGACGCGACGGCCACTTCCTTCGGCTCCATCTGCCTCCGGCACGGTGCCACCCAAGCTGGGGCCAGCGAAGAAGGAGAGTTTGGGAGAGCGAGACCTAAAGAAGGAAGCCACAAAGTCTCAGATTTCCCCTGTGTGCAGGAAGTTTGGTGGGCCAGATTCACCTGGCATCGGATCCACGGCTCTGCCTGGACGTCGGTGGCTTCAACAACGGAGATCCTGTCCAAGTGGGGCTGTGCACATCCTCGACTCGCTTCGTAATGAACAGCGACGACACTGCTCAGATTCGGTTGGCATCAGATCTGACGAAGTGCCTGGATGTGGCCGGTGGAATCAAAAGCCGCTTGGCCGCCCACTGTTCCTTAATCGCGCACTTCTGAGACACTCGCTCTCGTGCCGGAAGCGTGTTGCAGGCAACGGCACGCGGATTCAGATCTGGGATTGTGAAACTCCGGCCGCTCAGCTTGGCGGTTCATGCAACGAGTCCCATAGTCGACGTAAGGGCATATGTGTCGACGTGCGCATTGTCTGCAATCAAGGTCAATGGCAATATGCAGTTCCTGTTTCCCGATGGCGGCGTCGGACAGATCAGGCGATAGTCTGATGCATTTTTCGATGCACCTTGTTGCCTTCCTTGCCCCGTCCCCAAGAGGTGGGCCACGTATTTGGACATGTGCCTGCAGCCGGTGGGCAACACGACCGGAAGCCAGGTCATCCTCTGGAATTGCAGGCGCAGATTGCTTGTGTTCGAGTGCTTGCGATTCTTCGTCCCAGCGGAAGCGCAGCCTTACACGGACTGCACGTCCCGTTCCAGAGGCGGGCTTCTGGCAACTCACGAGTGGTGCTGCCTAGTGGGGAGCTGCGCACCGTTCGCACACCGACGCGCGGCCGCATTATGTGGCAGCAGGCCTGTTTGTGTACAGCTCTTCGCAATCCAAGGAAGTTTGTTGCCCACTACCTACCATGGTTCCTGGGCAACAACGTGGACGAAGCCTGCACGAGAAGCGGACCCAACTGTCCTTACAAGAATGACCATTGGTGTTCAACGTATGGGAATTCTTATTATGCCAGTTACCTGGGCGCCTATGACATAACTGGTCCGAACGTGATTGAGACCCAGCTGGATCTGATGAAAGCTTCTGGTTTGGATGGGTTGTGGATTGACTATCAAATGCCCACTTGGGATGGCGTTGTGGACAGGATCGTTGCTGGCTTGAAGACGAGGGGAATGGGCTTTGCCATCATGGTCGATTCTGCCACTTTCCCTGACGTCATGGCAACCACGGCTGAGAAGGTCACGAACTGGACCATGGAGCCTCACTACTATCGCCACCAGGGCTTGCCCATCATACCAGTTTGGAACAACAACTTCACAATCTTCTCTCCACTCCCCGTGAATGCAATCTACATCACTCGTTATGAGTTCGATCCTCCCGAGTGGGCATCTGACACATATACCTGGGTTCAGGATGACTACCTTGTCAGGCCCTGTGGGGAAAAAGCCCAGAGGCATAAATAGAAACAGTAGAGGCAGACGGCAGATAGAGAATCGACGGATCGTGCTTTGTTCTTGTCCGCACTGGCAGGTATTACGAACAGCACCATGCCGTCGTCTCCTCCGGTTCAGCTTTCCGCGGCTATCGTGATTGCTATTTCGACAAGACCCTCAAGGACACGGGTGTGGAAGGAAACTCCGTCCTGGATGTTCTCTCTCAACATGGATGTGGCATAGCGCTAGAAGTACTAGTAGCTAGTACTTGTAGCTGCCTTTTTGAAGGCCTCGCTCCCGCCCGCTCTCCTGCAGAGGACCCAAACGTCACGCAGCTGGAGATCACCCTGAACCGAGCGAGGCCAGGGCAGAGGGCCCCCCCCCTCTTTGCGGAGTTGGGCCCCTGAACCCTCTACAGGGCCCTGCTGAGGCAACATCGACCGGAGTACGTGCAATTGGTCACTTGGAACGAGCCATCGCTGAATCTGAGCTCCGGCGAAGGCAGATAGCTTTTCGCTAGAAGATCTGTGGTCCGAGGATTACACCGAAGGCACGCAGCTGGAGCCCAGCTGGATTCGCAGAGAGGGTGAGTGCGTGGACGTTTGCGGAGAGCGGCTTGCAGGCATGTGAGCCACAGTGCGCTTTTGCTGGCTGATAGTAGTGTCTTGGTGTTTTCAGTATCAGAACCACTGGAGTGCCGAGGAATTGCTTAACGGTCAGCGATTGTCATTCCAACGGCCTGTTGACCGACTGCACGAAGCCTGTGGGTTCTGCTACGGGCCCTGCAGACCCTTCCTGCAATGTGACTGGCAACCTCAGTGCCTTCGTGCCTGGGCCCGCACGAGCTAGGCCCTAGGCACCAACTGGACAAGCTAGGGAGTAGAACCGATGAAGAGCCTCTTGAAGTCACGTCTGTTCTGAGGCAGACCTCAACCAGGTCGCAGCCTTCATCGCGCGTGAGCGGTACATAGGTCAGGTATTGGCCCAGGCAGCTCGCTACGTGCCCTGAGCGCTCCGGGCAGGGAGCCAGGCCTCTGGTTTTCCCCGCGCAAGGAGGCTGGCGAAGCCCCTGCGCGCCTATAGTTAGCCTGCCCAGCCTTCCGAATATCTCGCTCGAATCACGAGCAAGAGATTCGCGATGCTGAGCCAAGCTTTGGGGTGAGAAGTGAGTGTGAGAAGTGTTCTCGTCTTGAATACGTCTGGTTGCAGACAGACAAGTCCGTCAAGAGCGGCATACACTTGGCTCTTGAAGCTCCTATATTTCCACCACATGCTAATGCACATGCTAATGCATCTCATCATCTTCGCCAAGGGTGAGGATTGCGTGCGACTGCCAGCCACAAGCTGCTGAAGGCCACAAGGTGCTCCGTTTCACTTGTCGACATGCACCATGTCGAGTGTCTAGAGTCGATGCGTCTTTCAATGGACGTGCGCGTACAGAACGGATACTTCAGCGCACTTCCAGCCCGGAAGATTGTACAGCTGACAGCACACTGTACAGAACTTCATGGATTTTCCCGCCTGCATGCAGGTTTGAAGTGCATATGCGCTGCTAAAGTTCACCAAGCAACTTGGCTGTGCAATGCACTCTTCGCAGACTCAGCGATGCGTCGAGGTGGCTCTAAATGATTGCGCTGCTTGAGGGCAGGTCAATGATGTGAGTATGCCAGCACCCGCACCCCAACTTGATGTGCTATCATGCTTGCAGCAGACATAGCAGTTTTTTGTCTTCAGCATGCTACCCTCCTATCTTCATGTTGCCGCAGCCTCATCGCACCAACTAGGCCATTCCATCGGTGCTGCAACCTACCGCGCAACATGCCAGGACAAGGTGACAGTCAGGGCTCCCAGGCCAATCACAACGGAAACGCACCATGTGGAGCTCCTTGTGGCGCTTGTTGTGGCCGTGGCTCCTGCAGAGGCTCCTGTGGAGGTTCCTGCAGGGGGTGCAGTGGGTGTGGCTGCGGGATATGCTAGCCCCACTTCTACAGTGAGTTCTTTCCAACTGCATGCGTCTCATTTGCGGATTGCGCCGGCTGATGGTTGATGAGTCTTAAAGCCTCACAGTGACCTCACAGCGACATCCAACAGATAGTCAGAAGAACGGTTCCTTGGCTGAGAACCTGGAGTCAGCGGTGCAGTTGCAACGTGCGCTTTTGGTTGCAATACTGCAAGCTAGACACCCCTGAGAGTCCGAACAAGCCTTGGAGTAGCCCACCTTCAGAAGTGGCTGTGGTAGTTTCACTAGTCGCCACTTAAGTTCCGAGAAGCAATCGAGTGGAGCAAGCCTGAAACTGAAATGTAACCTGCCCTCGCCAGGGCAATGCCGACATCTTGGAGGAGTGAGCTGATGTTGAAGAATTCGTCGAGTGCCAATACATGGCATGATTCAATCACGGAGACATTGGGGTCAAAGGGGCGGAGTTTCATGGCAACTTTCTCTCTGACATGCTGAAGGCTTTCGTGACATCATGCCTGCAACTGAAAGCTGCTGTGAAACCAGTGCTCCCGAGCAGCCGTCTGGGCGCATGTAAACTGGCTTTTATGGCCTCTAACCAGTGCGGGAAGGTCGCGAAGGATGCATCCACTAAGAACACATGTGACTGCAGATCTTAGCTTGTGCAGGGGGTCGCAGGTGCAAGAGCATCGGTGCTTGTGTGCCATGGAGTGTTACCGTGCATTTTTCGTTTTAGCGCGACGGGGCCTGTGCCAAGCTCAGTGCGTGCGTGCTGGTATTCAGGCATGGTGATATGCCAACCCTCTGGTCAGATCTTTTGTAGAGGTTTCTCGTGATTTCTCACGGTTAGGGCCCACGACCTTTTGGCTCTGGGGTAGAGGAGGTTGGATCAACGATCACGGGAACTAGTCCGCAGCTCCAGTTGAATGCAGGAAACTATCACCAAATATAATGAAATCATGCTAACGCAGGAAGTTCAGAAAAGGCAACAAATACTTGTCCCACCAAACGAAGAAGCTGCGTTTTCACAGATTGTCTAGGGACCTTACTACCACTCAAAGCCGTGAGCACGCATACCTACGACCGAGGTCTAATTGAGGTTTCATTCTTCGACGAGAATCGTGTGTCTTTGATGAGTTTCCTGTCTGCCCAGTTCCATTCCAGCCTCAATAGAATGTCTCCTGTGCCTAAAAATAATGACCTGCGGCCTGCCTCGGCGTTTAATAAACCGCTGTTCAGATATTCATAGGTTATTCATAATAATAATGGGAAAGACTGGAAAGTCCATGAGGAAACAGTCGCATTACTAGGTTTACGGGCGCAAGGGTTTTAGGGCCTTTTAGGGAATTGCAAGATAAGCTTCAGGGTCGCTCAAGGAATCATCCAAAGTTGAAGCCTTGGAAATAGAAACTCCTATCCAGGGTTATCTCTAGTCTGGGAGGGTTCCTGAAAGCATTGGCTCAGGATGTGTGCTCCATGAATGAAGCTTTGGGAAAATTCGGTGTTAGAGCCTTAGGAAGTAGAATACAAGAGTTACCGATAGGATTGAAGTTTGGGGCCCAGGGCCTTGGTATCTCCATGGTAGAGTACTCTAGAGGACCCCATACCCCAATCTCAAATCTCACTTCCTAACCAGAATCCTGAACTCACTCCAGAAGCCTCCCGAAGCCCTAGCTGCGGATTGTTTGCCTCCACGAGAGACGAGATCCGGATCTCTGGGCCAGGAGCTCAGAAGCAAAGAACCCTGTGGAATTGAAACTATATATTTTAATTACATTTATGGTGCGTGCTATAGGCTATAAGGCTAAGGAAAGGCTTTACTATTAAGGCGCTTAAGTGGGGCCCGCTTCCACAGGATCACTTCGAATCTGAAAGTTGGTACTTCGTAGCAATAAGATAACGCTCCACTGTCCGGCGAACCAACAGTTTCGGACTGACCCTTCGGCTCAATCGGCTGACGCGACCAATGAAGTCTTCGTCCTGAAAGCAGCAATAACTGAGCGGATTTGTTGCTTTTGTACCTTTGGAGGCCGAATCCAAAAGCCCAAGACTCAAGTGGTGCATGTTATGCAGTTTTGGCACCAGATTGTACTTGCATTCGCCCTTCGTATAAAAGATCTCGACCAGCTTGGCATAGCATTGTAAAAAATGCAGGGCTGCCTCTCCGGCTCGTTGTGCTTGCTCCGGCGAAAGCCAAAGTGGAGCCTGCAATAGCTCGCGCATGAAACATCCCAGCGCTTCACTCCCCGAAGACATAATCTGCAACATGCGAGATTGAGCAACATCGGCCGCATGCTGCTGTAGAATCCAGAGAACGAAGCCCACCAGCGTTGGTGTGTCACTGGCTTTATTCCAATGTCCTGTAGGGTACTTGTTGCTCGATGCGCACCCCAAAAGTTCGCGAGTCAGAAGTTTGAAGTGAATCTGTTTGCCAGTGGAAGCGCAAAACCTCTTCAAATCATCGTTCAAGGCCTCAAGTTTTTCAGGAAAGGTGTCGCCGTGGTACAGCTGCTCCAAAAGCACCGTCAAACTGCTCCCTGCGAAGTCCCTGCCCACGCCCAGATGGTATATATGAAGCAGGTCCAATTTGAAGAAGCTGCCGCGATCCTCCTGCACGTGTGCAGGGACGTGATTAAACAAGGGCGGCATGGTGTTCCACGGCAGGGCATTGTTCGCACCACACGTACTGAGCCAACGTGGCTGTGTGCCGAACTCCTCGAAGGGTATGTTCGGAGAGCCTGCCCCGCACATCCAGCAGCACCCCACCAGAGGCTTGCTCGAGGGCCTCTCAGGGGCCTTTCTTACATTCAAGAACGTGCGATTGAGATGTCCTGCTTTTGCCAAGAAAGGCAGATCTCCCTTCAATCCCACCACTAAGAATCGAAGGACTCGCCCGTCAAGAAGCTGCAAGCCTTCATAATACAGGGACTCGAGGTTGCGCATAGCTTCCAGCATGAAGGCATCAAAGACATCCAAAGAATCACGATACATCTGTTTCGGCATCACTCCAATCAAGAACCTGGTGGTAAAGCTGTGGCCTTGAAGGTTAATACCGGTGTTGTTGCCAATTCTGTTTGGATGCGAAACTCGAGACCCAAATCCCAAAACAGGCTGGAATTGAATGACCATCAGTTCATCCCGCTTGTAGGTACGGCCACCGTCCCCGTGAAGATATAGAGGAACTAAGCAGCTGTAGTCGATGAAATCCCCATGGTCGAAAACTTCGTGTGTTGGCTGTTCGCCACGGAAGTTCTCCCAGTACTCGGCCAGTCGAGAAGAGCCTAACCCAACCAACACACATGTTCTATGGAGACTACCGTAACCTAACCAGTGTTCTTCAGAGGGCAGGTGCTTTAAGCCTAAGGGTTTGGATAAGGCACTTTTACCAGAGCCTACTAGATTATAAAAAAACTTCGATCCTAAAACACTACATCATCTTCTTCACGAAAGCCTTAAAAGAAAGCTTTCCGAATCAGGTCTGTGGGGCAGCTGCTGACAGAGCCACCTAATAATTTGTTCAGATAGCCTTCATCTTGAAGAGTTCTAATGTAATCAGCTGGCAAAAGCATCGGAATCTTGCAGTCATTCGATAAGTCCACGTAGGTCAGTGGAACATTGAAGGTGAGCCCCCATCGTTTAACAACAGCTTGCAATGATTTCTCGGCATCATTCAACGGAGCTCGCGCCAGATCTTTTAAAGCCTTGCAAGAAGAGACGTCATCAGCAAAGGCCTTGGCGATGGTCGCGACGTGCTTCGCTGTGGCCTGGGCAATCAGGCAGCTGTCCGAGACGGGGATGGTGGTGATTTCTAGGCTTCATCCGAAACATGGGCACATACCGGCAACGATGCTTTTTGTTCGGATTCTCAGCATTCCGTCTAGCTTTTCGAATTTCATGCATGGGATCCGAAATATAGCCTGCCCACATCACACAGCTCTGCTTAGTTTCGGGCAGTATGGCTTGGGATTCCTTTTCCTAAAACTATACACACATGCATAGATCAAAGGCCTGAGGATTTACTTAACCCATCTAGGCAGGTCCGCCCTTGCAGCAGTGCAGTAGCAGTAGTACGGGAGCGCGAATTTGGGATTCCCCAACTTGTCTCTCATTCCTTCTCCACCCAGCACACCGTTGCGGCATTGCTGCAAACCTCTGTGATGAGAGATCAATGCAGCCTCGAGCATTTCAACGAAACCAAGGTCTGAACTCTCGAGCATGATGAGCATTTCAGTCCAGCCGTTTCTTTGGTACAGCTCAAAGCGGTCAATGTAGTGGTGTGTAATGCCAATCTTGTAAATGGCTAAGAATTCCCCACCAGTCCTCATACGAAGCTTCTGTATTGCAGTTTGGCAATGAGCAAGGACTTTTCCTGCTAGGCTACCAGGAGGAACCAACTCGAAGGTGATTCCAGTTGCCTGTTCAGGAAGATTTGGCTGTTTTGCAAACCTCTGCACCACAGGCTGCTCCGAATCATCATCGGCACTTTCGCTGTCCGAACCCCAAGGAAAGATGGCATCCAAAGGTCGTTTACGCGTCATTGGCAGGGAAGGTCGTGCTATTGCATTACCGTCGAATATAGGTCTTTGAGGATAGCTTTTGCATTTGAGGATAGGCTACTGTGCTTTGCATATACATAGTCGAGAGACATTGGAAACTGCATGTCCTGGATCTTGAAACCCTCGATCTGTAGATTACTTGCGGCGAGCAGGGCAGCAACACGAAACATCATCAGCATGAAATCCTACGAACAACTTGGACTGCTTTGAAAGCACGGATGAAGAGCAACTGCGAAATTCAGATCTTGATTGGGCTGATGCTTGGCTGAGGCATCGGCGCCAGATCCCAAAGTTCTCGCCAACGTGTGGGCCCGATCGGTTACAGCGTCTGTCCCACCTGGCTGTTGTGCTTCTGGACTAGCGGGCTTAACTATTTCACTATAGTTGTGGCTTGGCTGGGACCGCTTCGAGGTTTAGCAAATGGCTCGTGGGCTTCAGGATTCCAGAACCATCTGGAGCAAGAATTCAGAAAGTAGATTATCGACGGGTGTACACCAAAAAGACTAGGGTTTGGGTTTAGGGTTACCAGCTCGGCTTCGCGAATACAGCTTGGGCTCAGGGGCTGGCGGGTTTAACTTCGGCCAACAGACCAGCTAAGATTTCAGTTTATGAGGCCTTGGATAAGTTTGGGGTCCCCGATGTTTTGTTGGTGACCTATCGGGTTTGAGTATCGGGGGCATTCGAGATTGTGGTTCAATAGAACATCATCGAGGACTTTGAGATTATGAGGTTGAACAGAGCATCATCGAGGACTATCTAAAGCTACTGAGGTTCAGTTCTTATGCATGCAAGGAGCGGTACAATAAGGGCTGCTATAGCAATCCAAGCCATCATGTTCGACCGTAGCTTGATCACTGCATGCTTTTCCCCAGTGAAACGAGCTGTGAAGGCGGCCTGACTGACACTGACTTCCTGCATTTGCAGCCCCAAAACTCTTCCATCCCGATAAGACCCGAGTAGACCAGAAGGGTAAGCTCCAGAACTCTTACAGCCCTAAATTAAATGACCCGACTAGACCATAAGAGTAAGCTCCAAAACTCTTACAGCCCTATAAGACCCGACTAGACCAAAAGAGTGCAGGACCTGCCAGCACATGTCATTCAGGTCATAACAACTTTGAGATGCACATGCATCCATGTGCATCCTTCACTCGGCCTGTTCCCCGGCCAACGCAGTTTTGAGCATTCTGTCGCTTACTTTGTAAGCATCGGAGATATTCGGTTTAAGCCTTAAATAGGGGTTAGTATTAGGGGTCCCATAACTTCACGTTGTTGGGGGTCAGGTTGTCAGGATTGTATTTCGGGGACTTTATACATCTATAGAGTCAGACAGACTTGCTGCAAATGTGCGTTGGGAAACTACTCGGGCAACAGAAGAAAAGTGCTAGAATAAAAGTGCTGCGAAGTCACAAGGATCTTCCCTGCGATCATCTAGGCAGCTCTAGGCGCTAGCGGTGTTTTTGTTTTTTGGTCTCTTGCCCCTCTTGGGGTTCGGGGTTGATGTCACACCTTCGGGCGGCTTGGTTTCGCCGGCACCTCGCTTGGGCGTATCCTTCTTTTTGAGCTTCCTGGGTAGGGGCAGCGTATTCATTGTTACAGAACTTCTGAGGCGAGCATCGGACACTTCAGGCTAGTGGCTTGTTCTTCACCTCCAACGATGTAGCCAAAACCATCCTCGGTGAGTCACATGTAGACCTATGGAGGCATTCAGGTTTGCGGGTAGGGGTGGATGGATCTAGGATTGAACACTGCATGCATGTATCTGATGGGGATCTCAGATCTGTTGAGATGGCATGAATGCATGCGAGAATCTGTCGCTTGACATCCTCGCACTTGGAATCGAGGTCCCTCCTTTGCCTCGGCTGTCATGCCTGCGAAGCCTCACTCTCAGCTATATACAGACATGGGGAATTAAATCAACATCCGGGCTTAAAGGGGCAGGTTGCGAATCACTGAACTTCTTGATCTTGGCCTCGGCCTGTAGCTTGGCCAGCTCGTCGTACAATGCTCCCAGGGAATTGATCACGTCATTCATCTTCTTCACCTCCCTGAGTAGCAGAGCTGTGGCAATCAACAAACCGTGTAGGTATCGTGGCTGGTTCGGAATTTCCATGTGCATGCACGAGTGTTGTATCGGATCACAATTGTAAGTGTCGCACTGTGCCACGGCAGTGTCCCGCGTGTCAAGTCTCCCGACAAACTTCGCCAGCTTGTCTCTGCACGAGACAGACTCTTGCATATGGCGCAGGATGTTTTCTGGTGCCTGAGATATTGCATGCAGTGGCCCTACCAAAGTAACTAGAACAGCTGACGACAGCACCCTAGGAAGCAAGCCGCGGTGCTGAGTCCTTACCACTCTCCACCTCACAGGCGTTCACACCCTTTAGATTCCACTCCTGGTCCAGGCCCTCCGGCACGAAGCTGTCCGCCATGCTGGACACCTGGCCTTCGGCAGTTGTCGAATCTTTCACGTGCTCGCTTTCACGAGTCCCACGGGTGCCGCTTGTCCTTTTGTCGCACCAGTACTCAATCTCATCCGCATCGTACTTGCACTTCCTTGGACATTACACTGGGTTGGGTTCGTTTGTTCAGTCAGACAATTAAAGGGAGAGACAGGCACAGAGAGAGCGAGAGAGAGAGAGAGAGAGAGAGAGAGAGATTTAGAGAGAGGAAGAGAGAGAGAGAGAGAGAGAGAGAGAGAGAGAGAGAGAGAGAGAGAGAGAGAGAGAGAGAGAGAGAGAGAGAGAGAGAGAGAGAGAGAGAGAGAGAGAGAGAGAGAGAGAGAGAGCGAGGGAGAGCGAGAGACGGAGGGACCGGGAGAAGTAAAGAGTCTCGGGAAGCAGAGAGAGGGAGGAAGAAACGGATTGTGCATTGCAGAAATTAGAAAGTACACTGAAATTGCAGGTTCGTGGTCCTGGATTCGAAGGGCACAAATTTCAACAGAACACAACATCGCCCTAGAATAGATGCCCTGGCACTTGCACAACATCGAAACATTGTAATAACCGTTACAAACCATTAAGAACACCGTAACTCTTAATATGCCAAAATCCCACAACAAACAAGACCCAAAGGACCTCAAGCTGAAAACACTTTCAGCCCCCACCCCAGCTATCACACAAACGTCGACCAATCTAAAGTCGAACCCGACACCCTGTGGAAGCTTGAGATTTACAAACTACCCTGGGCCGTGCATAGCAGACACCAGAACAAAGCCCAATACATCCCTGGGTCGTAGTCTATGTTAGGTCTGAAGTGCAGAAGCATCTGCATAACACGAGGTTCGCCTCAGCTAAGCCCTAGAGAGCCTAAGCCAAAGAACCCGGGACACTACTGGACAAAACCACACTAAACCCTCTGACACACTCACCCCTAAACTATTCTAAGAACCCAGCCCCACAAAACCCTGTGCCCAGATCAGATGCACCGAAGCGGCCGTGTGTGCCCTGGGTTCGCCTCGCACCAAGCCTTGATCTGCGTGATCCGCTTCCTTGGGAAAGTGGCACTCTGCTGGGTTGTTGCTAGGTTTTGGCTTTTATGGATGGGGATACCTATAGAACGATTTCTTTGGGCTTTCGTTAGATTAACATTTTAGACACACAGATGAAGCCTAGAATCTCCTTCAGACCCAGCCCGCCCTCGCTGACTGGCTTCTTCATGTCGGCTTCGGAGTAAAACCCGCCTTCTGTGGAGAGTTCACGGAATGTTTGGGTCTCCTTCCAAATCTCGACTTTGCGCATGAAGTCCTCCTCGGTTATGGCATTCGGCGGCTAGGCTCCGCCTAAAGCTTTGGCACCCTAATCCTAAAAACCCTTTGGATCCTGTAACCTAACTTAAGGCCGATTCCTTTTATGAGTTTCAGGAGTCTCGCACTCCACCGGCTTCGGTCATGATCGAGATCAGGTCTTCCCGAGGTCGACCCTTTTGAAGCCACAACTTGTGGATGTCCTCACTAACCTGAAGCTTGCCTGTTGCTGTACGGGAACAGAGCCTGCCCGTCTTGGCCCTCATTCGGTTGTACAAGGCCAGGTCCTTGGCATCCTCATCCCCAGGGTCCTGCCGTTCAGAGCTTTATCGTTATAGATTAATGTTCGGTGTACAAAGTACAAGCAGGTGGCATCAGATGGGTACAGACAAATCCCTCGTGTGTCTGGTAATCTCTGGGTAAACAACGACTATAGGACAAACTTGGGCTGTCGAGTGGCTGCAACCAAGGGACAGAAGTAAATGTAGGTGGATCAAAAACCCTGAACCACGAAAGGTTGTCCAGTCTGTCTACGAGTCCAATGCCACGAAAAGCCCAAAAACTCGATCCATGAACCCAAATATGAGCTTTAATGTTTCTCTCCTCCTTTGGCCCAGGCTGGCGAGTCTGGGGAGGCTTGGCCGGCTTGGTTCTGCTTTTGGCAGCCTCTGCCAGCTCGGCGTCCAGGCGGCGGGTAATCGGGGGTCTAGCAGACGAAGGATTCTTCAGACGTTCAAGCTCCATTGCTTGCTCCTGAATCTTTCTCAGCAGCACATCACGTTCCTCCTTAGCTGTTGGGTGCGCAGGCAGATAGAATCAATAAGAGAGGCCCTCAAGACGAGACTGCCATGCTTCCAGTGCAGCACGGATGCAGTCTTGCCGCTTACACGGCGCGTAGGCGTGTAGTGCTTTGTCTGGGGGGTACTGTGCTGTTGCTCACTCGGGCTTGGGGTCGGCTTCGTGATTTCTGTCTTGGCTGGCTTCTGGGGCGTGGCCACTGCACGTTGGTGGGTCTCCAAAGCTTTCCTCAAGTCCTGGGATCAGAAAGACTGGAGATTCCGCCAGAGCGAAGACATAAAGGCAGAAATGGGCAAGAGCTACTAAGTCAAGTTACTTCCGGAGACATACGCTCGTCATCATCAGAAATCGAGAAGATTTCATAGTCATCCGTTTGGGCACGATGCAGAGGACTATCCTGAGCACGAGTCGCACATTCAAATCGTTTACTAGGATTCGAGCTTTCGGGAAACATGTATGTTGCCATACACAATAACCGAGCTACCTTTCTCGCCGGCTGAGAAATGTAAGGGGCTCCTGACGATGAAGGTGCCGAACACTTCAAGCCTGCTGCGAGCAGCTCGTCATCAGTGGCCCGGATCGTGGCTGGTGGGGATGAGCTCTCAACAGCCAGAGCCATTTGATCTTCCAACTCCTGCAATCAATAGGTAAGATCTAAGAAGGTGGATTCGAAGAGCCAAAGTCCCTTTAGTGCCAACCAATGGTCGCATGCTCAGTGCATCCTGGGTGTAACTAATTGAAACAGACTTCAATCGATGGGTGGACTGGGGCTCCTTGACATAGGCTTGGAGTTCTTCTGGGTCATCAGGCAGCTCGTCTTTCACCATCATACCAGCAACTCCGTCGAGCATGGTTTGCCCACTCCATGCTCTACTGATAAGTTTCTTTGCCACAGCAAGAGTAGCGATAGCACCGCTGTCCATCACCGCAAGCAGCCCAACTAGTCTTCACCTAGCTGGCCTGTAAACTCTCAAAAGCCTGCCAGACAGGAGATCAGACAGACCCCAAACGTGATATCAGCCCCAGACCCCCTAGCTACTTTCGGGGTTTCCAAATGTACGCCTTTTTCCGGGCGTTGTACGCATTTTGTACGCCTTTTGCGCGGGTAATTCCGGGCGTGTTGTTTTGCGAAAACCAGTCGCGAGGCTAGGGTTTAGGGGTTTACAGGCGTTCTAGCAGGAATTACGGGCGTGCAGGGTGTATTTACGGGCGCCCAAGTCACACTTACGGGCGTATTGCTGCACATTTACGGGCGTTCCTCCTAAATACGGTCGTTCTAGCCTTCAAAACCACAAGAATAGTGCCAAAAGCAGCAACAAACATCGCCAAAAACCTAACCAAACTGAAAGGAAACAGCCGCCAGCTACACAAAACCCTTGGAAATCCAGCCCAAAGAGTCTTCCTAGCCCAGGAACCACCTCCGAATCTATAGATGAAGAATCTCGATAGGTGCCCTGCTACCTTTTCAGTGACCCTGCTACCCTCAGCCCCGAAACCAATACCTGAATCATGTCAATTCACGGCATCGATCGAGGTGGCATGCTACTGCATCCATGGTGCCTACAAGAGAATCGCCCTGCCGATGGAGGCACAAACTAGTCCACTATGTGCCATGCATGGATGTTCTGCAGAACCTGGCAAGGCCATTGTTCTTTTCTCGAATAGTGCATTGCATGCTACGATGTCACTACACGCCACAGGCATGCAGCATGCCCACTATGTTGATAAACACAGTATGAATTTGCAGCTAAGATCATTGCTAACCAGACCTGAGAAATACATCTAACTATCGGTTGGTATCAGCGGACGCCACTCAGCAGGAATTCGTAACCCCCGGCAGCCATACAGATAGTGTACCACTTCACGAAGGTTGGCATCCCCACAGTCATCACTGTAGGTGGCCCCTGAAAAGCAAGCTCGAGCAGTACTCCCATCAACCCGAACTGGAACCGGCGGCAAGTCCAACTGGAGGTAGCGGAAGACCTGAACCAATCTCGTTGCCAGGCCACGAGGATACTTCCTGGGTGACATACAGAAGGCCGATCTGGTCTGGGGTGGCAAACACTTGACAATGGGTTCTATCTATATTCCCTACGTAGTTCGACTTGACCGATACCTGTCCAATCCGGCGCACTAGCCCTCTAAATTCTTGCGAACTAGATCTCGCCTATATGGTTGGAACGATTGAGTTTGTGCATTGTGCAGAGAAGTATTCTCAAGGACACAGACTAATAACCATCCCAGTTGCACACATGCCTGTTTAGGGGACCAGGAGTTTCTAGTATCAGGCAAGCACAGAAAGCCAACCCACAAGCTTAGTAAGTAGGCCTAGAACCTCGATGCAGCTCAGGACCCCAGAATTAGAATGATTCTATTTCTCCAAAATTGACCCTGTAAAACCGTCACATTATGTATGGTAGATGCTTCCCGCTGATCCTGTATAGAACTAAAGGGTTAAAGCCACGGGGCTTTGAATCAAGGTTTGTTCTGATCCTCATTGAACGACTGCTGTATACAACTTATAGATGTATGCATGGATAGCATTGGATTTGGATATTTGGGTGCAATTACAGAGGGCCTATGTCTATGTCGAACAACAGCGCCCAGAATTGGACGGCATCTGAAGTGGCTGATCTGAACCTTGCCCTTTGTTTGAGATACTACTAGGTTTGGGGTCCTGGTTTGAAAACCTTTTGCTCTAGCCCTGCGATCTGTAACTTGCTGTACTATAACCTCGAACCCCGAAAGCTCAAGACCTGGAAGAGAGAAACCATTAACCCCGATAAGCCACGGGCCCTAAACCCTACAAATTCTCCTCTGAGCAAAATCCATAAGTCCTTGACTCCGAAAAGACCAGGCAAGCAAAACCGAGACAAAGCCAACACAACCAAACGATAGTTATTGTTAACATAGATCGAAGCAAGCTGCTGTGTTGACTTCAGATCTCTGGTGCCCTTCCAACAAGCCCGGCCAACTGCATCCGTATAGTGAACAGATGTCTTTATGACACGTCCCCGGCGCCCTTGCCGATTCCGGAAGTCCTTCAGGCTGAACCTCTGGCTGGAGCAGAAGCCGGAAACCTTTGAAGTGCTGGACCACAGAGTCGTTGGCTTAGGGGTCCGGGAGCCAAACTGGCCCATCCATATTCCGATCTTGTACACCTTGAGGGGATGGGCACTTTACTGCATGCAGGATTGCTGCACTTCAAATCATGTTACGGCTTTTGATGACAACTGAACAATTGGAACATATTGAAACAATCATATCGCCTTATATGTAGTTTCGTCTGCAGATCCTGACCTTGAAGCACTGACAAACCCAGCGCATTCTTGGGTGTCGGAAAATTAAACTACTTCGTGGCTGCTCCAGAACCCAATTCCCACCGGCCGCGACGATAAGAAGCAAGAGAAAGGAGCTCCTGAGCCAGCAGTCCCAATTAGGATCTTAAGTCTTAAGGTCTTAAGGGTCAGAGATTACATGGGACAGGCCTACGGGGTGGCGCAACCTGAAAGGTTCAGGGTGTATCTTTACGTAAGGCGTATGGGAGCCTTGGCCCCGTTGTGGGGGGTTGGGGGCTTCAGGGCTTCGTTTTGTACGAGAGCTGTGGATTTTGCTGCAACCTAGATACCGCGAGGCCATCTGATTTCCATCATGTACAAATGGATATTCATCATAGCCTTCAGGTATGACCCAAGATCTTCTTGTTGAACCACGAGAAGCATCCACCCAAGAGCCGCAAACCACTGCCAACCAGCTGACAAACCCACTGGAGCGACCGTTGAGGATCGAAGTCATGAATGTCCTCGAGAGAGACTCACTGAACACTGGCATGTAGTGTGTAACGTTTGGAAACAACACACACACACACACACCTCACAAGCAGAGCGCCATAAGATCCCATAAATCAGAGACAAGTGTCGCATAGCCGGAAGGCAGTAGTATGTTCATACCACGGCATTTGTCTATGTCCAGACTTGCAGCCCTGTAACCACTGGATTTGGCCTCCCGAGCCAATGTAGCAGATCCTGCGAAAAGTTCGATGAAGTCGAGGTCCTGCAGGTAGCCAGGATTAAAATATGCAAGCCGAGCGATTATGTGAGACATGCAAGTGTTATGATTAACCCTCGCATAGGGCAGGCACCTTGTCAAAGGAGAGGTCATGGTTCCAAAGCAGCAGAAGGACACATAGCACGAACATCTTGGATGATCAAAGAGACAGGGAGCAGCAGGTTCACCAACCGCAAACAAGAGTCACACTCGAGGTAGTCCCCAGCACGTACTATATACTTGGGTCAAGCAGCTTTCGGTGCGCCAAGGCCGAGAAGGCGCGGGACCAAAACATCGACATTGGGACGAGGCATCGTGCGATCACTAGGATTGAGAGATCGACTGTTTCCGACCGAGTTATCCACCAAACCTCTTGATCCAAGACACCTAGTGATAGTCAGTGCCACCAAGCGGCATCTGTAGCGGTTTAGGGGTTTAGGGCTCCAGGGTTGTGGGGCTGCAGGGCTTCCCGGCTTTTTAGGGTTGTTGATCCTACAAGTGTGTTCTTGTTCTTGGAGGACAGACATGAAACAGCTCTGTGACAACAACTTGCAAGCAATCCATGACATCCTTTTAAGTGACCATGCAGCGCAGTCTTCATGCACTCGATCAGCTCCCCTCCCCCTGAAGTCCACAATCTATCCCAACTCATGCCAGGGACGCCTGCCTGCACTTGAGAGCTGATCGCACCGTCCCTGCAGAGGCCTCGCTTTCCTCGAAGAGACATGATCAGGATCTGCGCACACCTGCATGGCATCTTGTGTTGAGGGAAGAGAAAAGAGTGAGACGTGCCACCGCATGTATCGAGTACATGCACAGAGTCAGAGTGTATAAGCTGTGACTCACAGAAGCACTCGCACATGCCACAAGACCCCCACACCACGATGTTTTTTCACAGCACCCATTGCAGCAGGAAGCGGTCTGCACACATCGGCGTCTCCAGCTCAGGTTCATTTCTGCATGGTAGCAGCCCGGCCGTTCTTCAAATTAAAGAAAGCTTTGGCAAGCAGCTTCACAAGCAATCTAAGTGGCGGAGTCTCAGGGCTCCCCAACATGAACCGCGGAGAGGCTCAGGCCACACTTGCTTAAGAGCTGCCACCCCCGGAACACAGAATCTAGACAAAATTTAGTTGCACAGCCGTAGCGATCTTGTGCCTTCACTCATCGGAACTCTCATCGCCCTCACGCTCCACCTGCACAGGCAACTGCCCTATATCATAAGACTGCATGGAGGACTTAGGTCTAGGAATTCGGTAATTGGTGTATGTAGGCAGAACTTAAACATTATGCAATTCAGGGCTTAAGGCTTAAAGCAGGGTATTGTAAGAGGCACTTTACAACCACATTGTAATCCGGACGGCATCCATCGGAACTATGTAGGGGCGCACAAGGCTCGATCGATTTTTGGCAGTGGCACTTAGTATTATAAGGTATTACGAGAACATAACCCTCCCAGCTGCAAAGGCAGCCGAATATAGTCAATGTGACCCGGATCCTAGGTCCCCGAAGCCACAACCTTCCAAAGCAACTGTTCGTATGAGGTTGGGATCATGTATAGGACTATAGGACCTTCAAGCTAAAGTAAGGTTTGGAGTGTGCGTGTGTGCGTGTGTGTCGAATTCAGCGAAGTGTGGGTATGAATATCGAACCACGAACTCTCAAGCGAAGCCTTTAATCCAAACCCTAAGCAAACAAACCTCTTAGGTCTTGTAAATGTACTGTTAGTATAGATCGAGCTTAACACACGAAGGGACTTGGGTTCTCGTTTGTGGTACCCCGGGCCTCGAAGCGCAGAATGAAATCACGGACATAGAACTGAGCCTGCTCTGCAAAGAACTCATCACCACCGGGGCGGAAGATGTCAATGTCGTCATCGACGAAGTTCTTCTTGGCAAAGGTCCAGTATTCCAACTGAGCCAGGAGGGGTTAAGTTTCTTTGCAAAACCAAATGTTGTCCGATCCCCCCAGCTAGACACTAAACCGTCGGACATGAACAAACTCTGTTGTTTTGACCTGGCCACCACGAAAACCTCCCAACTGCCTTTTTAAAACATCTCGCCTCCTTCTTGCTGCGTGTGCGGTCACGGATGTTGGGGGCAACGAACTCAATGAACGACCTAGCGATGTAGCGCCAAAGATGCCACCCCTGGCTCTGCTCCGTCTTCGGACAGAACCTGCCAGCAAAGGTCTTCGGGTAGTCGAACACGAAGCTACCGTCAGGCTTCAAAAGAGCACCACCATTCTCCATGATAGCCTGACAGCCTCTCGCCTTGGCTTTGGCTTTCGGACCGACATTGGCTTTGGACTTCGGATTGGCCTCGGCTTTGGCCTTCGGACTGGCCTTGGCTCCGGCTTTCGGATTGGCCTTGGCTTTCGCCTTCGGACTGGCCTTGGCTTTCCCCTTCGGAGAGGCCTTGGCTTTCCCCTTCGGAGAGGCCTTGGCTTTGGCCTTCCTCTTGGGCACAGCCGGCTTTCGCGAGTGGTCCAAGGACTCAGCCTCACCACCTGAGTGATCACCCGCTGGAGCCCCATCTGCATCATCAGCAGCATGCACTGCAGACTCATCGTTATCAGCTGACTCAGCAGGCACTGCATCGGTAGCACACTTCACCTTCTTCGCTTCCTTGCTGCTTTTGCGCCTGAAAGAACGTCGCTTCTTGAAGCCACCTCGGCGTGTCCTCACGCCACGCGGCTGATCGTTGGGCTCGGCCTCCAACCACGCGCTCTCCTCCGCCAACAAAGCTGGCGTGAGCACGGTGCTTTCAGCCACCGGTGCCTCCGAAGCCTCACTGGCTTTCTTGGCACCTTTGCTTGAAGATGCCTTCGCCTTTGCTTTTCCCTTGGCTTTCGCCTTTGCAGACGCCTTGGGGCCTGCACGTGCTTTTCCACGCGGCCTGCCCGGGCCCCGCTTCTTAGGCTCAGCCTGCTCATCATCATCAGCAGCGGCATTGCTGCTCTTCAAAGCAAGCTGATCGCTTCTGGTGAGAACCTCAACCACACAACGAAATCACTCATACGACCGAAGCTCACCAAAACCCTGCATCACTGCTTTTGTGGGATTTCTGGGTTGAGCTGGGAATATCACAACCATGCAATGCATAAGTCGAGTTAGGGAACTTTGCTCGGCGGGGACAAAGCCATGAACTTGTGCTCCTTGTTCACTTTGGCTGAAGAAGAAGGTGGCACGGCCTCCGAACCCTGGGCGCTGGTATCTGGAAAGAGCTCCCGGGGCTTTGGGGGGGACGCGGTTCCGGAGTTCATGGCCATGATCAGCTTCTCCTCATCCCACAGTGGCTCCATCAGCGCTTGGGTATCCGGGTCATACGTCAAGGTCTCTTGGTTGTCAACACTGACACTGGGAGCACACTCAAGCGGGGGAGCGGAGCCATCGTCATCCGAATCGGCAATGACTTCAGGAACAGCTCCTTTGAAGCACTGAAAAGCAAACACGAAAAAATTAAAGACCATCAATAAACGAAATTTACGGAAAGCCCCACATATAATGACAAGTAGCTCGTGACAGTGACCGTCTTTGCCATGTGACGCTTCCTGGAATAGAAAAATACACCGAAATCAAAATGTCTGCGTGCTACAATCATGAAAGACAGGCTGGGCATACGATTCATCAACAAAGCCCTCAAGGAACAAATCATGTCGCAGCAAAGCTTCACAAGTTGGGCTTTCAGCTTGGCCCGGCTCATTGCAAGCTTGGCTTCCAAATCGGCCAAGAGTGGTCGGGCAACCTGCCTCTGTGATGACATTGCATCCTTGCACAACGCATCCTTGCGAACCACCTTAGCCTTAGACCTTGAACGTTGGTCCATAGTCGTGGCCACAAGCCGCGAACCCGAAGATGCTGAAGCCTCACTTTCCATTGCCACCCGCCCCGAAGGTTCTGAAGCCTCACTCGTCAATGCCACGGGCCCCGAAGATCCTGAAGCCTCCGTCTCCATTGCTGGTCGCCCCGAAGATCCTGAAGCCTCCGTCTCCATTGCTGGTGGCCCCGAAGATCCTGAAGCCTCACTGACAATTGCCAGCTGCCCCGAAGATTCTGAAGCCCGACTTTCCACTGCCATCGCCAGCCCCGAAGATCCTGAAGCCTCAGTCTCCATTGCCACCAGCCCCGAAGATCCTGAAGCCTCAGTTTCCACTGCCGCCAAATGCTCGCCAACATCAGCATCTTGAACAAGCCCTGCGTAACAGAAGAGCTGGTTAGCCTGCATATCAGCTGTGGTCATTGGAAGAATCCGGGGCCCTGCTCCCGTTTCCACTGCCACCGGCTCTGAATTCGAAGCCACGGCATCGGCAATCGGCGATGCAATCGAAATGTCATCGTCTGATGACTCTCGACGAATGATGCTGTGCCCTGCCTTGGTTGCACTGCACAAGTTTAGATCAAACCAAACACCACACACACGAACAATTTTAATGATCAAAGTCTGTAGCTGAAATTCCTTGAACGATTATCAAGGAACAGCAAGTGCAGCTTCGCAGATGCTATCGTACATCGCAACCAACTTCTTCACCTTCTCGTCCTACAACATACGGTTGACTGCACTGACTACGAATCTATCTGAATCGATCGATGTACAGTCTGCATAACAATATGACAAATGAATGAATGCACCCCTCGCGGTCCTTCGGAATCTCGTTGCGGGCCCACTTTCTTCTCAAGAAAGTCAAGCATCGCTTGGCACTCCAAGCATCACGGTGCGCAAAACACAACAAAGCTGACTTGTCAGGGAAATTTGCCATCTCGAGAAATTCCTTGCATGCATCACTGAGGCCGTCGATGGGAGGTGTCTCCACTGTGAGGCATTCGTGCATGAGCTTTAAGATACACATGAGGGCCTCGAAGTTTTCGGAGCAGTCCTTCAGGTTGCCTGAGCATTGCGTTTGCCCCGCAACCGTCGAGGCAAACACTGCCTGCCCACGCGCTGCGTGCATGCGCAGCTTCCGCTCATTCTCCCAAATCCCCGCCAATTTGGACAGGTCTGCATGTCTTTTGACCATGGCTAGCCAAACGTCGATCTCAAAATGATATCTCTATTTGCGCAACAGCCCAAATGGCTCGTGAGAAAAGAGTTGCATGGAAATCAGCAATGCTTGAAACGATGAAATCTTTCATAAGTGCTCAAAAGCCAATCAAGCTGTAAGCCTGACCGATGTTGCCGTACTCCATCACCCCTATTTGGTATTCCTACCAGAAAAGCTCAACCCTATAGCCTATATAGTAAAGAAATCCTAGGCTCGAATCCTTTTATATAAGATCGACTTAAACTTAAACCCTATACATATAGTAACCCTTAACCCCTAAACCCTGAAGGCCCTTAAACCTCGAATCCGAAACACTGAATCCTTAAGGCCTATAACACAGCCCCTTAAGACGAAGCCCGAATCGGGCCTTCCCAAGGCCAAAGATGACCCCACGACGGCGCACGTCCTGCGCAGCGAAAAATGGGGCTTAGAGGGATATTGGGGTTCCATATATTCAGAAAGTATCTGCTGAGTGTAGGTTCTAGGACTCGGAAAGAAACCTCCGATTTCAGAAAGCGAGATCTTGTTTATGCAATCATATCCCATGGGTCTCTGATTATCCGATATAAAGCTGCATTCTTCCCGCCCAAATCCCATTCGGTCCTCTCGATCGAAGTGGTGCACCAGCAGAATCAGGACCCAGAGGTCGTTCGTTCCATTTCAGCTTGGAAGCTGTGCTTCGACAAAGGTTGAACTTATCTTCATGCATCAAGTCAATATCACCAAGTCTGAACCATCCTTGTATTGATCTTGGGTTTAAGATCACTGGTAAATACGGGATGTAGGGTTTGCAGAAAGTCTTATATTCATAAGATAGGAAATGTCCAGCAATTCGGGGCATCCTGTGCTCTTGAGACCAGATCTTTCGACCATCGTGCGATGCCAAGTGGAAGCTGGACCTCCTAATCTGTCTTCGATCAATCACCAAGATATTAGCCTGAATCAACCCCCCCAAAAACCCTCAACACCCTGGATTCATTGGTTTTTGCAGGCGTTCTGCTGTTTACGGGCGTGGGTGTCTAAAACCGGTATTTAGCATCATAGCAATACATAACCCAGTTATTACGAAATAACGCTTTATTAAAAGTCGTTTGCTGTCATAGGGAGAATAGTTCGTACAGGCCAGCAAGTCTGCATTGCAAGCGCCCGGCAGTAGTTGTGGCCTCAAGACACCAGGCCCATGCACTATGATTCTTTCAAACCTGTGCCGGCGGGGAATTAAAAATACAGCAGTTATTTCTGTGAGATTTGACGGGCTTGCGGCAGGAGCACTGGCATCTCTGTACGTCCCGCTCCGGTACATTCCCAGGCCCAATAGCCCAAGACCTCGTGCCATGCAGGCAGATTGTAAGATATTAGCATTAGGTCGTCCAGCCGCAAGTTCACAGACTGAAAAAAATGCTGGCACACCGCTTGCACATTTACATGTATTTTTCTTATGTTCGGCGTCCATTCATGGACTCTACTTACGAGTCTGCCCTTTCCATCCTGTTAAGTCATTCGCCACTTTATCGAGGATCGCGCGGCGGCAGCTTATTTCCTCGTTTTGGAAGGCTTGTGATGCAACTGTTTGTTTCGGCTTCGCATAGGTTTCAGCATACACGCCGGATGTAGGATCACCCAAACAGTTTCTCTGGGTACTACATCGGGCCTGTACAAGTAGCTGAGCATGAGGCACGCGTACGTTCATCCCGATCATGGCATTTACGACATGTCGGCGGTCGTTGATTGAGATCAGCTGGGTCAAACTCCAAATGTATCCTTCTACCGCTTTGTTTCCGGGATGCAGGGCTTTTCTCCCACAAGTGGTTTTTTCCCTGCATCGGACAGTGACCCATGAGAAGAACTGTCTGGAGACACCACACCCTGAAAAGTGGCTTAATGCGTAAACTCTTTGCAGAGGGTGCTTATCGACTAATGGAACGTGGCAGCCAGCATGTTCCAGTTGTCACAGAGCGTGGGCGCATTCGGGGTGCTCGTAATTATGATGTGCCTCTTCCCTCGAGCAGCACTGCCAGGCTGTTTCAGATCCGTTGGGCAGTGAGGCCGGCGAACAGCTTCATACGGCAACGAGCGTATGTGCTGAAGGGGTCATTTGCAAACTTGTTGATGGTCACATGCCCTACATTGCTTCAGAGGAAGCCTCGCCCCCTCCTAGAAACCAACATCGAAGCTGGAGGCACGCCAGCCGCGCCAGTACGACATGTCGTGCGCGGACGAGCCGAAGTCGGGCCGTCACGACATCGAGGAGCCTTCGGGTTTAGGGAGCCTGGGCCCGCAAACATGGTCAACGCCTGCCCCAGCGCATGCGCAGACCCCGCAGATGGCCAGCACAAGAAGGGTCTCGGCGGCCCCGGCGGCGTTCGGCCGCTCAAGAGCCCAAAGAGGTCGGAGCCAGGCACATGTTGGTACCCGGTTCAGCATGCTTTTGCAGGAGCATTCATTGTTTTTTCAGCCATCAACCCAACCTCCCTGTCGGTTTCCGATTCAGAGACCATTGGTCAGCCAGCAGTTGCGACGGGCTGTGCATGCCAGCGATCCGTCGATTACCCGTTCAGACATTTCTGAGCCCCACCCTTCCGAAGCCAGCCGCAGCTGTTCCAACGCTGGTCACCATGGCCACACCAGACAAATTCTTCGGAATAGGGCTGCCTTCAACGCCAAGAGCGCATGTCCGTGCAATTCTGTTAGCAAGTGCGGAACGTGCAGCTGCAGCTCTGAAAGTGTTGCCTTCGTTTAGAGAGAGCTCACTTCGCTGACTTCGCTGCTGAGCCAAAGTGTACATGGGATTCAGGATGCTGACCGATGGTTTGAAGCACCAGACAGACAACATCAAACTCTTCTCCGGCAGACTGGCCTACGTGCCATGTGCAACACGAAGCCTGGCCAAGACACATGCTTTGTTGAGCTATGGCTTCCGTCGCGATCGTCGCCTGCACCTGTTACCGTGGGGAATGTGCATACATGATCCACACCATATTGTCGTCGCTAGTGGCTTTGTGCTGCCTTCCCCCACGCCTCGTTGCCACGTAAGGCACAGAATCTTTACGATCCCCGACGAACGCGGATCAGATAGCCTACGTTCGGTGCTGCAGCATGCGTGCATGTTTTTGGGACCCGGTGCAAGTCCTGGAGGAGGCCGATGGAAATCGGAAGGGTCGGACACACCCAACCAGGCGTTTTGTTACTTGTGGAAGTTGGGAATGCTGGATGCTGGAGAAGTCTACTCGTGACTGCTTTGCTGTTCCTGACTCGGCATCTTTTGCGCTGGGGTCATGTCCTGCAGCCGACAGAAGAAGCACCACTTTGGCACCCGAGTTGAGGGGGAGACGTGTGACATGGCGAACTTACTTAGAATGATGTGCCCACCCGCCACTCGTTTGCGCCCCCGAGGTGTAGTGCATCTGGGCAACCCAACTGTGCTTTGGAGACAGCTGATGAAGACGATGAAGTGCAGTCCCTTTGGGCTCCCGGCTTCAAAAGAGTCTAGGCGCGGCGGCTTCTGCGAAAGAAGTACATGCAAGTAAGAGGGGGCAGAGAACAGCCATGTGCGAGGGTCACTTGCGAACGAAACCTAGGTCTCATGGTGTAGTCTGAGAGGGAGCTGCGATGTCATTGCCCCGGAATGTTCGGACTCAATGCAAAGGCTCTCTGTCGGACCTTAAGAACTGCAGCCGCCGGACATCGACCGAAGCAAGTTGACTTTTCAAGGGCTTGTCATGCCCAAAGCCTTCGTTTTGGAGCTTTCCAAGTTGGGATGTAACACGTGGCCCATATGTTGGAGCTCTGATGAGAAGGACAATCGTGACAATCATTGCCTGAAAGGTGTGAAATGGTGTGAACTGAGCTGTTGTGCGCAAGCTTCTATCGACTGCAGCTTTGGCTATGAGATACGACATGGAGGGCTGAGGTAGGCCCCAACAGGAAGCTTGTTTTAACTTTGGGCCGCCAGTATGCAAGGCAGTAACGATGGGGCTGGGGTTGGATTTCCACAGATTCTTTCGCACAGCCGTGAGTTATGGGCCATAGGTGACTGGCCATGGCTTTGCGGTTGGATGTAGCAAGGATGTCGCCGCCAGGAGGGGTCTTAGGAGCCCGTTCAGCGAGCTTGAGTACGAGGGTTCGGGCCTGCAAGTAAGAACCACAAGCTTAAAACGCAGTCTCAAGGGTTCTCCTGGGAGGCATCCCTTGCGCACGCGTCTCTCGTCTTCCAGGACAGGTGCCAAGATGCAGCTAAAAAGATCTGTCAGGTAATCCAGATTGCCACCACGTGAGGATGATGAGCGCAAGCAGGCTAGAAGCACGAGTATGGTGGGAAACGCCATGATGCAAGGATGTGACGGTCATTATTGGGATGGGGAACACGGTTGTGCTTGTGATGCTGGCGAGCGTGAAGGTCATGATCGCCGCGGTCGTCGTTGTTAAGGTAGTAGTCACAGCATCAATGACAGTGATTCCCATCCTTATGATGAATAGACACTCATGGCGGCCGTGGAAATATTGAGACCTGTAAGTCTCAATCCCACTCTCGGGAATGTTTCCGTCCAGGACTCCCTGCCAGATGGGCGCACGAGAGCCCAGAGGTGCACTGCAAGAAGTGCTAGACTTTAGCAGATGGGTCAGCCTCCGACACTCGGGATTTGCAAGTCGTGTTTGCAAGTCGTGTTTATGCAGGGGATATGGCCCTGGCCTCTCCTCCCAAGTCCCCGCAGGCCAAGGCCAGAGTTTACGCTGTGATGCCCTCTGCCATCTTCTCGGCCATGGTCCAAGAAGAACTCGCAGACTCTGACTCTGCACGACGTAAGACTGAAAGGGCAAGGAAGTAGAACTGCCAGCAGTGTCGTGGCTCGTTTCCTGTAAGTAAAAGAGCTGGTCTAGTTTCGAAGTTCTGCGTGCTGAGGTCGCCGGTTTGGCTGGCAAGTGGAGGCTCATCGCCTTGGCAAAAATGGGGTCACTTCGAGGTGACGCTGACCGTTTGGTTGCGCTCAGACGAAGGGAAAAGCAAAGCTTTGAAGAACCTCAACCCGCGTCCAGAGGCACATCTCACACATCTCCCCTGTGAGCGGAATGATAACTTGGGGATCCCGACATAGACCTGAAGTCTGGACTATTAAAAGCCTCAAGAAAAGGTGCATGACAAAAAGTCTGGGGAATGATGTCGCTGGGATCCGCACGGCCGGGAGGCTGGAGCGCCGGCTCCAGAGCTCGCGCCGGAGCCGCGGGGGCGAAGCAGAGGGCGGAAGCACGCGGCCCGCTGAGCCTGGGCCCGGCGAGGCCGGCAAAGGAGGGTCACACGAGGGGGTTTGCTTTTTTTCTGCGTTTCTGCTGACCTCCGGTGATTGTCTAACGGTTTGACTGGCAGGCTGCTGCGTGACGGTTTGATGTCGGTTGTCCCTGTTCCGAGAATCCCGTTGTCAAGATACGGTGCGAGTTTGAGCTGATGACTTTGGTGTTTCGAGTGATGCCGCTTGTGATGGCGATGCCGCTGCCTGTTCTATCTGGCTTCCTGTCTCGCGGATGTCGGCTCTGAAGCGAAGCTCGTGCCAAGCCGCGCCGCTTTCTGGACGAGCAGGCTTCGGAGGACGGCGACTTCCTGGCGGGATTCCGGGCGGCTCTTGGCAGTGCCTTGGCGGCTCCCCGAAGTGTGGTCGGCGCAGTGCTGTGCTGTGCGAGAGCCGCTTCCTGCTTTTGCAGGCAGAGAGGAGTCCCTTCACCAGGAGACTTGGGCCGTCCCCGAGAACTTCAGCAGTTCTTTCTCTGGCTTCGGCCAAGTTTTGAAAGCGATTCGGCCCAAGGGGCGAAGGGTTGAGGGACTACGAGTGGAGGAGCTGCGAGCCGTCCGCGAGCAACTCTCCAACGCGGAGAAGCGCATCTCCGAGGCCGCAGAGCACACGGTTCCCCCCAGAGCCTAAAGAAACCTAAACCTCAGAAGCCCCAGGCCCTCGCCTTAACCCTAAACTCTGAACCCCAAGCTCCAAACCCTGAGCCAAACCCCTTGGCACAGGTGGAGACGGCAAAGGAGACCCTGATCGATCAGCTGCGTCAAGCCCGGGAAGAGGTTGCCCGCAAGTGGAACTTTGTGAGAAAGTCTTGACAGTGTATCGATGAGAGACTGACTCAATCATGTTGAGGAGTTCTGAAATCTTGCTGATTTGAATGAACGACTGTGTGAATTGCTTTGGGTTTGCTCGGCTTAGTCCGCAGCTCGAATCCTTCGAAATTTGAAACCATCAAGCGAGACGCATCAGCGAGCATCAGAGCTCTGCCGTCCGCAAAGCCCGTAGATGCGTCCATTTGCGCTCTCTGCTTTGCCGGCATCTGTGGGCTTGGGATGGGATGGGTAGGTCATGACAGCCATTTATAGCACCACAGGAGAAGAGCCAATACCGTGTTTCATGAGACTGCCAAACTTAGCTTAGTGGAAGCCCTTATGGTTTCAAAGCCGTTTACTCTGAGGCTTTCATTCACAACTCAGAAGTGTTGAAGAAGCCTTTAAACCTTGAGCCCTGCCACGCTGCCCTGTGGCAATGCCCCGGCCAACCATGCCAGCGGGACAGCGGCTGCGGGCAGCACTGAAGCCGCCCGAGGTGCAGTGCTTGGGATTGACTCTTCGGGGATCTTGGTCTTCGCCCGCACCCCCCGAAAATGAATTGTCCTGTCTGTACTTTGCGCCGATGAACTCGTCAGTTTTTGTTTGGTCAGGCCGCTTTCGCGTTTGCGATTTTGGGTGGTGTAGATTTCGGAGCTACGTTGCACGCCTGCAGTCCTCTGCGACATAGTCGGCTTCATCCGCTTGACTGAAAAAGTGGTGTGACCTTTCAAAACAGTTTCGCAGTGTGCCTGTTTGTTCAAGGATGAAGCTTCGACGGCTCTCGCTTGCAGACACTCGCATCCTGCAGTTGCTGGTGCGAGCAATGTTCCTCCTCATAAATCGTTGTTACTGTTGCTGCTGCTGCTGCTGCTGCTGCTGCTGCTGCTGCTATACATGATTTCGCTGACCGAGGATGTATCAATAGATCCAAACTTCAAACCTCTTGCCATACAGCTGAGAAAGCCATCGCAGGTAGAGACACTCCGCGCTGAGCGCCGTGCCATTATTCGACCGCGCGAGGATGTTGAGGAGCTTGTCTGTGGCAGGATTCTTCACCACCACTACCAAATACAACACCGGAGTACCTTCAAGTAGTGTTAAAGCACATCGGTCACATGCCAGCGGGGCCGGGGTCCTGTTTCAAGCAACAATCAGATGAGTGCAGCAATTAAGGAGCCGCCACGACGGAAACGAACAGCCGAGGCCCTCTCAAGGAATTTGTACATCTTTTTGAGGGTCAGCGCGGGGTACGCTCACAGTTCTGTATTCTATTTGGCAGCGTGACTAATTACAGTGTCAGCTTGGCTGTGCCGATTCTGCCGCCTCAACTTGGGTGCAGTTGCGGCCGGCTGCGGACGACAGCGACGGGGATACCGAGGACGTCGTGATACAGGAAGGCATCGGGGAACACCAAGACAGCAGACAGCACTCGGAGAGCATGCAGGCTTGATGGGGATCTCAGACGTTAAGGGCCCATTGTATGAGAAGCACAGGCATCAGGCACCATGGAGCCTCCTCTTTGCGGGATTTGTTGACCTTGTCGGCTTTCCGTTTCAGGCTGCCGGTGCCTCCGAAGACATGGCAGATGTACATGCCAAGAGGATCAGGACCGGAGCCCTCAGATCAGAGCCTCTTCGAGTTGTCCTTCAAGTCCCAAGTTCCCCGAGCGAAGCAACTTGACATCATTAGCTGCGACAGGCAAGTGCATCCCGCAGATACATGGAAAACTGATGTCCGACTCGATTGCTTGACTTTATCGGGCAGGAGTGGTTGGACTCCAAGCGGCAGCGGCCGGCGAAATACACACCGCCTCACGCGAGGCCAACGAACGCGACTTCTTGGTAGATTGGAGATGGCAGTCTCGCTCCTTACATGCTCCTCTAACATATGTGCAAGAGACCTCTTGGGCGCTCTGGTCTGAGCAAGGAGAGCGGTGCTGCAGCCCGCCACCCCGGAGCCCCCCGGAGCCGAGCCTTCGAAATGCAGCTGCCTTCGGCGCCACGGCCGCTGCACCTGCCAGGCGCGGGCGAACGGGGGGGGGGCTCAGTGGCTCAGTCCTCAGATCGCAGGAGATGGTAAAGTTGGCAAAGCTTTGAGGAGCCCAGGGTTCATTGCAAGGCCTGAGAAGGTATCCCAAGTCCAGAGCAAGACCGCGCCCCTCTTCCATGTCTTTAAGGCGGATGACCGCTGGCTTCAGAAGAAGCGGCGCTGCCTCGCTCCGTACGTACCGCCCTTCCGGACGCTGGGGCCAGGTTTAGATCGCAGGGCCTAGATCGCAGTTGCGCGTTGCGATTTTATGATTGCTTGGGTCTCTTGGATCAGGAAAACCCGTGAGAGCGAGCTCGAGAGGAAGCGCCAGGAAATCGCAGCCAAAGCTGAGGCCAGGGACCGGCACGGGCGAGAGTGGAAGTTCTTTCCTCTTCAGCTTTAGGACAGGCTATGCATGTCTTGCTAAACTAACGGTTTGGGCAAGTCCCAGGACTTGTAGTTCCAGCTTGCACGCACGGCATGCGGCCTTGCAGCCGGTCTGGGCTGGAAGAGGGGCTCTGCAGGAAGGCGAGCCGGCTCCTCCCTTGGCGCCCAATATGCGAACCCTGGCGAGACGCTGGGCGCCGCAGCTCGAGCCACGTGGCACGAAGAGTTTTCCCAAGCTTCGATGTCGACGGAAGCCGCAAGAAGCCGCAAGAAGCCGCAAGAAGCACAGGAACATCGGGCGCTTCCGGTTCAACCCGCTGCAGATCGAGGGCAGCATCTTGCTGGACGAGCCCGGGACTGAGGCCGCTCTGGGCGCCTCCCGTTAACTTTGCTTTTGCTTTTGAGGTTTGGGGATGTTGATTACGGGTCGAGGCTCCTCAACTTCACCACTTCACCATCCCATGCTTGCTCTGTGGTCTTCAAGGGCTTCTGCTGGTGGACGCTCCTTTTCTGCTGCCAGGCCGAATGTACAGAGTCGGCCTTCAGATGCCAAGGGCTGAAAGCTTTGCCAGTGGTGCAGTCCGGGAGCTACCAGTTCGAGGCCAGGACCAGCATTGTACGGAGTGTGACGTCTAGGGCTAGGGCCTCTAGGGCATAGTGCGGCAGGTCGAGCTGCTGCGCAGTTGCCAGATTGCGGTGGGCTGGAGCGGTGCCATGTCCTTGGCCACGGCGTGGGATCACCAGGACCGGTGTTCTTTGTCATCCCCGCAGGCAGTTGCAGGCCTAGGGCCTAGATCCTAGGCAGCTCTCTGCGAGTTGTGCTCGCATGCGAAAGGCTTTCGGCTACTCCTCCGATGCGCGTGCCATCCACAATGGCGAGGTGCCGGGGTTCAGATCCGGTGGCCGTAGGCAGGCGACAGGCTTCCTGCAAGAAAGCAAGACTAAAGTCGGTTGGGCAAAGCAGGGAAGGAAGGCCCACTCGCCAGAGTGTCGGTTTCGATATAGTTCCTCCGCCCCGTGCGAGGCGGAAGAATTTGGACTTCCTTTTGGGCAGGCCGGGAGTTGTTGCCTTCCAAGAGGTCCCACGCTGAACGAAGCCGCTTGAGGCCGGAGACATAGTTGGAGCCACCGTGCGATGGGCCCCTCGGATTACAAGCGTGAACAGCAAAAAAGATGGGGCCCGGTGCCCGGTGCCCGGACTCGGAGCCTCGAAGCCTCGAAGCCCCGCCGCCTGGCACCGAGGCGAGAGGCTCTCAGGTGTCGATTTCCTTCGCGCTGAACGGGCGAGATCTGGGTTCGGCTCTCTGGAGTCCCCCGAACTTCCCCGTCATTGAAGTACAGTAGAGTCGGCTGAGAGATTGATCTGCATTTGCAGAGAAGGGCCTGCGTTTAGCCCATTTCGTCGAGTCGTGCCGAAGAGTTTGATTGCTTATGCCAGCAAGGGGCATCCCAAAGCAAAGCCCAAAGGGCCCAAAGCTCTCCAAAAACTCCAGCAAAGGCGTGGCTTTCGAGTTTGGAAGCGAGGCCTTGCCAGCCGGGCTGCCATTGTAAGCGATCCAGGACATGTCGCCGTTGTGAGCATGAGAGCATGGTGTGCACATATGTGCACGGTGTGCTGCTGTTGCCGCAGCTTGCAAGGCCGATAGGTCCGATAGGTTGCAGGTTGCAAGGCCGCGGCTGATCCTTCCCAAAAGGGCCTTTTTGCAAGTCTGTGCTGCGTCGGTTCTCGGCTCGGGCTCAAGGGGCAGTGTCATCGCACCCTGGCGCTCTGGCACTGCCAGCCTTCACTTGATTACAGGATCCGTGGGGCGTACCGGGTAGCTTGGGCTCTTGGCTGGTGCTTCCGATGAAAACTTCCGGCTGTTTTGTCGTGACGCCGGGTTTGCACTGGTAGCTTTGGGAGGAGAGGCTGGTAATTGAATAGCATTGAATGACGGCTTCGGACATGCCAGTCGAAGAGTTGAACGCACACCAGCCAATGCCGAGAAGGTCCTCGTGGACAGAGGGAGACTCTCAAAGAGTCATGTTGTCACATCTTTGTGCCACTTCCCCTTTTCCTGGAGTGCAGGATATCCATTCTTCACGCTTTGTGCGCTGGCGAGTTCCTCCCAGGAGGTGAGTTTCGGACCGGAGATCGAGGGCTGATTTGTTGTGATTCTTCTGATTGCACCGTCAGTCACTGGATTGAAGGAGCATGGCTGTTGCTGTCATCTTTGACGAAGGTTTTTCGGCAGAAAGGCTGAGGAATGCGGTGATTCGGAGATGTCGGCGGCATCTTTCCAACTGCAGCCGACAATCCTGCAGTAGAAAGATAGATTTGGTTTCACTCGTATTCTGTTCAAGTTTTCCTTCGACCTGATCTACTGCGAGTTTGTCGAGTTGTGGGGGGTGCTGTAATGAAATTTTACGGAGCGTCACATCTATCGCTGGTTTTTTGGGGTGATGCTTAAAAAGGCCCGGGCCCGTGTCTTTCAAAGGCGACGTCCTAGGCCCTGGGCCCAAGACGAGATAGACCTGACCCGATCTCCGCTGACCCAGAAGATGGCAGGCGAGCCGGCTCAACTACCGACAAAACGGCAGGATTTCTGAAACTCTGAGGCTCCCGACAGGGGTATATCATGGATTTGTACAAGTCTGTGCCAGGTGTAGTTTTCAGCATCACAGTTCAGCATCACAAGGAGCTTGGGTCATGTCGACGCTTTAAGTGAGCCTGACGGCTGCAGGCTGCAGAGGGAGCTTTGCTTTTCCAGAACTGGGGGCATGCTGGTGGTCGCTGCTCTTGTTGCTCATGCAGATCCGAAGCCTGAACTGTACGACCTGATGGTACTGAGCGGCTTGCACACGGACTTGTAATGGTATTGCTCAAGGCTCGGGCTGTAAACATGCCCGTCCCTTTGGACATCGGGAAGGCACGGCTTGGGCGTTCTGTGCGTTTCAGAGTTCCGCGTGCCGTAAGTGGGGCCGGACTGGGGATTTCGTGCCAGAGCCCTGCCACTGCGCGGTTAGCTGCTTGAAGCTTCGTTCTCGACTCAGCCGAGGGACGCCACTTTCGCCCCCCCCCTCCTTCCCAAATGAACTCCTCACTAGCTGTTGGCACGCTGCCGACCCGGCCCTAGCTTGACATGTCTGGCTGCCCACTGGGCCAGGGCGGTCCGTGCATGTTGGTTTTTGCTTGCCTGGTCGTGGCGAGCCTCAACATCACGACTGCCGAAGCGTGCTTTGGCTGAAGATCCGAAGCACAAACTCTTGTAAGCGCAGTGGTAGTGTTGTGTATGGACAGCACCGGTTGGCAACTATGAAGCTTTCGTGTGACGATGCCTCGTCTCTTTCCTTGTCGGTGCAGTGCAAAACGTTTCTGAACCTCTTTGGAAAGAAGCTTCCATGCTTGCCACTGCAAGGGCTGAAGCCTCACTTTCCCACTTCTCGGTATGTCCTCCAGCTTGCTTTGAGCTTGCTGCTCCTACGGCCTTTCCAAGGTACAGCCTTCCGGCCACCAATTTTGGGGGACTGAAGAGTGCCTCAGTCAGTGAGTATTTTGTCTTGGCTCTACTCGATTTGCATTTCTGTTCCTACAGCATGGAGGCTTTCTTGGGCCTTTCAAAGGAGGGATCCCTTATCCGTGCTGCTTGTAGCTACTGTAGCGGCTAGTTGAGTCTCAGTCTCAAGCCGACTCAAGCCTGCGCGGCCTGCGTAGCGGACGCTTCCAAGGCCTCCTCTCCGGGTCCATCAGCGACTGTTGCTCACCTGCCTGCGCTTCTCCCACGAGCCACGGACCCAGGACTCAGAGAGCAAAGGCTCATGATCTTGGTCCTTAGAACGAGGATCCTAAGCTTTGCATTGGTCCTTCGGTTGTGATTGTGACGATTTCTTAGGAACTCCTGTGCTCCACTCAGGGGTCGCGAAGATCGAAGCATCGAGAAACACACAGCTCCGCTTCCTTTGACGCCAGCGTCAGGTTTGCTGACGATAGCTGGAGTGGGCTTCCTAGCTGGCGGGGCCTTGACCATCAGACCCCTGACCGCACACAAGGCTTTTCTTGGTCGGAACCTTTCACAGCGTGCTCTTCCGTCAGAAAGGGGAAAGGGTCCTTGGCGGGCACCCAGTCCCACTTCTCTCACTATCCGAGGCGATCCGCTCGCTTCCGTGCTCCTCACGGCATAGGGCTCGGAAGGGGAACTAGGGAAGGAACAACTTCTCAAGAGAGAGCGCAAAGGGCGAGTGCGCAATGGTTCTCATCTGCGTGGTCGGTGTAGTGAGTGTCGCACAACGCCCGGCCCGTGAGCATTCAGGCGTTGTGATGCGAGACAGCGACTGAGCCTGACAATATTAGGCATTCGAACGACTCGTTACGTGCCAGATTCCTCAGATGTGACATGGCGCGGAATCCGTAGCAGGATGACTCTCCTGAAGAAGGGATCGGCGTTGGACTGTCTTGATGTTGAATCTTTTGAACCCAATGTGACACACAAGGGACACTCCCATATGGTAGCCGACTTTTCCCAGAGCCATCGCCCTGGGGCATTTAGAATCGCGTCAAAGATTCCGCAGCATAGGCTGAAACACTGAAACATGTTCTTTCTCACGGCTGCCCTGGAACAACCTTCCGGGTATGCCCCTTCTGAGACACGCCAGCCTTCAAAGTTGGATTTGCTAAGTTGCAGAGGGCTTAGGTGTCACGAGAAACTGTAGTCCCATGCGGCGCAACTCAGTAGGTCTTAGACTTCCATGATTCGTTTGATCTCTCGCAGTGGATCCCCCAGAAGGAAGGCAGGGATGTCCGCTTCAGCTATCAACGACCATCTTAGTTGCACAACCGGCACAACCATCGTGTCGACTAGCGACCAGTATCCCTCTGTCCCCTGTCTCTTTCGGGATCCACTGCTGGAGGCAGTAGCTCAGAAGTCAAGACCCCAGCCGGTTAAGGTGCGCCACTGTGGAAAATTCCTTACTTCTGTGAATGTTAAAAAGGCATGTCTGCATGTCGATACATCAGTTCGTGTGAGCACCCGTGTATGTCAACAGATGTATCAATGCGTCCGTGCATGCTTGTGCATTGGGATGGGTGCGTGCACATGTAGTCGTGGAAGGTTGCATAAATGCTGTAGTCGTTGCTTTAGATGTTGCAACTGTTACACGTGCTAGGGGCATTCTGTGCGACACGAGTGCCCTGTCTCTTACCGGCATAAGTTTATGTTGGATTCCATCTGACTTGGAAATTCGCTGATTTGTGCGTCAGAATGCGCAATGCCGAAGGCTGCGCCCGAAACCTAGGGCCGTACAGCATTGCAGTACAGACTTAGTACTTGCAGCCTGTGCCAAAACGGCAGCCGGCGCCACCGGCAGGTCTTGACAGCAACGATTTTGTTTCAATCATCCCTGGCCAGGGAAGGGAGAAGAGATCCAACATTTTCAGGCTATCCTCAAAACTTCATGCAGTGCAGGCTGAAAGTCGAAACTGACAGCTGACTTCCTCGGTTTGACTAGGAACAGCAGAATAGAGTGTTGTAGGAACCTTTGAAACGAGCTCTGCCGTCCGGGTTAGACAGAAGAGGTGAGGGTGTTCAACGAACCTAAACAGATGACTAAGTGACTCTTGTCCTTGAGGCCCCATCTCCTGTCGGGTCATGCGCAGGCCGGCGAAGTCGTGGCCAAAGCATGACTTGGGCGGACTGGCCTCAAAGAGCCACCGTGACATGTAGGGCGGGAGCGGGACTCGTAGTATTTGTTCACCGGCATCCAGGCTAGAGGAGTTGCTCCGATCCTTGGACATGATGCCGCCACAGAGGGATGCTGGGTTCAATGGTGGAAAGATGCTTCATTCCAGATGTGAAAGGTCAATGGAGGGCAGCCCGCCAGCCCACTCCACGCGCTCCGTCAAAGCCTCACCCGCCTGATCCTGGCAGAAGGGTGAAAGTGGGGTGTGGCTGTTATGGTCGCCGACTTTCACGTGCTTGGCTGTCAGAGCTCTCTCACGCAGCTCGGCCAACGGCGTTGAGAAGCTGCAGCTTAGATTCCAGTCTCGTTTCATCGTATATCAGGGTCCCGGCTGAACACCAATGCCGAAGCCGTGGGAGCTGGCTCGCAGATTTCTGTAGAAGCATCGTCATGGAGTGGCGAAACCTTGCTTTTGATCACCGTCACGTGACGTGACAAAGGTGATAGCCGGATGCCATAAAGCTGGCACAGCGTCGGTTTTGAGATTTTGGTTTTCCTTGAGGTGCCATTCAGTTCTAGTTGAAGTCAAAGAAGCATGCGCAAGAGCGGCAAAAGGAGAACAAAGGCCAGAGGCCGAGAAAGTGACATGTTGGATCGCAAGAAGCGCGTTGTAAAGAGCGCTCCCCTTGCGAGGCGGAGGGAGCGATCCCCTTGCAGCCACAGGTCACGCAAAGCGCCTCAGGCTGGGGCTGGGCGGGGGGGGGGGGGGGGGCTGCCTGCTGCCCGCTGTCTATCACACAGACCTCGCAAAAATTCTTCAGTTTTCCCACAGAACTTCCGAGAGAGGAGTATTTCGTTGGGGTGATGGAGCCTCCCTTGTGTTCATGTCTTTCGCAGAGCACCGAATGCAGGATCCTCTTGATAAACTCGGCTCTAGAAGGAGCTTTGGATAAGAGGTGTGCCGACTTGCCCAGAGTTGCCCGTGGACGCCTGGGATTTAGCACTATGTTCAGGGTTCATGGATTATCTACATTTACGCGCCCAGCTCCCTCGCGAGTGACGAGATCAAATCCCGGCAGGGCTGCCCTTGCACGTGCGCCTGCGCGGCATGCCGGATTCGCCCCTGGCCTTTCCTCAGGCCATGTTGAGAGATATCTTCTGCCAAACAGTTCATCATTTCGGTGCGCCTCCTCTTCGGTTTGAACCTGGCCACACTGCAGAGACTTCCATGGACTGGCTTGGTGTGTCACGTGATTGTGTCCTCTGTGGAAGCATATAAGGGAATCTTGAAACCTAGTGACCCCAGAGACAGACCCTGAAAGGCCCATACCTGCTGACTGTTCAAGAAGCGCTGTGCACAACTGCCGTTGCCCCGCCTCGCAGGCTGGGGTCCAGGCCTTGGGCGCCGTGACGGAGCGGGACTTCTGCGCTTTCAGCCGGGCCGTCTCAGAGGCGAAGGGAAGGGGGCGAAGATGGGCGAACGAAGAAGCAGAGAGAGAGAGAGAGAGCGAGAGAGAGAGAGAGAGAGAGAGACAGAGAGAGAGAGAGAGACACCGAACACAGACAACTGGCGTTGCGCTCGCGCGCGGGGGTATAGGGGGCCATCCCCTAACCCCACACGCCCTGCAAGCAAGCAAGCAAGAGAGCCAGCGAAGCTGGGAAGAGCCTTTGATTGTCTTGGGCTCTTGGAGTACTCTGCCGTAGAGAAGAGCTGCCCCGAAGCTCAAAAAGTGACTTCCTCTCTGTGCGAGGCATCGACGGAACGGGTCGCCGCCTCGATCACGGAGGACGCGTTACACAAAACTCTTCCGGTGGTCTGCAGTTCCAAAGCTTCGGACTTCGGCTGTGTGCGGCAGGACCAGCTTCAGGCCTTTCATGTGCCGGACTCGCACGTGGCCGGGCACCCAAGCGAGCCCAGCAATGCATGGAAGAGCATGGAAGTGTCAGACGGCGCTCTGTTCAGGTGGAACTCTACGACTTGCCAGAAGGCGGGCAGATGTGGATGCTGTGCGGTGGTGACGCTGACCTGCCGCAGCAGGTCTTGCCAGACACGTGTTTCAGCAGCGCCTCAGGATCAGCCAGGGTCTCCACGGAGAATGGCTGCACAAGGTCGAGGCGGGCACCGCGAACCGGGCATGATCCGGGGAAGCCGCGGAGCAAACAAATGGCACCTGCGAGGTGGTTGGCATCCTCTTTGGCCCAGCAGCTCTCGTTGCCGAAGCAGTATCCCGAGAATGGCACGAGGTGTGTCGAGCTTCCACGGGTCGATGGCGCCGGACCGTCACGCCGCCGCGCCCAGGTCTTCCTGGCCCAGTGCCATCTGCGTCCGCGAGACCTGCGAGGGAGCCTCCACAGCAGTGGTGGCACTGCGGAGGCGGGCTACTGGGGACCTCGCCAGTGTGTCGCCGCTTTTTCCCGATTTGTGAGGGCAACGCATGCCCGCGAGCTGCTGAGGAGGGCTGCTGAAGGCAGGGCAGGCTTGGAGAGGTGTTTCAGCCCGCACATTCTCGGTATGTCCACAAGTCTCATTGCAGCATCGTGCCTGAAAGGCTTCAACTCTACACCCCCGCTGTATCTCAGATTCGTACACAAGCCTGACAGCTGCCAGGCACCCTCGGTTCTGGAGACACCTTCCTGCAGGCGTCGCGGGTGCACCCTTCCGAACGTGTAGATGAGGGATACGACGAAGGTCCGCGCCTTGACCTCCGCCACGGCGGCCACCAGGGAGAGGTGCCGAAGTCAGAGAGCAGCTTAAATGTTGTCTTTCACATGCTGCCAGAGGCAAAATGACGTATAATGACGTCTTGTGCACACGTCGGAAGTGCTTAGGGCCAGAACTAAGAGCTTTGAGCAGGTTGTGGAACTCATCCTCAGTGAATCCTTGATGCACTGCCCCTTCATAATAGCAAAGCGAATTTCCGGAGGCTGCGCGAGTGGCGAGGTGCAGAGTTCCGTCCTCAGGCGCGAGGCCTCGAAGACTTTCGAGTCTGAAACTGGGAGAGAGATGTCTCGCGACACAGACGGTGCCCACTGCTGCGCGGCGGCTGATTCACGGCAGCTTGCAGAGCCAGATCCCCCTGGCACACCTCATGGAGGACGGCAGAAGCTGCGCATAAGCTACACTTAGATGTGTGCATAAAGAGTCCCTTGAATCAAATGGACGAACGCGAACGGCCAACGTTGCAGGAGAAGAATTCAACGCGGATAGCTGCTCGCAGCCCACAGTGAGAGCTGCGGCCCAGAGGATCACGTGAGTTCTGAATGTTTATTAGAGCACAATAAGCCTTGACACACCTCGAAATTGTTGTGCTCAAGATCCACTGTGCTGCTCATCACGAGCTCGAGCGGCGAAAAGCAGGGATTCTCGCTTGTGGGATTTTGCGGGGTGCCGGAGCCCTTTCACCTCGATGGGAGGTTGCAGCCACCAGGCGCGGCCGTCAAGGCGAGAAGGAGGCACTTGCCCAATCTAAAGAAGCTATGCGAGTTCCAAGACTCTTGAGTTCCGTCACCGCAAAGTAGCCGAGACTGGCAGGTTCTGGCGAAGATGGAGCGTGACATTGCTGCTTGCACAAGACCGGTCTATTTTATAAAGTTTCGGCCTTGCAAGGCATGGGTCTATGATGGTCTATGGCAGTTGATAGGCTTCGCCCTTGCTGTCACCGCGGCCTCCCATCCTGTCACGCCGAGGCCACCTCAAGCAAAGCTCTGGAAGCTCTGCAGGAGGGGCCTGGGTTTCTGGGTTTCCGTTCACCGTCCTGGGCGCAGGCTACGCGTCGACGAGGGTTCAACTCTTGGTTTTGCGAGTTTCCGGGGGCTTGGAGGTTGAGTTTCGTGAGACTTCGAAAGTTCCTTTGTGACAGTCACTCGCCAACAACACCCGACATGTCAGCATCCCCAGCCTCGGACCCCAAACCCTTTATGTGCTTTTCTTGACTCAGAGCCCACTGAACTTGAGATGCTGCCACCGACGCTGCAGGCGGAGCGATCCGCGCTGCAGGCAGCCCTGGCAAAGGCCAGCCGATCCGGAAGATCTCTGCTCCGCGGCTTCTGCTTCCGCGGTCTCAGGCGGAGCAGGAGAAGCAGAAGTTTGCGGAAGATGAGGCACGCCGGTGGTAAGCCCACTGAAGCGAACCTGCGCAGAGCGGTGCCGTGGAGGCCGACTTGAAGAGCATGAGGAACCGTGCCGAGACCAAGGCCAAGCAGGCGAAGGCCCGTCCTCTGTGGAAAAGCGCGGGCCGCCCGGGCCGCGCTCTTTTTGCTCCCGTCTTCCCATGTTTTCCCGTGGTCCAGCTTGGAGGCCGAGAGGCGGAGTCTGGAGTCGAAGCTGACGGAGCTCGAGGCCGAGGCGGCGAAACTGCACGCGGCGGCGAAGTGCCCGTCCCCCCCCGCTCAAGCTGGCAGCTCGCAGTGCTTCGCAGGCCAATGCGCGAACGGCAGAGCTGGCCACAGCCCTCGCAGCAGAGAAGGCTGCGCTGATTTCTCGCTTCGAGAAGCATCCGCGAAGCAGCCAGGCTGGAAAGCGAAAGCTCGAGGACCAGCTTGCAGAGGAGCGCGCCGCACGTGCCGCAGCCGGGACCCCACACCTTGCGAAGTTGTGGCAGAAGTCTGTCGGTTTCGGCGTGTAGGTTTTGGTCTTCAAGGCTTTCCCCAGGTTTTTATGCTCGGCGCTGCCGTCGAGGCCAGCTCCGAGCTGAAGCTTTCGACGGAGGCGCTGGAGCTGGAGCAGGCGCCTCCTTAGGGCCGTAGGGCCGTGGAGTGAGGAGGAGGCAGAGACCTCAGAGGTGTTCGTGTCGACTTCAGATTCGGCTGTCTTCAGATGTTCCGTCGTTGCGTGCTGTGGTTGGCGCCTTAGAAGTCTGTCGGAAAGGTTCCTGCGTTTGGACGTGCTGAAGATGTATGAAGACGTGTCATGTTGTTCCGGGCCTGCTTGCTGGCTCCATGGCTGTACTCAGTCCGCAGGTGGCCAAAGTCGAATCCGAGAAGCGCCCGGAGCTTGGAAAAGCTAGTGATCTTGCAGGACATGCCGCAAAGAGCAACAACACCTGTAACTAGCTCCGAAGCTCGAAAATGCAGGCTAAGGCCGAATTCTGCGTCATCAAGATGATTGGGGATGACTGGGCCACATGGAACTGAAACAGGCACCATCCCAGCAGCAACAGCGCGGCTGCTGTGAATCTGAAACAGCAGACATTCCCAGACTGGAAGATGTGAGCAACGGGGTTTTCATGCCTTCCCGAAATTCTCGCCTCTCGCCGAGGTTGGGAACAAATAGCTGCAGACTTGTCCAAGCAGGCTCGAAACAAACGCATCTTTGCACATCTCACATTACCACGGGAATCTTTCTCCGAATCGACGCAGGCCAGTTCTTTGTCTTATGGTGCAGATCGATGCCTTTCCCTGGCGCAGGCATCGTATCCGAGCAGTACCAAGGCTTTCCCAGAGAGATGTGCATCGAGGGTCATCACGTGCCGCTTTAGGCCTTTTTGTTGACCCGAAGATGTAAGCAAACACAATGCATTCCACCGGCAGTATTTTCCGTGTTACTGCTCTCAAGGCATTTTTCGTGGCAAGTGACCACAAAAGTCCTCTGGAGGCTGTACAGCTGGAGCAGAAGTTGGTGAAGCTTCAGGAGGAGGTCGGCTCTCGAAGCTTTGCAGCAGTTTTCGTGGGATAACGACTATGTTTTTGCAAACTGATGATGCGGGTTTGGTGTGCGCCCCACCTCGACATGATGACAGCTGCATCGCAGCTTGTTTCGTGCGGGTATTTGCAAGTAGTTGCCCACAACCTTCGGTGAAGTATTGATAGATGTCCCAATTGGAACCTACCAATGTATTGCCAGAGAAAAGAGTCAGCTTCGAAATGTTTGTCAGATTCACTTCTATGTTCTGCCCTCATCTTGCCTTTTGCTTTTCTGCGACCATGTTCCAGCGAATACTGCGTGCAGCCCTTACGAGTATGACTGTGCGCTTATGCGTTCGTGGCTGTCATCAACACATCGGTGGAAGCTACGAGCTCTGTTGCAGGTGTTTAATGGATGTCAAATTCACTTCGTTCCTGTTGTGCTGGGGCAGGCGCAGCGTATGGAGGCTGACCACAGTCAGGCTTGGGCAACAGACTCGCAGACTGGGCATCGAATGGTACATCAAGGGAAAGCATCAAAAACGGCAATATTGGGTGCGAGGTCGTGGCCAGCTTGCAGGCCAAGTCGGACGCGCTGGCGAAGGAGAACCAGGAACTGAAGGCCGGCGGCGAGCCTTCTCTGTGGCGATTTTTGACAATTGTGATCCAAGCAGGCGACTGCGACTCGCCTCGAGAAGAAGGTTTCCTCGGCGCAGAAGGAGGCAGAAAAGAGCGCCGGTTTCACATGGACACCGCTAGTTCTATTCCATTGGGATGGCTGGTGCTACCGAATTTGCATTGTTGCCGTGGTCGTTCTTGCATGCTCCAGATGTCAGGCTGAGGAGGAGCTTCAGCAGCTGTCATCATCGTTGAAGTCAGAGAAGGCGCGACATGCATTCCACAACCGAACCGCAGCATTCGATCATGTCGTCAGTGACGTATCACATGTATCATGCTCAGAGTATGTTCAGATGACAAGGAGGCCAAATCCGAGCTGGAGAAGCTCCTCCGCTCCAGTGAAGCCACTTGAAGTGCAAACGATGTCAGCAACATCTCGAAGCAGACATTTGTTCCGCAAGCTCCAAGGTCAAGCTGGCGAAGCAACAGAAGGCCCCGCCCGAAGTGCTCGTACATGTCTGTTGCATGTTGCATGTTTTGGGGGGTTTCAGTGGCTGCGCTCCCAATCGCAACATCTTCGGTGTGAGGATGTATCGTTGCAAGCAGAGGAACGACAGGCAGCTCGGACGCAAAGCCAGGCTTCTCTCGTCATTGTTTGAGGCTGCGGGTGGGTGCTGAGAAATTGTGCGTGATGCGACTGCGAGGTCGTTGCCAGCTTGCAGGCCAAGTCGGACGCGCTGGCGAAGGAGAACCAGGAACTGAAGGCCGGCGGCGAGCCTTCTCTGTCGCGATTTTTGACAATTGTGATCCAAGCAGGCGACTGCGACTCGCCTCGAGAAGAAGGTTTCCTCGGCGCAGAAGGAGGCAGAAAAGAGCGCCGGTTTCACATGGACACCGCTAGTTCTATTCCATTGGGATGGCTGGTGCTACCGAATTTACATTGTTGCCGTGGTCGTTCTTGCATGCTCCAGATGTCAGGCTGAGGAGGAGCTTCAGCAGCTGTCATCATCGTTGAAGTCAGAGAAGGCGCGACATGCATTCCACAACCGAACCGCTGCCTTCGAACATGTCGTCAGTGACGTATCACATGTATCATGCTCAGAGTCTGTTCAGATGACAAGGAGGCCAAATCCGAGCTGGAGAAGCTCCTCCGCTCCAGTGAAGCCACTTGAAGTGCAAACGATGTCAGCGACATCTCGAAGCAGACGTTTGCTCCGCAAGCTCCAAGGCCAAGCTGGCGAAGCAACAGAAGGCTCCGCCCGAAGTGCTCGTACATGTCTGTTGCATGTTGCATGTTTTGGGGGGGTTTCAGTGGCTGCGCTCCCAATCGCAACATCTTCGGTGTGAGGATGTATCGTTGCAAGCAGAGGAACGACAGGCAGCTCGGACGCAATGCCAGGCTTCTCTCGTCATTGTTTGAGGCTGCTGGTGGGCGCTGAGAAATTGTGCGTGATGGCGTGATGCGACTGCGAGGTCGTTGCCAGCTTGCAGGCCAAGTCGGACGCGCTGGCGAAGGAGAACGTTGAACTGAAGGCCGGCGGCGAGCCTTCTCTGTGGCGATTTTTTGACAATTGTGATCCAAGCAGGCGACTGCGACTCGCCTCGAGAAGAAGGTTTCCTCGGCGCAGAAGGAGGCAGAAAAGAGCGCCGGTTTCACATGACACCGCTAGTTCTATTCCATTGGGATGGCTGGTGCTACCGAATTTGCATTGTTGCCGTGGTCGTTCTTGCATGCTCCAGATGTCAGGCTGAGGAGGAGCTTCAGCAGCTGTCATCATCGTTGAAGTCAGAGAAGGCGCGACATGCATTCCACAACCGAACCGCTGCCTTCGAACATGTCGTCAGTGACGTATCACATGTATCATGCTCAGAGTCTGTTCAGATGACAAGGAGGCCAAATCCGAGCTGGAGAAGCTCCTCCGCTCCAGTGAAGCCACTTGAAGTGCAAACGATGTCAGCGACATCTCGAAGCAGACGTTTGCTCCGCAAGCTCCAAGGCCAAGCTGGCGAAGCAACAGAAGGCTCCGCCCGAAGTGCTCGTACATGTCTGTTGCATGTTGCATGTTTTGGGGGGGTTTCAGTGGCTGCGCTCCCAATCGCCACATCTTCGGTGTGAGGATGTATCGTTGCAAGCAGAGGAACGACAGGCAACTCGGACGCAAAGCCAGGCTTCTCTCGTCATTGTTTGAGGCTGCGGGTGGGCGCTGAGAAATTGTGCGTGATGCGACTGCGAGGTCGTTGCCAGCTTGCAGGCCAAGTCGGACGCGCTGGCGAAGGAGAACCAGGAACTGAAGGCCGGCGGCGAGCCTTCTCTGTGGCGATTTTTGACAATTGTGATCCAAGCAGGCGACTGCGACTCGCCTCGAGAAGAAGGTTTCCTCGGCGCAGAAGGAGGCAGAAAAGAGCGCCGGTTTCACATGACACCGCTAGTTCTATTCCATTGGGATGGCTGGTGCTACCGAATTTGCATTGTTGCCGTGGTCGTTCTTGCATGCTCCAGATGTCAGGCTGAGGAGGAGCTTCAGCAGCTGTCATCATCGTTGAAGTCAGAGAAGGCGCGACATGCATTCCACAACCGAACCGCTGCCTTCGAACATGTCGTCAGTGACGTATCACATGTATCATGCTCAGAGTCTGTTCAGATGACAAGGAGGCCAAATCCGAGCTGGAGAAGCTCCTCCGCTCCAGTGAAGCCACTTGAAGTGCAAACGATGTCAGCGACATCTCGAAGCAGACGTTTGCTCCGCAAGCTCCAAGGCCAAGCTGGCGAAGCAACAGAAGGCTCCGCCCGAAGTGCTCGTACATGTCTGTTGCATGTTGCATGTTTTGGGGGGGTTTCAGTGGCTGCGCTTCCAATCGCCACATCTTCGGCGTGAGGATGTGCCGATGCAAGCAGAGGAACGACAGGCAGCTCGGACGCAAAGCCAGGCTTCTCTCGTCATTGTTTGAGGCTGCGGGTGGGCTCTGAGAAATTGTGCGTGATGCGACTGCGAGGTCGTTGCCAGCTTGCAGGCCAAGTCGGACGCGCTGGCGAAGGAGAACCAGGAACTGAAGGCCGGCGGCGAGCTTTCTCTGTGGCGATTTTTGACAATTGTGATCCAAGCAGGCGACTGCGACTCGCCTCGAGAAGAAGGTTTCCTCGGCGCAGAAGGAGGCTTGTTGCGAAAGCTCTTGGTCAGGGAGTGTCCAGGTTGCAAGGCTAGGGGGCTTTAGCTGGCCGCTCTTGGCTGTTCCTTCTTGGCCTGTTTATGGCTTTGCCGCCAGGGTTTAAGCCGCTGGTGTCATGGAGCAGTTGAGCCAGTTTGAGTTTTGCTGATGCTCATTCTTACTTCCACCTCCGTGATGGTGCAAGTGCACTGGACGAGATTACTGGGGCTTCGGTCGAGCAGCATGCTGCCGCCTGGGTTTGCCTTGACTTGCTGGAAACGGGGCGGCTACGATGCTGCTGATGTTCACCTGTTCGGGTCCAGCTACCAGCCTTCCGGAGATCTATAAACCACGCAGGTTTGATCGCCTTGCTTCCGTGAGCACATCTAGTGCCTAGCTCGTATGGCGCATCCGCAAAAGGTGCTTTGCAAGATTCAGCTGTTCTTTACTAGGTTTTCACCGGGAGCGACCAGACTCGCAACTTGTCAAAGATCAGACTTAGTGTATAAGCTCTGCCTTCTCAAGTCGCGTTGAAGCAGTGCATCTTGTGCCGCGAAGGCCGACGAAAGACTACAGCAGCTGACCTCTGCCTTGGAGGCAGAGAAGGCGCTGGCATTGCGGTCAGATATGTAGGATGCTGGTCTCACAGCTGCGATGCAAGAACGCCGTCTCGTTGTCTTGTCGAGTTGGAGTGGTCTCGTCCTCTAGCCTCCAGCAGTCCGCTGCGGTAGCGGCTTGCAAGGGCTGAGAGCGTTCGGCGGTCTGCCAGCACTCACTTGGACTCCCTTCGAGCGCACGAGCGCAGGTCGCCAAGGCCGAAGCCGAGGAAGAGCTGGCCGCTGCTGGGAAGGTCGGCGAAAAGCGAAGATGCGAAGCGCCAGAGCTGGCCCCTTTGTTGCTGCTATGACACGGCCACTGCTGCAACCCTCGAAGGCAGAGAAGCGACTCCAGCTTGATCATGATCGAGCACCTCGCTTCGACATAGCTTTGGGGCAGCATGCCTTTTGGGGCTTGTGCGGCTTAGGATTGCCGGAATTCGGGGCCGCAAGAGAAAGAACTGAAGCTCTGACATTGGGTTTTGTGCCGGTCGAGATTCAGAAGGCAAGCGACTTTCCAGGCCGTGAAGAGCTTGCACTCGAAGTCGGACGCCATGGCTGAAGAGAACGAGTCATTGAAGGTGCGGTTCCGGCTAGTGCTGCTAATTGAGAGGAGAGATCATGATTGTTTCAGGAGAAGTTTCGTCTGCTTCTGAAGCCCTGCTTCACAAACTGTTCCTCAACCCCGAAGTTATGCTACTACTACTGGTACTACCACTACCACTACCACTACCACTACCACTACCACAAGAACAGCAACAACTACTACTACTACAACAACAACAACTACTACTACTACTACTACTACTACTACTACTACTGGTACTAGTACCCAGTACAACATCCACCTTCCATGGGTTGGCACTGGCCTTGTGCAACAGCACTGTCAATCCCAGCACTTCGATTGGCCCGATCTTCTGCAGGCCTCCTGCTCTGCGCTGGAGCAGAAATTGGCGGACCTTCGGAAAGAGGCCTCCGCCGGCCATGGCAGAGTTGCAGAGGTTGCAAGTTGCACGTCAAGAGAGGAGGGGGAAACTTGTTTGGTGTCGTATCGCAAGCATTACGTTGCTGCTCTGCAACGCATTGTAAGGCTGACGAGAAAGAGGAGCATTCCAAGCAGGCGATGGCGTCTCAACAGGCGGGCGCAGTCTGTGCCCCGCGTACAGAAGCAGGGTCCCCTAAGGCAGTGTTGCGTTTTCCCTGTAGATGCCTGTAGCCTTTGCATTTCGGGCAGAGCTATCCACAAAAGAGCTTCAAAGGCTTTCAACCCGAAGCAACAAACAGAGGAGTTTCATAGCCCACATGTTTCCAACCGATGCTCTGGGTTGCCGCACCGAGTCGAGCATGGTCCGAAGTTGCTAATGATGCTGATTGCTTTGAAACGTGGGTGCAGCTGAAGTCTTTGTCAAAAGTCACCGGAGCCGCCGGAGCCGGAATCACAGCATCGGCTCTGGATCCGGAGCACGGAGGCCGCCCGCGCCGAGCTGGAAGAGCTCGAGGAGCGCCTCACGGGTGATCGGCTGCAGGCCTCCAAACAGGGATCCGGTTTGGCGGCGTCTGGGAAGTCTGGGGATGAGGTGCATACATTAATATTGTGGAGGATTTGAGGCCAAAGAGGAGGTTCACTTAGCGTTCGGTTTCGGGGTTGGCTCGTCAGAAGATCTCTTTCTGCGCACGAGTCGAGTGCAAGTGTTCTGAATCCTGCTACCGGCATCCGGACAGGCCGTGGCAGAACTCCACGTGAAGGCGGACGCCCTGACGAAGGAGAACACCTCGCTCAAGGCGCGGCGACAAACGCACGACTCGGTCTTCAGCCAAGCTCTTCGGCAGTTGCCAGGCGTCAATGACCAAGTTGGAGAGCAAGTTGAAGGCTCTCCGGAAAGAGGCTCATGGCAGGGTCGTGGTCGTTGCCACTCGCTTTGCAGCGCAGCTGTGATTACATCACAGGCTTCGGCAAGGCGTTCAAGCACTTGCAACCGAGGTGTCATTGTGGTAGAGAGGTCAGCCGGAGCATGCATTCCTTCTTTCATACTTCAAGACTTTGGCCTACTCTGCATGGACAGCGTGTAAGCAAAGGAACGCGCATCGAGAGCGCCCATCACGGTTGGAGTCAGACAGCCCGTTGCCTGGTCCATGGAGGCCGAGGATCAGGCAGACCTGCTCGTGGACGCAGTGGAGGCGCATCCATATGATCTCTGACCTGTTGGATCTGGGATCCGATTTCCCGCATCTCCTGCGTGCATCGGTCTTGAGGCAGCCCGAGAAGAAGGCGCAGCAGAGTCCGCTGCAGCAATGGTGGAGGCTGTGGGCTGCGGGCTGCTGCGGGCTCTGGCTGCCGACAGAGGTCAAACTCGGCCGGGCTGCTGCCACCTGCTGCTCTCAGTCCTTCGATGCCGGCGAGTTTGCCTCTGATGTCCCAAAGAGGCCGAAGAGAAACTAGAGCAGACCACGGTGGCGCTTGCGAACACAGAGGCCCCCTGACTTCCCACGGTATTCTGAGGCTTCGGTTTGGGATTCCCGGACAAGTCCCATCAGAGAAAGATCACTTCCTTAGCTTCTGAAACTCTCGAAAGTCCGCCTTTCAAGGCGAGAATGCGGCATCTTCAAGAGAAGCTCCAAGAGAGCCAGGCCGAGGCTCGGAAGAGCACGGACCGCAAGCGTCCAACCTTGGGGCCTAGGATCCAGAGGCTTTAGGGTCTAGGGCTCGGTCTCCTCAAGATGAGTTTCAACCTGATGGAATGCGCTTCAGCGATCGTCACCTGCCTGCAGCTTGCATGCGTTTCTTCTTGCAGATTGGTGGCTGTTGCTGACGACGTTTGCAGAAGATGGCGAGCTAGCTGCTAGCTTGTGAAAATGATGGTTGTGGTGTTATGTGGTGATGTTCAGCATACTCTGGCGGGAGTGGTGTTGATGGCGGCGGTGCTGTCAGTACTGACAGTGCGCCGGCGAGCATCAGGGTGATTGCGACGATGTAATCCAACAAAGACAGGGCCGTTGACAATGACGATCGCGAGGGCACGGATGATGGAATGATGCCAGTGGTGATGATCCTCCTTGTAGGGTCCTAGAGTTGCTGATCCTTTTTGCTGTTGCGAGATGATGGTGCTGCTGATGATGATACTGAGAATGATGATGATGATGATGACGTCTAATCGTCGTCGTAAGCTTAGTTTCAGAAAGGGGTGCTCCGTTTTCTGCCAGCCGGTTTTCGTCATTTGTAGAGTTTCGCGCCAGAGTTTGCGCGTTCGCCCAAATGATCCCAATCCCGAAATCAGTGCATTTTTCGGACCCACGAGATTTCGGGTTTCACTTTTGCCTGTTTTCGATGTTTTGTGGACGTTCAGAAGGTCTTGTTGGCTTTCACACGGATTTTCGGGATCTCCAGCTTCTTGAAGGTATTCTTCTGGCTTCTGTTGAAGCAACAACACCACCCACAAACTTCTCTGCTATTGTTCCGGGTTTCGCGCCGGTATTTCCTCATCTCCGACACCCTGCGTCATGTCACGACGATGATGCGCATGATGACCATGATGACTATCATATTGTATATCTGTCGAGATCGTGCCGCGTGCAGGTGCAAGAGGAGCAGTCGCGAGCATCGCAGGCGCAGAAGCCCTGAAGCACGCAAGGTACGAGGTCAATTTGCAGCGTTGTTGCAGCTTGGCTTCTGAAGCAAGCTTAAAGCTTCGTCGACATTTCCTTGAATGTGCTCATGCCAGCCCCAGCTGTAAAGCTCGAGCTGCAGCCAGCCATGTCAGTAGTCCCAGTCCCCCAGCCATGAACATCATGCTTTAGTGCAACTTGCTGCCAGTTTAGGCATCCAGCAGCTGGCCCTGCCCGGCACAGTGCCACAGCATTAGCCCAACCTAGACTCACCTAAGAAGCCTCTTTAGAGTTGTGGGCCACCGAGCCATGACGCCGGTAGCTGTGGACCCTGCAAACTGGCCCTCCGGTGCGTCTCTTGACGAGGCGGATTTGTCTTCAGTAGCTCAGTAGCCTCTTCCATTCCGAAGCTTGGGTGTTGTGTTTCACCACGGCATGCTATGGCCATTGAATCGCTTCATGAGACTAGCAGCTAGCAGCGGCTACTGTAGCATCCTTGAACACGCTGCCTGGGAGGAGGCGGTCTCTGCATTGCACACGGCGCACCATGCGCAGCCTAGAAGCGTCCTGGGCTGCCACAGGCATCCAGAGAAGCGACGAGCGTAGCTGTGAGTTTCGACCGACTTGCAAGGGTGGAGTTTCTGTTGGGTCTGAACGCAGGCTGTGTTTCGAATTGGGTTGCTCGGTAACTCGATCAACGGGATTGGATGGTGCGGTTCTTCTCGTACGGTGTCTATTTTTCGACATTGCTGTTGCCGAGGAGGAATCAACTCAGGCAAGAAAGAAAACTTGATCGGAAAAACGAAGAGAGAATGGAACGGCAAATGCAGGGACGCAGCACACCATTCGTACACCGTCATGAAGATCGTTGGGGAAGACAACGACAGACGACGACAGACAACAACGTTACAGTATCAATGCAGGCTACAATGCGCACAAAACAGAAAGAAGGACCACAGAACTGGGGGACCGATACGCTGCTCCAAGTGCAGTGAACTCCTTTACAGAGGGGAGCGACTGGCGCGTGGCGTCGCAGTGCCTTCACGGTCTGATTCGTCATTCCTCTCAAGAAAGGCGTTTATGGGCGTGCATCTTCAATAGAGGCCACATTTTATCAATCGGCGGGACTGCAAACCCGGATGCAAACGAGCACTACGATGAGGATTGTGCCAGCAGCTACCAGCAAGACGAGACGATTTTTTCAGAATTGGGCGCAACACTATGTCATATCAGAGGATCAGTGGAATTAGTTGTCTCTGAGCAGATGGAAAGTAACGGCATTTGAGCTTGCCGCGTTGTCTTTTCACCATCCTTTGGGACATCATGCCGGCACCCAGATGGACTGACTGTTGAAGCGTCGCGAGGCGTGCAGGTGGGGTTATGTAAACTGATGCCTCCTTGAGAGCTTGGCTGCCCCTTGTGCGAACAGAACAATTGTACCGCAGGTCAGAGAGAAAGATAGACGGAGAGAGAGAGGCATGCCCTCAAGCCTGGGGAAAGAAAAGAAAAGGTTTGTGCGAGTTGAACCATGTTGGTTGATCTGTAATCGTTCTGGCAGTAGGGACCAAAACACCCAATAAACACCCCTGCGGTCATCAGCTCAGCGTGGTGGCTTCCTTGGTTCAGGCTGGCCCATAGCGACGAAAGTGGCTCCGATCTGTGCCCTTGGCGAGTAAGTATATGGTGTGGAGGGTGGTCCGCGAACGTGCTGCAGGTGTGAACGCGATTCTTTACGAAATAGAAACGGTCACAGAGCAAGGTATGTCTTTCGCATCTGGCATCAAGCCCTGGAAAGAGATTGGGAGGCCGGAGCGGCACTGAGCTACATCCACGACCGGATTTCGATATCAGACAGACTCTAATGCTACATTGCTGGATGCAAGCCCCTATGTCAGGCGGAGAAGAAGCAAGTCAAACTGCAGCTGTTGCTGGACGAGGAATCCAAGCACCCCGGCTGCAACTGTGGCAGTGACAGCAACAAGACCAGTAGCCTGCCTGTTGCGTCGAGCGCGAGCACTTTGGGGCAATCGCAGTTGAGAGGCTCGCAGGCTTCGAGGTGAAGTCTCCGCAATCCGAAGGAGGCGATGGCACAAAGAGGTTCTTCTCTGATCCATTCCTGACCTTGAGGCCGATTCCACTGGTCCGCCGCTGCGCGTGGCTTTACGAAGCAGTGGTGCGGCTGCCTGCAACACGGCCAAGGTTTAGAATGCATGATTGGTTGCGACTGTCCTCTTGCCCAGACGCTCGGTTGACCCAAGAATCTGGGTTGGGAGCGTGGAGACGTGTACCCCCCAAGCCTCGGAATCACATCTAACGCCAAGCAAAGCCCTCAAGGCAGACTGGCTGCCGCCCGATGATGGTGCCGGTGGGGCGCCGGTGGGCGGGGCCCACTCCCCAGGAGCAAGGCTTCTGCAGAAACTTTGGGGTTTAGAGGTCTATCTAGTGCGGGGGTGTGAGGTTTCAGAAATTAGCCCTCGGGGATTTGGGGATGAGGGTTTTAGGGTTTAGGCTTGCAGAAGCCCGAGGCGAGACACAGTCAGATTGAGGCAGCGTAGCGATGTTCATAAACTGAGAGACCGGGTGCCGAGGTTCTCCACTTGCCCAGATACTACGTGATCGCCCCAACGGAGGAGCCGGCATCTCCCAAACTATCGTCAGAGATTGTTCGGGTTCCCTGTGGGCAACTTCAGGGTCGTGTGGGGCTTGCAGTCTCCTCGCTGTCCAAGATTGATGGTCAACGCGTCTGAGTGGCTCGCAGGCGAGGACGTTTGTGCGGATGTCCGGCTCTGTACTTCCTTGCTACCAAGCTGGCTATGTGGTAGAGAAGCGAGAATTAGACGCAAAGCCTCAAGTGTTAATTCTGCAATTCGACCTTGTGCGACTCAAGATTAGAAACTGTACGCAATCGAGGCCGTGCGCGTTGAAGCTGGTCCTAAAGCAGAAAGTTGCGTCATCAAAAGTAGACACGGGAACTTTGAAATTTTCTAGTGCGAAGATATGAAGCACACTCGCATTGTGGTGACAGTCCAACCATCCGACCCAGCAGCGCACGCCTGGACTTTGTGGTGGAGTTGCTGGTAGTGGGTTAGCTTTGCCGCAGTGTGGGCTGTTGTGCCCCTGTCCCCACATGTTTCCATGCGAATTAAGTTCAGGCCAGAGACGGTTGATGAGTGGATCCACTAATCTATTGTGTTCCCATGAGGAGGGAGAACAGATCCTCCACGACTGCTTTGGCTACGTCGGCTTCTTGCTTGCCGAGGAAAATGCGGGGCTTTGCCGTGGGTTTCGGGGGTTGACGTGGGAGTCGGCAGGTGGAGATCGAGCAGCTGCAGCAGGGCAGCTTTCCTACAATTGCCGATGCTCTGGGCTGTCATGCAGTCACGGCCGGAGCCGTGGCAGCAATCCTTTGGCCAAGGGACTCCGGCAGTTCAGTCTTCGCATCATGCACCAGTCCAAGTCGGTGATCAGGTGGCGTTTGCGGCCTGCGGTTTGCGACCTGGGCACCAAGGGCCCAATTCGTCAGCGTTGTAGGACTGTTGTGGGTTTTTCCCAAGAATTTCAAGAATTGCATTGTCGTGCCTTGACGCTGTCGCCAGAGGTCTATTCTTCACGTCCGCAGTTGCCGCATGAGGCCCCAAGCGCATTATGTGACCTTGGTCAGGAGATTGGAACACCTGGGATGGCCGAGCGTCGCCGATGGCTCGGCGACACAGAGCAGAAGGTTGGGCCCCGCGGCCCCGCCTGACTCCAATCAGTTTTTGGCCCCTGGCATCCGGCGAAGGTGGGGGCTTCTCCGGCCTTTGGGAAATTTTTGCTGCTTGGCAGAAGCGCGCCATGAGGAGTCCATCACATGCTTCCCTTGCCCCGTAGATGCTGAAACGCCTCAGGTTCCTTTCGGCCCTGACTTGTCGCACGTGCCTTTTGGAAGTACGCAGCGTGGAAGAAGTCAGAGTGGTACAGCTTGAGTCTTGAGTTTGGGGAGACTTATCCACGTAGCCTCGCTTTGAGATCAGTTCCCAATCTTCGGATTCGGCTCCAGATCTCAGGTACGGCTTCAAGATTCATACTCAGGGGGGCCTGGACATCGCGACTTTGGCCTTGCAAGATCTATTCTAAGTTCTGCTTGTAAGACTAGGCTTTGGGAGCTTCACAGAAAGATACCCCATGCTGCACCTTCAGGTGAAGATGGACCCCTTTGCACAAGAGTTTGAGAAGCCCAGCGACCTACACAAGAGCCCCGTGCCTTAGGCGGCATCCAACGAAGACCTGTTTGCGCTGTAGGGCAAAGGGCCAAGAAATGGAGATGGGGCCTTGTTTGCCGGACTCGGTTTGTCAGAGTTAGCATCATGCTGCAAGCACAACGTCATTCTGGACGTCCGAGACTTTCAATGCCTCCGTGGTCAGTGCCTGTGACGACAACTACCGACCAGAGCCATTCGAGTGGGGCCCGGACCCCAGACGGGCAGCGGCGGGAGCAACTTGACATCTTGGCTTAAACAGGCTCGGAGAGGAGAGCTAGGAATCTTTCAGGAACCCCAACAACAGTGACTGCAACTGCAGGTGACGAGGCGTGGATGCTGGCTCGTGAGGAGCGAGGTCGTCTCAACACAGCCTTGTTGCAGCCCATGGCCATCTACGAGGCCACGCTGGAAAGGTCTAGAAACTCCTTCTGGAAACCTACGCTTTGGGAAATTCGAGGTGCATTTGCCCTCGTGGAGACGCGGTGCAGAGGGGGAGCTCTTGAGTCCCTCGGCGAAGATTTGCTCCGAGTTTTGCAGCCACACGACTTGTTGCTGTGCAAACGCCACAGCAAAGGCTATAGGGAGCTCACGCAGCCCCTCATTGACCACGTCAAGGACGGGTTTTTGGAGTCGGAGCCCCGCAGTGAGCCGGAGCCTCTGAGAGGCCCTAAACTTCAATTGGGTGGAGCTCATGGCTCTGGCGCACCACCCCTTCCTCGGTTCCTGGGGCTATCAAGTCTCGGGGCACCTCGGCCTCAGTCTTCTTCAGCCTGCTGGACTTTTACTCCCAACCTCCTAAGGTACTACAGCTCTTTTTCCCTTATGGGCTCGCCTGACGATTTGAAGCACCTCATCAATGAGCTGCATAAGGCCTGCCCATCAGTCTCACCGCGTCACCTGACGCATGTAGGGGTAGACACTGACACTCACCTGCCCGTGTCGATTAGAAAGGGTTCGTATTCAACCTCGCGTGCTTATTGGAGTTCCAGAGGCCCCAGCCGTTGCACTTGACAGGCAGGCCTTGGCGTAATTATGGACTTTGTTCCCGCGCACTTTTGCAGGGACGCCTGCAGCCCGCCTGCAAGAAGCTTGGGGCTCACAGGTTTTGTCCTTACTGCCTCCTCATTCAGGTAGTTTTGGCGACTTTGACGGCACACCAACGTACGAGTACGAGGTGCAGAGATGCGGTCTGCGACCGTTTCTCGTGGCTAAGGGTCCAAACCTTCAGACCTGCATGAGACAGTGGGTGTTGCATTCAACAGCCGGAAGGCTCCGTCATCCATACGTGTTTGCCACCACAGGACCCACGTGAAGGGGAACAGAGGCCAGCCGGCCCTTGTTTCTGCGGCGCTTGCCGCTTGAAGCTCGAGAGGTTCTGTGAGTGTTGGGCCGAGTCGGGAAAGACATCATGAGCCAAGCATGCACGTGCGAACAGTTTCGGACCTTTCCGGGTTTGGGGCCTGGCGTTCGATTTGGGTTCAATGCACCCTACTCGGTTCATTCTGGTGAAGGCAATGGGGAACGAAAATCTTCAACTTCCGAAAGAACGAGGTGCGAGGGAAGCCGTTGGCTTGCTACTCTCCTCCTGTTTCTTTGGGCTTTCTCGATTGCAGTTGCTTCGCATACTGATGAAATGCCATGTTTGGGACTGGCAAGCTGCTGAGACCAGCGGCTTCGTCTGGTCTGGGGTTCCGAGACGTTCAATGTGAAGTCGCGGCTGCAGGTGCGCAGCTTCCTCGTGGGCTCTGCGCTCTTCTGGGCCGAGCGCCGCAGAGCATGCAAGGGAGAAGGGAGGGGGGGTTTTGGAATCTTGCTGCGGAGGTCGCGGAGCGGTGCAGAGCCGCGCCCCAGCTACCTTGTTTGTTGATCTCAGGCTATCACGTTGACGGCTTCCGCTGCGACGCCGTGTCGGCCATGACGCTCGGGGAGCATTGCGTGTGATGACAGAGTTTGCGCATGGCAACACACATCGGTACGCGACGCGACAGTGCGCAGTGCGATGGCCCAGCACGCCCAGCACGCCAAGGATCTACCGAAACTTTGGAAAAGCCGATCACGAGTGGGTTCGAAATGAGCATGGCGGCTACAGCAACTTGGAAGCCGTGTCACTTCTGCGCGAGCTGAACAAGTCCATGAAGCAGTTCTGGCCAGGTGGCTTCAGACAAAAGGGGACGGAGAACAGACAAAGAACGAGGGAAAAGTTATGCCTGTCTGAAACCTTCAGTGATGGGCAGGTGTGGTGATGATCGCGGAGGAGTCCACTGCGTGGGAGGGCGTCACGACCCTGAGGCCTACGGTCCACGCTGTGCAGTGAACATGAAGACGCAGTTCACTCTCTCGTCTTGAAATAGAAGCACTTGTGCCTCAACTCTCCGTGTTCGGAGCGTCACCAGCAGCGACCGGATTGTGTTTTCGCAAAGCACGACCTGCGTTGCCGTTGGCTCAGGCAAGGACGGGTTTGGGGGGGCGGAGGTCGTGCGGTCGGCGCCTGACCTCATCTCGTCCCCTCCCCCCGCCCCAGCGCAGCGCCTCACGCGCGCGCGCAGTTGCAAGGCCGATGCAGGAACACCTTCATCGCAATGGCGCTGTTGCTGTCTTGGTAGCCATTGTTTGCCTTGGCTTCCTGGGCGTGGACCTTCGTTTTGAAGAGCCTGCGCACCTGGACATCGACCAGCAAGAGCCCACATGCAGTCCTTGCAGCGGTGCAGTGAATGGCACAGTCTGCGGGACAAACAGGACGCTGCGGGATGCGGCGGATCTCTGGAAGATAGACGGCTTGTACTACGACTTTCGTCCACTCTTTTCGAGGTGTCCTGGTCTTCTAGGGACGTAGAGTTGAGTCTTTGTTCTTGTATTATTTCATCGATTTGGGACTTTGTTGGCGTTGGGAGAAGCTGTCGAGGCATCCTGGCTCTAAGCTGCCCCTGGAGAAGACCATGGGAACGGATGCATCCATCCTCTTCCAGATACAACACCTCTCCGACAACCCTCGCGTCGCCCTGGAGAAGTACCAGGCGCGCTCTCGGCTTTCGTGCGACCCAGGCTCTTTGTTCTTCTTTTCATGTCCGAAGCGGTTCCATTCTTGTGGAGGTTGCGTCCGAGATCGTGATCGGTGAGGTCCTTGACAGCGACTACAACTACCAGTTTGAGGAGACCGGCTTTTACATGACCCTCAGGTCTCGTGTACGCGAGAAACTGCAAGATTTGGGGGTGAAGAAGCCGCGCCAGGCCAACGTCCCCATTCTTGCAAAGGTGAGCTTCAACATGTTGATGTTTACCAGCACGTGGTACCAGATTTCATTTCGTTCCTTCTCCCCAGTGGCATGCGTCTTGAATCTCATTTCTCGGTTGGTCCTCACAGGTGCGGCGCACGAAGCAATGCATGGAAGCATCCTGCCACAACTGCCCAATGTGCAGTATGCATATGCGAAGTCTGTGGTTGAGGGCTTCTTGGGTTTTCCTCTTGAGGTCTGGTGGCAGGAGCACGTACTGCTTCACCATCTGCACACAAAAACGTTGGTGGATCCAGATGAGAATCTACAGCAGCTAATACCCGTGTGGAGGCTCACCAACAACAGCGCTTGGAGCCAACTACATTCGTTCCCCTTGGCTTCACATGCAGCAATCGGTTTGTTCTTTCCGCATTTGCGACTGATCGCTGAATCCTGGCGCTTGGTCGACGATGATCGCAACGTGCGTGTCAGTTGCGCTTGGGTCGTGCTTGGAGTGCTTCTAGTGCATTGGCTTCCGCTCTTTGTGCAAAGGAACAAGCGAAAGGCATTTCTATCAATTTTCCTGTCGTCGTTGCTCGCGAGCATGCTGACGATGTTGGCCTTTCACGTGAACCATTTGTTTCCAGAAGCGGAGGGAGTCTACAGCGAGCCTGCGGATTGGGGAGAACGTCAGATGGCAACGACTTCCAACTTCGATTCCGGCATTAGTGCAATCTCCGGCGGTCTGGACATGCAGATTGAGCATCATCTCTTCCCTATGCTGAGTCGCGTGGCTTTTCCTTGGATGCTTGCGACGGTGTGCGGCAAAAAATAGCCTCGTACTGAGGAGTTGATCATGCATCTAAGGTTACAATCACCAGCAGGCGGTGCAGGCGACCATCAAGGAAGTCGCCGAGGAGCCGACTAAAGCAGTGCTTGTGTCCCTTTTCAGATGCTCTATGACTCTAAACCCTGCACCCCTGGCCATGTCTCAGGAGTTCGGCCTGCCTTACCGATCCTACTCATCTTTGGGTAGCGGGCTGGTCAAGCATCTTGAGTACATGGTGGAGCTTGGAAAGGAGCCGGCCGAGGTGTGATTGATTCTACACGGCAATGCAAAGCATTGCCACATGATAAGGGTGATACCGCCCAAACAGGGTGATGCCACCCGAATAGGTTAGACGAGTCTTCTCTTCTTCCCAACTGTGGAAGCAAGCACTAATCATCTATCACTGTAGATGACCTTGCAAGCCCAAGATGTCCGGAGCACAGGTCGTGCAATGAGCACAGGTCGTGCAATGGACGCAGAAAAGGATGTCCCCGCTTGAGACCTGCACCCGAAGCAGCGTAGCGGCTGCAGCGCCGTGCTCGCACAATGGCAGACGAAGATCGGCGCCTGTAGTGCCCCAGACCTCTGTCACTCTCTCCTCCTCCTCTGATAGGAACGTCTCCTCTGGCCTCGGCTTCGATCTCAAGTGGGACCTGGGCTGGATGAATGCCGCTCGGAAGCTTGAGGGGGAGTGGAGCTGTGGCGAGGCCCAAGGCGGGGAGAGTGACCGGGTGTCTTTATCGAGTCGGTCGGGAGCGTCGACTTCTCAGCCTCAGCCCACCCAAAGCAGGCTGTCGAACAGCGCAGCTGAGCCTCAACCCCCAAGTGATGTTCTGCTTCCATGGTCTCACCTTTACCTGTCTGCGAGAATGACCCCTTGATTGATTCGTGCTTGTGCGCGATCAAGCAGGTTTGGCTTACCTGCTGAGTCAGGCAAGCATTTGTGCCGACCTTCTTGCCATCTGAACGATGGCCACGCCAATCACACCAGGCCTCCCAGCACCAACACTGCCCCACCGTCTTCATGAGCTGGGCCAGCCTAAACCCCCAAAGCCCAGGATACGCTCATCTACCTCGAGGCTTGGGTGAAGATCCGGGTCGTTCCTTGTTTAGTTTGGGATTCCACCAGATCCCATAGGTCCCGACATGTCGCTTCGAGCAATCGCAGGAGCCGGCCTGGAATAGGCCTTCCAATCACGGCAAGCTCACGATCCGATCTCAGCCCCTTGGCATTCCTGCCCGGTGGTCGGTGAACCCGGCAAGTCTGCCTCGTTGCCAAGCACGCTTGTTTTGGAAAGGTACATGCAGAACGAGCGCTTCGTTTCGCCCCTGTCCCACGACGAGGACCGGGAAGAGCAGGAGTCGGGACAGAAGTCATCAGCAGGGGTTCCAGCGCACTTGGTACTCGCAGCGACACAGAGAAAGAGCTCACAAGGGATAAGTTGCAAGTGGAGTAGATCCGAAGGTGGCGAACATGAAGGGCAGCTTGGTGGAAAAGATGGGCCGAAAGGCCGGGTCCCCAAAATGCTTTCGACGCAGCTGCTCCTCGAAGTGTAATGGTCAACCTGGTAGCCTCTCCAGCCCTTCCAGGATGGACTTGGCTTCTACGACAAGTTGCGCTTACTCTGCGCCTACTACGGCTCCTTTGCCAGGAAGCAGGGTCAGGCCATAGGACGGCCTAGGATGAAGAGCAAAGGCGCACGAAGCCTTGGGTCTGCTTTCTTCCCCTGGTGCCTAGGTTTTCAAGCCACGGCTCCCGGGCGCCCGCTGCTTTTCATGGGCTCCTTGCCTGGCATTTGTTTGGGATTTGGCACTCGGCACCCCCGAGGCGGGGAGATGAGTCGAAGACGTCGGAATACGTCGGATCCCTTCGGAAGCTCAACAGTTTGGCTTTCTCGCCTCAGCGGATGCGAGGACAGGAGTACGGCCAGGGTCGCGAGTGGAACTGCTACCAGTCTCTGGACTGGCACGAGGGCGAGGAGGATCACAGAAAAGGACCCGACTCGTGTACTTAAGGGGCCCAAATATGAGTTCTCGGGTCACCGCCACAGCCTCAGCCGGGCCGTTGGGACAGACGAGCATCGGCAGGAGTTTGCGTTTGGCTCGCCGACCTTTTGGGAGTCTATCAGCACCACCGTGCCTAGGCTGCAGTGCTGCAACCACGTGGCTTTCTGTTCCAAGTCTCCCTAGTTGCTGACCTCCGTTGCAGTCTCGCGAGGTCCTCTTCACATGGGAGACGACTTTCCGCAGACGCGACAGTTTCCCATTGGCTCGATGAGCTTTGAGTGGGCGTCCGGGCTCAACGGAGTTGCCGGGCCTCGCTTCCGTTCGACATCCTTATGCCGTGGAGGACCGCAAAAGCAAACGGCATAACACCCACTTCCACCGAAGCGTTGCAGTGCTTGCAATCCGTTGCCTGCACTGGGGCTCTGATGCCAAGGTGGAGAACAACGCAGGCGCCTGCGTTATCGCTTTCTGCCGACATTGGAAGGGAGAGAGACCTGCAGCTTGGCTGTACGCTCGGATGCTCTTCGGGATGTGATGTGTTGTGATACTCTCAAGCCCAAGCATGCAAGCTATCAGGGCCAAGGCATTGATATCAGGTTGCCTCCAGCTCGTCTGGAAGCCTGACTTTCAGTCCCATTGCAAGGTCATGGCCGTCTTCAATTTCGGCAGCCAGTATCACCATGGGTATACGATCGGTGCCCCAGCACGTAATCTTCTGCGTGCTGTCAGAGCCATATGTGCTTGAGGCCGGTGCTAGTTATTGATTTCCTTAGCAAGTGCGGTAGCAGCTTCGCAAGCGAGATTCCGATAGCAAGCTGAACCTGGCTATCTCCGATAGCAAGCTGAACCGGGCTATCCAGTGGGAGTCTGCGCCAGTCCGGGGGAACCCTGAAGCCCAGGCAGCCCCTACTGGGGAGGCTTGGTGCTCGTGCCTGCCCTCTTTGAGGATCTAACGCTGTGCCGAGACGTGGGTTGACTTGATTTGGGAGCTTCGCGATTCCTTGCTGTCATGAAGGCTGTTGCTCTTCAAGTCCGCCAGGCTGGCAGGTGCTCCTAAACTCCGACGACCGCCGCTATGGCGGCCGCGGGGGTGGGCCGGGCAACTCGAGCTGTCTCTGGACCTCCGACGTCCGAATCTGAGCAAGGCATAAGAGTTCTGCGTGACATCTGCAGGACTGGCAAAGCACGATCCGACTGCTCGGATTCGCTGAGCTTGGACATCCCTTCCAACAGGCCTCCAAGGGTCGGCTTGGGAGCACTTCAGTTTTTTGGTCAGAAGTTTGGGATGCTTAGGGTTTGGGCTTTATTGTGAACTGAACTGAACCTGTGCGCATCTGTTACACACCTTCCCAGTTCCCTCTTCTCACTGTCCAGTTGCCTGGTCCTCTTGGCCCCGGAGAACTTTGACGACTGCAAGGCCGGGCAAAGGAGGAACCCAGTCACTCTCGAAGAAGCGTCGCGTTTGGCTCACAACGTGTGTCACGATATCCCAGGACTGTTTCCTAAGGCTTTCCCTAGCCTGAACTCCCTGAAGAGCTTGCTTGGGCAAGATACCGGAGTGCACGCAGGCAGTTCGCCAACCCGTCGGAATGAAGGGCACGGCCGATACCATGTGTGCAGACATTGAGACTCTTGCCTTGCAAGCTACGGTCAAGACATAGCAGTTGCCATGAGCAAGGAGCAGCAGAGGGAAGGCAGCAGCTCAGTTCTGCATCAACTCGCGAGCTTTTTCGAGTGGCGTGCCGATTGAGGTATTGCCTGGGTGATATCGGCTTCTAAGAGGATGCCGAGAGGTTCGGGAAGCACAGGCTGAGGAACCTTCGCGCCAAAACGAGCTGCGTGGCTCGGTGGTCTTGATGCGGGCAGAGAGCTCGGACATTGTGCATACCTTTTCATGCTGCGACCTCCCGTCTGGGACGTACAGATGCGTAATCTGCAGAGCAGACAAAGCACGCACTCGTGGCAGCATGTTTTCATTCGCCTCGCAGTCTGCCTTGCTCTTTCCGATGCATCATAACTTCAAGCTCAAGAGCTCCAGAGGGCCCTTGCGGCCGCCTTCCCAAAACGACCGAAGCTCTGCTTCGCGCACCCGCTCCCCCTCACGAAGAAGAGACCTGGAAGCTGCCGTGCAAAGGAGCAAAGAGCACGCACAAGTCCAACCAAGCAAGATGCCCAAAAGGAACCAGGCCCATGTCCGACGGAGGAAGTAACGAAGTGTATGCGCGACGGTCGTGTCACGCAGTTATCAAATATGAGATTTTCACGCATATCACGTTGCGACAGTATCCAGCAGCCCCTGCGTGGACCCATTTGTCAACACTTCCTTCACCAAAGCAACTTCTTGCCCAGGAGAGCCAATCCGTACATTCAAGGCAGAAGCGAAGAAAGGAACCTGCTCGCTGCAGCTCGTTTGAGTTCAGGAGCCCAGAGCACACCAGTAGCCCAAATACTCGCCCACTTGCGGCCTCGTTTCCTGTAGCGCTTTTCACTAGAGTGAAGAACAGACTGCACAACAACTGCATATGTAGCTTGATCTAACATGCAGGCGAGTCGGCACCTAGATGCCGAACTCCGACAGACGTAGATGCTTAGCTGTTGTGATTAACTCGGTTCCGCACGTACTTATGCCAAAAAGCAACGCGATCATAATATGCAGCTTGAAATCTTAAGTGGCTTGGAGACTTCTCACGAGTTGCCGATGCCACGGGAGATGAAAAGCAAGGCAGGCTGCGACCTCAAGCGAGACTGTGCCGGTAGGGGCTTCTTGGAGAAAAAGGAACGGCCAGGGAGCGGGTGTTTACTGTACAGCGGCTAGCAGACATGTGAGAGCCGGCTTGGATATATGCAACAAAGGCATAGGCCCACGGAACGAGGAGCTCCTGGACGTCTCAAAAAAGGGCAATCACCTTTTCAAGCGAGACGACCGTCTTCCGGTTTTCCAGATGGGCAGCTTCCGTGAAGTAACCCAAGAGTGAAACTCCTCTCGCGACCTATCTGTCATCACGAAGCTTCCCATCTTCGATCAGATCAGCACGAGCTGAGTCACGGCCATCCAGCTGCTGGCGCAGCGCGGAGCAGTTCGTGCTTGAGGGTGGATCCGTGAAGAAATCAGGACTCAGCAGACGGAAGAAGATCGGTTGATTCGTGGATGTTCGTGGATAGGTCCTGGAATTGTTGAATATCTTGGAACCTTGCAGCTTACGATTTTGAGTAAATTTCCAGTTCTGCTTCCAGAAATCAGAGGCTGGCAAAGTGCCGCCGCACCTGGCATGCAATGGATACAGTGCGTCATCCGAGCCGGTGCACGAGTTTCAGAAAGCTGTTCTGGAGGGGGGGGGGGGCAGGCAATCTCATGCACGCTTTCAGGGTACGTGCGATAGGCCATGCAGTGTCATTCAGAGCAGCCGATCGACATGGAAGCCTTAGAAGCGGTGTCGTTGGCCCTCGTGACCTTCGTGCCCATATGCTGTGTTCCGCAAGGTCCCTTCAACTCAGATCTACCAGCATGAATCTTGATCATTGCAGTGCTACTCGTAGCCGACCTCCAACTCCAATCAGCGGATCGCCGGCAGGCCTTTGCCAAACAGGAGTCCCTCGAGAAGGTCAGGGCACCTCTCCAGTCAGTATAGCTCGTCAAGCTCCCTGTGTCACCTTGCAGCAGGCATGCTAGGGAAGTCACGCAGAGCATGTATTATGCTGGTAACTGGTAAAGGGTATTGGAACGTGAAGCAGCGGGCCAATGCGGAGGAACTGGCTGCACGTACTGGCTCCGCAGCGCTGCAGCATGAGGCGTGTGTTGACGGGTCTGAAGGGTTGAGACGAGCTTCGCACGCTCTTGCGTGCCTCGTACGGCACAGCGACAGCCGTTCTGCCCAAGGAGCTTGCTGCCGCATCGCAGCGCATCGCCGAACTTCAGGAGGAGGCGCCGATCCGCGGCGGTCCTTGGTCTGAAGCGAACCTCGGTTTCGGCGAAGGCCGCTTCCACAGCCGAGCGCCATGCGCAGCAGGAGCAGGACTGGACGGAGGCGCCGAATACAGAGATGCTGCTGTCAATGCCCATCGCTCTCTCTGCATGTGTGTGAGGGTGCGAGTGCACACACACCTTGCATCCGCTGCACATGCCTATGCCTACGCTCCCCGAAAAGCTTCTGGGAAGCAGCTGAAGTGTGTGCGAGTGAATGGCTCTCCGCATACGACGTGAGCCCGATGTTGTGGAGTCCCCGCCAGGCCGCCGGCATGCTTAAAGAACGAAGCCGCAAGTTCAAGGAGCAGGTACTGTCCTTGGGATCTGCTCCGAACCGGAGTATCTCTCAGATCTCTGCGAATGAGCCTTCCGAAGCGCAGCAGAAGCACCGACGTTGGATCAGGAGGCAGCGAAGCTGGATCTCGCCAAGAAGGCGGAAGAGGCACTGCAGAACCCATCACGGGCACATGAGACTTGTCAGAGCCCTTGCAAAGTAAAGTAGCTGCGATGGGTCCGTGTCGCCAACGCCCCAACTTCCCGCGACCTCGTGACTGTTCTAAGTTCTATGTGCCAGTTACATCCAGTTACTGTAGACTGTTCCAGAGGGTCGCCGACGGCGTAGAAAAGGCAGTCGTCAGCCCAGCGGTTATGCATTGAGATAGTCAGAGACTGTGATGCCATGCACGATTGAGTTCTATCACGGCACATGGCCCCCGAACCGGCCGCCGGCAAAGCTAGCCTTGTTCGTTTTTCGCTTCCAATGTACTCGCACCCCCCTGAAGCGGTGAAGCACACACGAGGGCTGTGGCCGAAGCTCAGCCAAGCAGGCTGCAAAGAAAGCTGCGGAAGAGCTGAAGGCGCCCCCCTTCCGCATGCTTTGGGGCATTTTCCTCCGCGGCCAAAATCGAGAAGACAAGGGCTACCGGCTACTGTACGGGTCCGTTTCAGATGCGGTGACCATCCATGCAGGCAAAGCTGGCGGCCAGCCTGAGCCATGCGCAGTCCTTGGAAGAAGAGGTGCAATTTGGGCTTCGCTGCAGATTCCGTGTCTAGTCGGAGCTGGGACTGCGAGGGAAGGCTGAATCACAGACAGCCGAGTTCCGCATCGTCCTCTTAACTCTTCGGCGGACTTAGCAGGCTTGAAAACAACATGAAAGCTCTATCGACTCGGCAGGTGCGTCGGTTGAATGAAGCCTTGGCTGGCCCCAAACTTGGCGAATGTGCTTCGAGGATCTTCGAGGGCAACCTACAGGCTGACAGCCGAAGCAGTGTTCCCCAGCTCAGGCACCATGAGGGAGGAGGAGGAGCGGCGTGCAGCGCAGCAGCAGGGCGAGGAGGCCCCGGGACCCCGAATCTCCGGCAGATGGGCTCGGACTTCTGACCCAAGATGGCGAGTCAGGAGCTTGCCGAGAGCCTGGGCGAGTTGAGGCGGCAGATGCAGCTCAAGAAGGCCCGGCAATGCTGCAAGCTGAAAGCTCTTGCCAGAAGTTCTTGTTCCCTCTCTCTCGAATTTCAACAGCTCAACGCTTAGTCGCGATGCCATGAACTGCTACTAATTATGTTGGGAAAGCAGATCCATTTTGGGAAGGCTTGCATCTAGAATCTAGATACATGTGCTACGTCAGCTACGTTTCTGATAACGGATGATCCAAGAGTTTGAAGCCAAGTGCTTTCTACACTGGTATTCGTCTTCGTAAATCGAGAGGACTCGGAAGCTTGATGGTCGCCATTGTTTCCATGGCCAGTTGTTTCCAGGAGCAGTTGGCAACGGAGCGGGAGCGCGTTGCTCAACTGGAGGCAAAGGGTTGGGCTGACATTGGCCCTAGAATAGAAATCGCACCTCTACTATTTTTGGTGCTTCAGGGCTTGCATTCCGCTGTCTCTGTGTTCTCTTGAGGTGGACTTCAGGAAACTCTGGGCTGCACCGATGCATCGGCGGGTTGGGAACATCTTGCTCGAAAAGCAGGGACAACTGAAGCTTTTCGTTGGGGTAAGGGGGATACGGGTCTAGCCTGAAGGGGCTTCAGGGTTAGCAAAGCGTCGGGTTTCGTCCTAATCATAGGCCGTCAGGTTCAAGGGTGCAGGCTTATGGTGTTAAAGGGGGGGGGTAGCCAGGTTTCGGTTTAGGATTTGACGGCATCCTGATGGAAGCGATGCACCAGCTGCAGCTCCTGGTGAAGCCATTTCATGACCGGGAGAATGACCTGCATGGCACGGGGCTGGCAGGGGGCTGAATACCGAAAACTCACTACGCCGGCTTTTGGGGCTGGCCAGAAGAAGATCCAGAAAAGTCCACCTGCACGCAAACGGTTTCTAGATGACCGTCCGGTTAAAGAAAATTTCGGGTTTAGGGTCTTCGGATTCAAGAGCTCTGGTCGGCGAGCGAGTGGTGGACTGTGCGGCGATTCGATCTGCAGCGCAGAATGGGCCTTGGGGTTCCTGCCGGCTAGTTAGGCAGGTTCAGGGCTTGAGTCTTGAGGTTCAGGCATGCTAGGGTGGAGAGGGTGATGTCTGTTTTTCTCCTTCTGGGGTTTGGGAACGTTGGGTGCGACCTGACGGCATGGGAAGTATAAGAATCAGCTTATGGGTCAGGCTTCGATTTCGATGATTGGGTTTCTTGGCTTCAGGCATTTATCTGATTGAAGCTTGGATGGTTTAACGGGTTCCCCCCCTATGTGCAATGCATCTTCAGCAACAAAGTGAGACTCCAACGCTACGACAGGTGGCCAACGCTGCGCTTCGTTACGACTTGGAGCGCATCGGAGCAGAGGGCGAGGCGAGGAACCAGGAGCGGCGCAGGGAGAGTCAGGGTCTCGCAGAGATGGCGGCTTCAATGGGCTTCTTGTGCCCGGGGCTCTGCTCCCAAGTCGGAGAGCAGAGGACCAGGCCTCCCGCATCCAACGCCTCGCCGAGGAGGTCGCCGAGGCACCGTCCCCTCCTGCGTTGTTTTCGGGGTTTCCTCTGCACGTGCTGTTCATGTGATTGTGGCTTGCCACTTTGGGGTGTACGATGAGGCCGGGGGAGATTTCGGGGGCTTCAGACCTTAAGGCCTCAGGCGTCGGGATTTACTAAACGATAGGCTTCGGTTCGCGCCCCAGTTTAACTTGGTGGCGAGAGATTTCGGTTCACGCCTTGGAGGCCCTAGAACCCATCACCTCCACCTAACCCCAATCCCTTCAAATGTTTGCACCTGTTTCCAGAATCGAAGCCTGGCTCAGAGCCAGGTGACGCAGCTCCGAGACCGGGTGCTAACGTTGGAGAGCCTCCAGCGCGGCATGGGCGAGTGTCTGCAGGACCGAGGGAGGAGGGAGGAGGGAGGGGAAACGCGGTGCCGCGGTGCCGGGTGCAAGGACTCCCAGCGCCGTGCCAGAGAAGCCGAGGCTAAGGCCAGGATGCGCCCAGAATCCTAAACCTCGTGCAAGTTTCCTCCTTCAGCTGGAGCACAGCCCTGTGAGGCGGAGGAGGCACGCCGTGAGCTTGCCGAGGCCAGCGCCGGCGCATCAGACTGATGACAGCATTGACATCATCGCAGGAACTACAGCAAGACTCGGTCGTGCTCAGCGTATTCGACGTCCTCCACGTCCTCCTCGTCACCATCATCATCATCATCATCACCATCATGATAATCGCCATCACCTCGCATCAACACCAGCATGATCATCACCACCATCATCACCAGCATCATCATCATCGCCATCATGGTCGGCATCATCATCAACATCATCATTATCGGCATCATCATCATCATCATCATCATGTCCGTGCTGACGGTTGATGTTCGTTCTGCCACACGTGGTTCCTGCAGACTTATGCTTGATCAAGTCTCGGCTGCATGTGCGCCAGCAAGACAAGGCACGAACTCCCTTGCCGAGCTGGACGGGGATACCGGTACATTCCCAAAGGTATTGGCTTCTGCAGCTGCAGCCAAAATGCGAACATTTCCGAGGACGACGATCCCGTAAAACTCCGAACCCCAAACCCTTGAGTTGCTTTTGCAAAGAACTGGTGTGTTAGCGGCCTCAGGCTGCCCAGCTGCGACCCCACCTTGGTGCCATCCTTGGATCTTCTGCTTTGCTGCCAAGAGGGTTTAGGGATACACACGTACCAGTCATATACAAGAGTCCTAGTCGGAAGAATACTTATGATGTGAGGAAGATGTTTTGATCATGAGCGTGACAGCCACTCTCGGAACCATCGCCACCCATGCCAGCTGAGCCAGCTGCCGCCTCCAATTTTTTGTCGTCGTCGTCGTCGTCAGCTATTGGTTCGACCAGAACAGAAGGGCTTTATCTTAATGCTGCGATGTCCGACATGTCTCGGATTTCGCGAAGCCTCTCGAGGCCGACGCTGAGCCTCGCCTCTGCCGTGTCCAGTCATACCGGCTGCGTGCTGAAGAAAGATACCAGTAGCTTTAGTGAGACGGAAGACGGTAGGCTTGGTTAGGAATCTTCCACTTCACCGCACGTCGCTGTCGCCGAACCGCGCCGCTCTCACGCGGCCAAATTCGCTGCAAGGTTGGAATTCGATCCGGGTTCCCTCCGGCTCCAAACCTTGGTATGAAGTCGTAGAAACACCCAATCGATGAGATTAAGATCCCGTGGAGCAGGGCCTGAGTTTTTTCTTAACGGTGCTTCAAGCGTCAAAGGATCAGTCGCCTGGCTGATGTTGTGGGGGTTGAACAGGAAGGGCTGATTTTAGTTGAAGTCGTAAGTCATGGCTGTCCATGCCGTGTCAGTGGGTATCAGAGGCACAGTTGTTCGGGCATTTGTTCGGGAGATAGTTACTTGCCCGAAGCCGTATATTGGACCTGCGAGATCATGGAAACCCTGAGAATGCCCAACTGAATTAGGTGCACGAGGGAGATGTGCAAGGAGCCTCCCGTTAGGAAGAGAAAGCAGGATCGCATTGGCACGCCTTGTTGCACATCTCCCTTGAAGTGGTCTTTCAGTGGATCGCACCACTGTAGGGCCACGAAATGCCACACACCGTTGTGCAACATCCCAGTTTTTTGTTATCTGGAACCGTACGCAGTTTCTCAGCATCGGAAGAGTTCCGTGCCGTTGCAGCCGGGCCGGTGTGGACACCTTAGACTTGTCCACATTGTCCCTCATCGGTCCCGCCAACAGATCGTCCATTTCGGAAAAGTCGTGACCGGGAGCGCAGAATGCAGAACTTCCGCACTTCCGCCCGTCTGTGCAAGTTTCGTCTCAAGCTCGTGGGATGCAGAGCGAGCCGGTGCCAGTCTGTGGCCTTTGGGGTGGCAGAGCAGCGCAGGGCGGCTCAGACTTTCCGGAATCGCGGCTGAGTTAGGCTTCCCGGCTTCAGGTGTTTGCACTGCTTTACGCCGCTGCTTTAGGCCCAAACCCAAACCGGAAGGGAAGGGCTACTCTCGAGATCGAACTCGGCGGGACGACGGCTCCCTCCCGCCTCGATGCAGGAGTTGGATGAGGAGGAAGAGGCCCTGCTGCGCGGCGGCCGCGGTGGTCAAAACCTCTCTCTGAAGAGCGCAGGAAAAGCCGTTAGGAGGGGTTTCGTAAGGAAGGTCTATGGGATCCTCTCCGCGCAACTGGCCATGACCGTGCTGATTGCTGCAGAGATCGTCTTGTTGGCCGCAGCTTCAGGCGACGTGGCATCCTGGATCATGAGCCATGAGTGGCTCCTTCTGGTCTCCGTGCTGGGCACTTTCTCAGTAATGTGCGTCATGCTGTGCTGTCGTGAGCAACTCAGAAGATACCCTACCAACTACTTCTTTCTCTTCACATTCACTGCCTTCGAGGCAATGGCCATCGGTGTTGTCAGTGCTATGTTCACGCCGGAAAGCTTACTTCTGGCGGCAGGCGTGACCACCCTAATCTTTCTTGCCCTGACAGCCTACGCCTTCCAGACGACCACAGACTTCACGGGCTCTGCACCCTACCTCTTTGCGGGTCTCCTCACACTCTTTATTTTTGGACTCCTCCTGGGGCTCCTGCCGCTCTTCGGCGTACCTATCACAGTAGCGACGATGATCTACGATTGCTTGGGCGTCCTCGTGTTCTCCTTCGCCGTCATCTTCGACACGCAGATGATGCTGGGTGAATGGGGAGGTCACAAGGTCGCCATCGACCCCGATGACTATGTCTTCGCTGCCCTGAATCTCTACTTGGACATCATCAACCTGTTCCTGCATCTCCTGTCCTTATTCGGCGAGCGACGCTGAATCCTGGTCACAGCTCAGACGCGAAGAGAGCGAGAGCCAGCTGAAAAGGCGCTTCTTCCGAGCTGCAAGGGCAACGGGTGCATCTCTTTGGATCGTAGCCCTGCCCCGATGAGTAGCCGCTCTTGGTTCAGTGAGCCATCATTTTTTCGGGATCTTTCACGCGTGGTTTTTTTTTTGCAGGTCAGGTCCAAAGCCCGAAGCCTTGGCGAAGCTGAGTCCGATGCTCCCATGCCCCTCCCCTCGAGGTTGAGAAGCGCAGTGATGGTGAGGACAGGCACTCAGAGTCTAGCTGCTGGGACTCCAGCAGGGTTGAGGAGTTGAGGATGGTGGTTCAGGCAGTCTCAGTAATTCTTCAAGATTCTCCAGTGCTGCTACAGCACAGCGCAATCGTCCTTGTTGTCATGACACCGATGCTCCCCAGAGGCCGTAGTGGCAGTTCGGTCGAGGCTGAGGTGGTTGGGCAGGCGTGGGCGAGCAACCCTGTTGAGAATGAGATGAGTCCACAGTCTTGCCGAAGAAGATTCGCCCAAACAACGCGCTGTAGTGACTCTACTGAGTACTCAGCGACATGATCCGACATGTAGCGGGATCGGCTCAAACACCGGCCAGGTGTTGCACACAGCTTGCCTCGACAAACTTTTAGCGTCGTCGTAGTTGGATAGGAGTCTTAAAATGGCGTCAGCAGAGCCGGAGGCGGAAGCAGTTCCGCGCGCAGAGGCGGAGGATTTGGACTTGGCAGTTCTTCCAGAGTGCGACCTGCCCAGAATAGTGTCCAAATAGACGGGGTGCCCTGCCTTGCTCTCCTTTGCGCGTCAGGCAAGACCGTCCTCTGCGGGGCGCGCAACACCGTGCGAACTCTGATTTGCATCAAGACGCCGCCCCTTGAAAGCTCCACGAGCCGCGCGCCAATAGAGGTGGCATGTGTCTTGGACCGCCTCTCGGCAGAGGCTACTGAGTTGTGAGACTTTTGTTCGAACAGTCTGGGTGAGGGTGTCTCGAAATCCCAGGTTCCGGCTCCATGCGAGGAGCTAAATTGGCCTTTGCGAAGCGTGCCTGTGCGAAACTTGTGAAGCACTTGGACGTTCAGGATACGCTCCACTTTATCACTTATGACCAGGTAAGCGAAACCATCTTCACAGACGGTGACCTGTCAGAGATAGGAAAAGAGAATCTCAAGACCCAGATCCATGCAGTGCGACCTGGTGGATCAACCAATCTCTTCGGAGGTCTTCAATCTGCTGCACATCTGCTCGGCTCATCAACCGCAGCTGGTACTCCAGACGACGCCACGGTCAAGCGCATCTTTCTTTTCAGTGATGGATGTGTGAACTCGGGTGTCACAGACCCAGCGCATATTTGCAGGGAAGTTGCTGCCTGGACTGAGTTGGGCATAACCACGGCCACGTTTGGAATCGGAGCGGACTTTGACGAGCCGTTGATGCGTGGAATCGCCGAAGCTGGCAAGGGCCGATACACGTTTCTTGCGACGGCTCCTGACATTCCTCGATTGGTGTCGAAGTCCGTCCACGACCTCTTGAAACTGTTTGGCAGTGAAGCTGTTTTAGATATTCGCGGGGGCACGCACACCGTCGTTGACAAGGTCTACGGAGGCGATGACGAGGACGAGGAAGTGTCCAATGCTAGCGCAGGCCTCTTGCATTTGGGGGATCTGCACGCGGACAACGAACGCATGGTGCTGCTCGAGCTTACGAGCTCTCCTCCCGGAGACTTTGGCCCAGGCAGGAGCATCAGGGCCGCAGAGTGGATGCTATCGTATCTGAGGAACGGAGTCACCGTGCAGTTCTCGGGCTCTGTGGAGTTGACGACCACTGCTGACCGTGGGCGCGCCCAGGAACATCCAGCAGTGAAAGCAATGTTCACGCTCCGCCGGGCTTCCGATCTCGAACGAGAGGTCGCCGAATACCTCCAGCAAAGAAATTTGATTGCTGCCCGAGACGTGAAGACACAGCAGCTTCTTCTGCTGTCACAGGCGCTGAGCTCGATGGAAGGTGTTGAGGAATCTTATGCCCTCGCCCTCCAAAGGGCCTACCAGAGGGCCCAGCGAGTTGCAGAGCAGCTTCAGAATACCGAGGACATGGAGCTCACCCGTCGACAGTGCGTGCACGAATGTGACCGCATGGATGCAATGAGTCTTGGTGGCTTGTCCGATGGTCGAGACTCGAGCATCTGCAGTGACATTGCAGACGAGGATGCCTTCTCCACAGGCTCAGCCGGCTCAGTTGCCAGCATTTTAAGCCTTGAGAGCTACAGTCCAAGAGAAGCCCGCATCCCTCAGCCTCCGGGTTCTCAGGCACAGGAAAGTCGGGAAACGAGCCGAACTGTCTCCAAGGGTTACATGAGCCGTTTCTGGAGGTGGTGCTCGGAGCAGCCCTGTGGATGTTTCCACATACGTTCACTACCTTACAGGCCTGTTCCAAATGTTTCAAGCACAAGCGCTCCAGAGGAGCCTCAGTGACTCTGCGAGACTCCATGAGCCATGGGTGCCATGTTGCACCATGTAGACGGGCATTTGTCGCCGGGATTGTACAGTTCCCGTGGGCAGGGTGAGAGGAAAACGACGTTGCCAAATGTTTGCAGTTTGTTGTTGCGTCGAATTGTTTTCTTAGGAGACCTGTTCACCGTGTCGAGATGCAACTGAATGCTTGCTCAGCCGAGGTCTATACCAAGGTCCATGGGTATCCAGAAAATGACCAGTTCACTTCGGTGAAGCGAACTCGCGGTGTGGCATTCCATGAAAAAGATGGCGTGGTGCAGCCACTGCTACTTGCTACTGTGTCTTAGATTCCCGAGCACCGTGCGGCACCCACTGCACCGCAAGATGGTCCTTGCCGATTTGGTGCTGAGGCTTTGGTTCGCAGCAGGCACTGGCAGTTCGGCATCAACATCCGGGCCCCAAAACACTGCCAAGCCATTTAGCCACTCTAGACACAAAAGGACATGCCCGGCCGCTCTCCAAATGAATTCTGAGCTGTGAGATGTCCTTGTTTGGGCTAGGGGGCTGGGGGCCACGGGCGCAGGGGAGTACAGATTCCGGCGTACTCCTCCGCGCCCGTGCTTCGGCCTCTGGGGTCCAGGGGGCGGGGGGGCACGGGCGCGGGGGAATACAGATGTCGGAGCGGCGGGTGGGAACCGGGGGGGAGTGTAGGCTTTGGTACTTTGAACTTTGAAAATTTCGAGAATCGTATTTCCCCTTACCCGTGCTCTGACCTCTCTGAGGTCCAGGGTGCGGAGGAGTCCAGATTTCGGTTTTCTGAGCCTGGATTATCGTGCTCCCGCACTTGTTGCACTGCATTGTGCTGCGTGACCATGAGAATATTTGTGGGCGCAAGAGGCTCTGATATATCGATTCTATAATGTTATTTGGTTCAGAGGGCTGCCCTTAATTTGCTATTCTGATCTTTAATTTGCTATCTTATCTCCGATATTTCTTGTTGCGGTTATTATATTTCTTCTTTTGATTCTTATTCGTGATCCTTTTTGGCTTTACTTCTCTCTTTTGGGAAAATAAATTGCCAGTCGTATAAGCTCAAATTTCTAACGTTATGATTGATAGAATTTGAAAATGGGGGTACTTTATAATGGAATCTTTACAATATAGTTTTAATTATTTGGGATACTTATACCATGTGTAGAGTTTGGTAGGCTTGGGTGCACATGTATCATCTGCGATCGATATCATGCCTTTTGGTTCAAGCCTTGGTAATTGAGCCAAAAAGGCAGGATTTGTTGCCATTAGCTCGCGGAGTCGACCCGCATATTATAGCACATGTCTTTGATCAGGAGTCACCTGAGGTACAGGTTCTTGCCTATGTTATCAGCCGCTTCGCGGGGCATACCGAGGCCCAGGTGTTGCACCCAGCGGCTATGCTGGATCTCAGGGCTCAGCTTCGGTTTTTGGTTTCCGAGGGTCGGAATGTGGATGCAGCCAGGCTATGGGCATCAGCTCTCGAGATCCAACATTACCCTCCTCTCCCTCCATTGCTCGACGGGTTACCTGCAGGTCTGCTACCTATTCGCACGGTCCCGTGTGTCGACATGGACTGTGCCCGGTGCGCCCAGAGCCGCGGAGGGTTCCAGCTGCCTTTTGTGGGTACATTCACACATGCTGCAGCGATTGTCCGTCCAGGGAGTGACCCGGCTCAAGCGTGGAGTGCTTACCATGCATGCCGCTCCTATTTGTCGCCGGGCGACATCACGGCCCTTCATTCGGGCCTTTGGCCTACCGACCTGCTGCCGAACCACCTCTACGCGCTCTTTTCTCGGGTGGCAGCACAGACCCACCCTCGGGCAGCCAGCTCAGCCGAGCTCTGGATCGTTTTCAGGCGGTGGCAAGCTGGGAGGAGGGTGTGGATCGAGCCCGGAGTCGAGGTCCCTTCTTGGGAGGCTGCCCGGGAGGATGAAAGATCACGGGCTCATAGGACCATCTGGCTATGGCTTGGGGCCGTGGCTTACGGGCCGGGACTATTACCAGCAGCCTGCCACAGCTGCGGGGTGCCAACGGTCCTCCGCTGTCGGCGGTGTGACGCAGCGGCTTGTGGAGACTGCCTGGGCCGCTGCATTCGGTGCCTGTGATGATGGGCGATTCTGGAAGGGGCGTTCCCTTTATTATGACCGGCAGGAGCCGGCGGCCGCGGCGGAGACCGCAGGCATCTTCTTATACCGGGGTGGCGACCCCCGATGCCCTGGGATTAGGGCTGCAACCAGGAGTGGACCTGGGGCTGTCTTCGGCGGTGGCGACCCGCCCGGTCTTGAGTCGTACTCCTGCCCTGCTTCTGCCGTTGCCCGGCCTTCACGATCATCTTCCACGGCGGCTTCTCGGCTCAGGCCTCTGCTAGCAGCTGCGATGGCCGGTGTGTACGCCCAGCAGTCGCTTGAGGCGGCAGGAGATGGCGATGGCCAGCCCGGCCCGTCTTCCGGACTCTTCGGGGAGGGTACCCCGGTAGAGGTCCGGGTGGATGCGTGGCGCCGCGCTTTTGGTCTGGCAGATGACGAGGAGTTCGCCTATGTCTTCATGTCGGCGGAGGAGGCACAGCGCCAGGCCGGTGCAGAAATCGCGGCAGCCTGGAAAGAAGTCCGGGAGAGGGTTGATGAAGGCAAGGCCCTGGCATTCGCCCACGAAGCGGCCCAAGCCGGAGCGGCGGCGGCCAAACCTTCCACAAAGCCCCGCCCGCCTTTGCCGCGGCGGCGGGCAGCCGTGCCCAAGGCACCGCTGCAAGCCCGCACGCCTGTGGAGCGCGCTGCCTTGGAGACACCATTGGTCGAGGAACTCGCCGACCTGTGGGTAGATGCCAAGGTTCAGCGCCCGAGCGGTGAGCTCAACACGGGACGCCAAGCTGAGTGGGAGAACTTTGTGAGGCGCCGTGCTGCCAAAGTGTGCAGCGAAGCGGAAGTGGCCACGATCAAGAAGGCCGTGGTTTCCCTCCGCGAGCTTCAGCATTTCCAGGTCGCCCGGGGCAGAGACGGGCTGGAAGAGGTGGACACCCTGGACCTGGACGCCTTCATATTCAACTCGGCCGCTCCTCATCGTGCTGTGGCGGGCTTGCGGTGGGCTGCCAAGCAGGCGGAGCTCGCCTGGAAGATTCCGGATGCACCCCGGACCGACCAGCGCCGCAAGCCTAGGGACGAGCGTCAGGCCACATTGGCCGAACCGCCGATGCTGGTCCACCTGGAGAAGGTTATTGAGGACCGGTGCATTATGGGCGACCCTCGGTGGACTGCGATGCTGGGGCAATGGATGCAGGCCTCCAGCTGCATGCGGTATGCCCACCTTCGGCGAAGCGAGGTCCTGCGCATCACGGGGTCGACCGTGCATGCCTTCTGCAACAAGGGCAAGCAGCGCCGCCTACGGCAGGGGTTTTACTTTGCCATTCCGGCAGCCTTCGCTTCTGGATGGAACTGGACCGAACCTTGGAAAGAAGCCTTCGAGGCCCTGCCCAAAGGCCGGCGGAGCCAGTGTGGGCTATGCTTCGATGCTCGGGGCTTCTCGTGGTCCCTCAGGGAGTCTACCCTGGCCGTGCAGGCGGCTTTCACGGATGTGGTGGCCAATCCGGAGGAGCTGACCTCCTATAGCTGGCGCCGGTTGGGCCCTTCTGTGGCTATGCTGGCACAGCTTACGCCGGGCGAGTCGAACGCCCTTGGGGACTGGCAAGATCGAGTCTCTGACCAGAGGAGCGCCATGCCCGTCCACTACAGTGGGTTGCGCTACAAGGAGAGCGTTCGAGTCAAGCATTTGGTGTGGGCCTACATGGGGGAGTTGCGCCCCTATCCGACGTGGGATACGGTGACCCCGCAGGACGTCGCAGAGCACACGACTTTGGCCCGGTCCTTGTGCGACCAACAGGTCAGGGCTGACAAGGAGCTCCTGTGGCAGGGACCAGCCTTCGCCGCGCATAAGCCCAAGAAGTTTACCATGAGGTTGGCCGCCCCTCTTGCACGCAAGTCTTTGGCCGGCCCGGTGCTACCTCTGGCGAAGCTGCGGTCGAAGCGAAGGGCCGAGCCTAAAGCAGTGGCGAGCAGCTCGGCCCGGCCTAGCTCGGCGGCTGCGGAATTGCCCGCACCAGGTTCCCCCATGCCGCCTTATATCGGTCGCCACAAGACGTCGCAGAACTTCAAGGACGGCGGCCGGCTGTGCACCGGCTTCAATTTGGGCAACTGTCGGCGGGGTTCCGACTGCCCTTTCCTTCACAGGTGCGCTGCCACCAAGCTCTCCACAGACAGAGTCTGCGGCGGGAAGCATGCGGCCCTGGACTGCCGCACCAAGAAATATGGCCTACCTCCCGGCTATGTCGTCCCCGGACAATCGCCTGAGCCAACGCCTGCTTCCCGACGGCGTCCAGCCGACGCACCGGCCGAGGGCGATGGCCGGCGAGATTCCAGAAGGAGGGTGGTGCCAGGTGCTGATGGGGCTCCCCCGCTTCCCCTGACTTCGCCTCCCGGGGCGTTACCTTGACGGGCAGGATCAGGTGTGGGTCCCCGGCGCGAGTCACCGGCTCCAGCACGCCGGGTTGACACGGCAGCAGCTTCAGGCTCCACGGCTCGGGGCTCGGGCAGCTCACCTGCCCCGAAGATCAAAGCCATGCCCAAGGCCTTCAGGACCCCGCCGGCGCCGGACCCCACAGAGGCTGAGAACCAGGCGGTCTTCGACAATTTGGCGGGCAGGCGCCCAGTCCAGCGCCCTACCTATATTTGGGAATCGCCGGCAGGAGGGCGTCTCTTCCTGTCCGGCTTGCCGCTGCGGGAAACCAGTGGCCAATTCCCGACGATCCATTTGCAGATTACTTGTATGGATCAAACCCCGGAACAACGGGGCGGCATAGCCCTGTGCAGCCGGAACCTGCTATTCAACGTCTCTGCCAGGCGGTCCCGGGAGGAAGAGTGGCTCCGCATCTTCGGTGCAATCGCACGCACGCTCCTGGCGGGCCACAACGTATTACTCCACTGTATGGCGGGCCGGCACAGAGCCGCGACTACCGGCGTCGCATGCCGGGCGGTGTTGGCAGGCGAGACCCAGGAGGAGGCGAATCAGGCGATCCTGAGGGTGAGACAGATCGAGGTGGATCGCGCTATCCAGCAAGACCGCAGCCTGGGTTCGTGGTTGGCCGGGGCCGTGCGTAACACACGTGTCCCCCCGACACCGGTGCAGCCACGCGGATATATCGCCACTGCGAGCTCGCACCTCCACCTCGAGTCCCCGGAGGAAGGCATTCCTATCTGCAAGCACAAGCAGGGTATTGAGAGGCGCCGGTTGACCAATCCGCAGCGCACGACTAGCAAACTAGAGGCCATCGGATGGGAGCGACCCATCTGCGAGGGCTGCTTTTCACGAGCATCCTCCAAGTATTTTCCGGTATAGGCACCTCGACGAAGCGAGGCTTTCGCCACGATATGCCGGTAATTCGAAGTCGACCAGTTCGCCACCAGCAAATCTATTTTGCGGGTGCCGCATAAGAGCCCGTGTGCCCGCCGTGGCTGGTACCGTATCTTAGCAAGAGAAGCGAGAAAAAGAGGGGTGCGGGCGCGGAGTGCAGGAGCAGTGGCTGTGGTGATGCAGTCGTGACTGAGTGCCTGCACCTTGTCCCTAGCCCCCACCCTCTTTTCCCTGCTTGCTGCTTGCTGCTCTCTCTTTCCCCTCTCTCTCTCTTCTTCTCGGTCCGGTCAGTTGGTCCTCGCCTTGCTCGAAGGTACCGCAACCTCGGAGCTGACCGAGGGGATCGCGGAGTCTGGCGATAGGCTGGGAGTTTGACCCTCGTGCAGGCTCTTCGGGGGGTCGACCTCGACGTAGGCCCCATGTCGTCAGTCTCGCTTGTCCCTCGAGTGGAGCAGGACATTAAGGCGAGCATGGATAGCCTGCAGCTGAACTTCGGTTTGGACGCCAAGGTGGTCGCAGAAGTGCTCGGCACTGGGATCCGCCACCTCGAGGAGTTTCGCTTCTTATTCGAGAACGAGGCGGCGATAGGTACCTGGGTGGGGAAGTTGGGGCTAGGGGACGCCACTATGTTGCAGACCGCCCGCCTCCGTAGGGCGTGGAAGGCAACATGCACATACTACACCCAGGCGGAGCAAGACCGCTCTAAGGTTGCCTTGGCCGACCTCGACTCGATGTTGGCGGACTCCGAACTTCGCACGCTGAAAGAAGCCTTTTGGATTCGCTACAAGTTGCGCTTTCCTGCCGAAGTGCAACCCTCCGACGCAACAGTCTCCCGCATCTCTCGGGAACTTTCCAAAAGGATGCTTTGTATATATGACGTATGGCGAGTGCGATCCCTACAATTCCAGTTAGGCACCTCACAAAAGCGGCGCAAGCTGGCTGATGGCCTCTATACCGACGAGCCCGAAGTCGACGAGGTCGTTGCTCGGGATGTGGACACATATCTTCACAAGCTCCACACGCTTATGATCGCATACGCGCTCAACGGGGTGCAGGTGATCGCGGGAGGGGACCCGGCGGGAGAGAAAGCGCTGGGCGCCAACTCTTGCCAGTTCGTCGAGGTGCCTTTGGATTGTGTGCTGGCATACTACTACCGGGCCCGTAAGGCCGCCATGCAAGTCGCTCCCGCGCAGCGGCTGAGCTGGCTTCAGCATCGTGATGCCGAGGAGCGAGCTGAGTGGGTCTCGCGGTTCCGGGAGGGGACCCGGACGCTCGGAGCAGTTATTATAAAGAGGTTATGGAAGCACGTGACGCCCACTGGTTGGCGCCAGCGCTGCCGGAGGGAGTGCCAGTCGCTCCGAAGCCCCAGCCAGTGACCGCTGAGCCAACCAAGTCTTTGTTCGTCCCGGGACCCATGGTGGGAGGCAAGCCCACAGCTCGTGTGATGAAAGATGGCACCAAGCTTTGCGGTGACTACCAGAAAGGGTCCTGCAAGCACGCACCTCCGTGCCCGAATGGGGCCCATCGCTGCGCCGTGGTTCTCCGGGCCGAGCGCGTCTGTGGTGCGCCCAACCATGGGGCAGCGAAGTGCAAGGCCAAGGCGAAAGCGAGGAGTTCGTGATGGGGCCCTGGCCCAGCAGTGGGGGATGCTGAGCCCGGGGTCGCGGACTCCTCGGACCGACGACCCAAGGCCAAAGCCCGACCGCGACGCGGAGGCGAAGCCGTACGGGGTGATGTGGTCTTGATCCGTTATGAGAACAAACACAATCTCTGCACGGATGTGGAGAACCGTCGGGGCCTAAACGATGCTTGTGGCGTACCACTGCAGGAATCGGGACCAGAGAATAGCCAGCGAGTGGTGGACATCATTGAGCAGCTTTCAGACCATCGCGACCGACGCCTACCTCAACGAGGAGACCGTCCTAGCTATGTGTACGACGAGAACACTCATAGCTACACCAATCCAGGCTATGAATCCATCGGCGGCGGAAGGCCAATCCGGTGCGGGATTCTCGACCTGATCCCAACCAAGGGTGCAAGCTTCATCAACAATCGGTGGGACATCGTGAACGAAGTTGTCCTTCGCAACATCACCCGTCAGCGCAGGTTGAATGCGGATTGGGCGCTATCATGCATCCAGTCTGACTTGCGCCACAGAATCGCCAGGCGCCCAGGCTCGGAATGGCTTGACAACAGGTGCCAGGTGGCATTCAACAGTGTCATCAAATGTGATGAAGGAGGGTGGGTGCTGATCGAAGACTTGGTGAGGCATGAGCCACTATGGACCCATGAAAGCAGACGCATCACCGAAGGGGTCTCAAGGACCGATGACCAACAGAAGAAGAGAGTGTACAATGAAAGACTTCAGCTATTGTTCCAGGGGAACATGATTGCAGCCACGAAACGCAACAAGGCCAAGATTCGGTTGCAGTTCCTGGGTGTGAGAGTGAAGGACCCCGGCACGGAAGTTCTTGGATCAGCAGGTTCGAACATGTTGGTATCAGTTCGGGACCAGATCACGGAGATCCAGAGCAACGACCATTGCCGGCATGGCCAGAGGTACCTGAACCTATGCAACGGCTGGGTGAAGCCATGGGCAGTTCGGGCTACGAGTGGTCACTCTGCACATTCAGATCCCCAGAACAACTTGCTTCAGTTGGACAAGAACAGGTTCGCAATATCTCCATCTATGACCCTCTTGCAACGTCTTGGAGGTGCGTTCCACGCTACGGCATGCCGCAACTTGGATTCCATTGTCACGCAAGGCATCATGCCTGGTTCGGAGGACCCCGACGGGGACTTCGACCATAGGCGCCAATTCCGAGGCAACCAAGGCGGCAGACTCCACAGCTACTGGGGGGTGTTTGCGCCGTTCGATCACCGGAATGCAACAACCAAGATGCGAGTACACGGACGAGACGCCAAGCACATGCCGTTGGCGGTCCTTCATGTCCCATCGCAAGATCTTGCGCGAGAGGATGGACGTATCACAGACAGCGGCATCATGATCGTTGGTCGAACGATACCTTTCCATTTCGTCAAGGAGGTATGGTTTTGCGTCCCTGATCCTCGAGATACACACTCTTTCGCTCTGGTGGAAAAGATCTACGATGAAAGGTTGGAGAAAGAACTGGTGTTGGACTACAATGCATCACCGTTGCTTCCTGAGTTCGAGAGATACCGAACGCCAAGCAAGATCATGGAATTGCTTTGCGAGATGCCTCCTGGACCCCACGACACAAGCAAGGAGCAGATCATTCGTGACCTCACGACTGTCCTGGAGTCCCACAGGGAGAACACGGTTCGGCATCACTACATGGACAAAGGAATCAAGTTTGTCATCAAGAATTGGCGACCCGAAGACCTACGCAGAGACGAGGATGGACGGAGAATGAGGGTATGCCCGGCATGCTACAACATCGTTCCAGCATGTTTCTCCCGATGCACGTCTTGCTGGTCACAGTTCGTTTCGAGCGGATATTACCAAGGTTCTCCACAACGGGAGACTCCTACGGAGATCCCCAGTGACTTCATTGCTCAGACAATGGAAGCCGCAGCAGCCGCAGTGCCTGAGGCGCCCGAAGAGGAGCAGGAAGCCATGGAGGTAGAGACCGTTGCGGAACCTGAGGAAATCCCAGAACCGTCTGTCATCGCGGAAGACGATCCAGAACAGGAACCTGATGAAGAAATGGACGTCGAGCCTGGAGAGGACTTTGATGACGCAGTTCCAGAAGCAATCGCACAGGAACGTCGTCCCGTCTTCATTACCGGCCAGTCTTTGAACATCGATCCTGAGCTACAACTTGCACGTACCGCCATGCAGCCATCTTACTATTCTGGAAAGCGAAATGCCCATTGCATTGACGCGAACATGACCGCTCTGTCGTACATGGCATACGTGGTATGCAGATCCATCTACAAAGCTTGGTCAGGATTCGCAAAGTGGGCGACTATGCCGTTGTTTCAGATGAGGGAAAGTTTCGCACTTGGCCAACGCTATGATGTGCTTGGAAAGTGGGGATCTTTGGCAGCAGTGGATAGGGAAACGGGTGTGAGCAGGGACGTGACTGATGAGGAGATCATTCGCTTTGCAAAGGAACCTGAGAACCTCAAACAGTATGATCCCAACGGGACTTACACCTTGAAGCGCTTCCGGACGAACCAGATGCTTTCTTTACTTGTACGGGGAGCCAACATGATGGGAATTGGCAGGGACAACTTCAACCCTACTACTTACTTGAAGAGCGACAGGGATGAAGATGTAAAGGCTATGCACTTTTGTTGCCTGAACGTCCTATGCGAGGTGATCCCAATGGTGACGGGACACCAACAATTCTCAGTGCTACGACCAACGCCAACTGGACCAGTGGACTTCTTGTACATCGACCCCGTCGGTATTCTGCTGACTCATTCTGATCAGTCAGTTCAGACCATCGCCTTGCTGGTGGACCACAGTGTGCAAATGCCTGCGCATTTCATGGACAGATTGAACAGATCCAAAACTGAGAGACAGCAAAACCCGACGACAAAGCGTACGGAGGCCCTACACCACATTTCGGCCGCTGATTATCTTCCTCCAGGTGGTACATCCATCCTGGACACGCCTGTCACTACGGAGGAACGTGAAAGCGCTTCTTCATCCAAGGGACCTTCAAAAGGGCGTGGAAGAACCGGAGGCGAGCAACATTGTGGCTGGAACACCAATTCCTACCACGACTACATCGCCGCCAAAGGCCGAAACAAAGGCAAGGACAAAGGAAAGCCAAGGAACCAGTATCCAGAGGAGAACCTCCGGCCCTGGGACCGCGATCCTACGTCAACGCGAAGATGGTGGCGAGACAACGCCTGATCTTCCTCGCCTATCAGTTCGTGACCTCTGAGCTTCGCCCGTGGAATGCCATCGCGAATGCTTCTTTCTTCGGTGACGCCTGATTCGTTTGCCATTTCAGGGGATCGTTACTGACGTAGATGAGTGTCACAACGTTTCTAATTGGGATGCAAAGCTCTGATTTTCAATGTCAACGTTGCGGCGGAACATTTTCTGTTGTCCTATCGTGCCATCTTCCGGGTGAGCAGCGTCGGAGACGCAACTCATGGGGGGTGCGAACGGACTGCGATGCCTTGTCAAGTTCTAAGGTGTCACTATAAGAGCTGTGAGCAAGACCGTGTAAAGTGCAAGAGAAGGGGGCACGCTACGCGTCCCTCGACTCTAAGGGGGCACGCTACGCATCCCTCATCTTTACCTTTCTATGTGACCGCCAACGCAACGTTTGGCTCAAGTCAATGCCCATAGCTAAGTGCTATATGTGTCTTCTATCCTGAGCAATCAGAGCTATCCCGTTGCACAGACGAACCGCCGCCGGCAGTGAGTGCAAAAGGAACGGCCGCCGGTTCTGCCTGCATAGGATTGCACGTGTGGAAGTAAGAGGGAGAGACAGGGTCTAGTCTGTGGAGAGTGCTAGCCAGCCACACCTACATTCATTACAGCTCTGGTGGGGAGAGCAGCAACCAAGTCGAGATCAATCCCCCACGCACTACCCCTGTCAATGTTGAGGACAAAGCTGCAGTCGAACGCTATGCCTATTCTGTGCGATTTAAGGTCATGCAGTGTGAGTGCATTGCCACGCAGGAAGCAATTCCAATTCTACATATTGGTCTCAAAAACCCTGCTAGCACACGGCACCACTCTCTCATCTCGCAAGCTCTGCTTGAGTGTCCGCATACGAATGAGGAGCCCGACACAGGGGAAAGTGAGCCCACCCGAGGTCTTTTTGGGCGGCACTGCAGTCACCTCTTCTCTGAGGAGCTGCCAGACGACGCACATAGTGGTAACTGTTACGCGGCTTATGCGCTGACTGGGAAAGGCAATGTCCGTTTACCTCAGTTTATCCAACAGAAACAGCGGGCACATGCGTCCTTTGCAGGTGGTATCTACTTGTCAAATTTTGGCAATGCTGTTATCCTTGCCCCATATAGGCGGGATTTTGCGACTGTCTTTGGAATAGATGACAAGGTCAAGATCTCATTCCTTTTTACTGTCACTGGTGCTTCGCAGACCCCTGATGGGCATCCCATCCTTGCCTTTGGTCCAGCGTCAAGGGAAGAGCCCAAAAAACACATACCACAATCCGCCTCACCTGTTTGCAATACCTCAGCGCCAGCCTCAGCGGCTGAGGCAGCAGCTGCACGAGCGGAAAGCATCTCTCGCAGTATTGGCACTGCCCTTGCTGCCCTTAAGGAAGTTGATAAGCGAGAGACCTCAAGAGGTTGCATTGGTAATGAGGGAATACAAAAACATGCTACGGCTCATGCGAAGGGAGAGGAGATAACATTGCCATCTACACCGGCACCCCTCAACTTCTTCAGTAGTCAGCCTGCTGAGCCTGCTCCCCCTCACCTTGCTTCCATGCCTCACCAAATTGACCTTGGCAGCAAACAGCAGGGCCCTAAGGACAGTGCTGGCCCCCTGATAGATTCCAAGGGAAATGACGGGGCCATAGGCAGCAACGAGCGGTGGAATACTTCCGCTGGCTCTCTTGGTTCTAATCAAGTCGAACCACCTAAACAGGTTCGGAAGCCGAGTGCTAAGCAGCCTGCTCACCAGGCGAGTGGAACACCGCGCATCATTCCTCCGCCTCCCCCACAGCCATTAGCGGTTAGGGTCACCGAAGCTGCCCTCCGTCATCAGGTTGCGGCCAGGCTCGAATCTATTGTGTGCCACCTGACGTGTGCCTTTCGTGTTATGGCTTTTAACAGGCTGTCTAAGGAGGAGCTAATTAAAACACCCAGTAACATCCAAAACGCCTTCATTGCAACCGGAGCTGGGCTTGTTACTCGAGATTGGAATAAAGAACTCCGTGAAGGATTTATAAGCGCCCTCTTTTCTTACCACTCGAGAGATCCTGCGAGTCTGCATTCTGTCAACGATACTATTGAAAATGCACTTCCTTTTCTTCAGAGTGTATCACAAACTAACTTGGCGTTGAGAATCAAGTCGGAGTGCGCGTGCGTACACCGCATGAATGCAGCTGCAGCACTTCGCGTTGCTAAACATGCCTGTTATACTGCCTTGCTAACTGACTTAGAGGCACGCGACGACATTGTCACTAATTTCGATGCCGCCGCAAAGTCGTCTGTCAACCGGATTGTGGCGACGGGAGTTTGTCAAAGTGCCTGTGATCGCTGTCACATGCAGCTTAAACCCGAGGGCCTACATTATCCGCGGTCCTTCGCATTTGTTTTAGAGTCACACACATCCGCTTACAAAGATGCCGCCTATGACTTGCTCGGGCACGAGCTCATTCTGGACGATCTTAATAAAGTTAAGTTCAGAGTACAGGCCCTTGTTATTCATTCCAAGCGCCTAAAGCATTACTGTACACTTGAGTTTGCTGATTGTGGGCTCGCTTACTCCTATGACAATATGCAAGGATTGCGACTCATCTTCCGCGATGAGTTACCTGAGGAGTGCGCTCCCTACGCCAAGGATGCTATTTCTTTCGCGCAATGGCAGGAAGAGATTGGAGCTCAGTCCTCGGTAACAACGGTTGTAGTGCAAGCTGCCACTGCCGCCAGTCGGCGGGTTCAACAAACTTACATCAATGCGGCGGCTTACCTTGGCATACCTAAAGCTTCCTCTTCTCTTGCGGTGTCCGCTTCCGGCATTGGCTCTCTAGTTGATCGCTATGCCGCTCCCTCCGCTACCACAACAGAGCCTTTCAGTGTTAGGCACACTGCTTGTGACCCGGAGGATCCTGACACACCGATGCCCCTTTCAAACGAGCTGAACAAGCAAAATATTATTGATGTTCAGGATTCTGATGAGGATGCCTCCAAGCCAGACGAATTGTCTCGCAAAAGAATCTCTTCGACAGGTGTTGCGCCAGCCAGTGCTAAAGTCCCTAAGCCTGAAGTCCTTGCTGTTGCGGCTACGGAAAGAGGCGTCAGACAGTTGCGAAATACTATCGCTTCTGATTATCGACGGGCCGCTGGCTTTGTCGGACTCACTCGTTCTTCCAAGGAGCTGTCGGGTTACGGTCCTTTGAGTCCCGCACCTTATGCAGTCATCTCATTGTTTGATGGAGCTTGCACGGCAGTTGATATTATCCGATCATGCCATAAGCAGCATCCCAGCGCACTGATAGCTGTAGAACAAAGTGATCCAATAAGGGCGCTTGTCTCTACCCTGCGCCACTTTGACATTCATGGCGACTGGCAAGAGTGCGGAGGAGGTTATCCTGTCGCCTACCTCAAAGATGTCGCCGATATCCTTGAAAACTCCTGTAAGAAAATCAAGGAAATGCTTCTCTTGTGTGAAGCAACGCTTGGGTGCATCTATGTCGTTGCTGGTTCACCGTGCCCTGATCTTTCCTTTGCCGGTTTTAGTAAAGGGCACCTTGGACTCACGGGGCCACGGAGCTCAGCGTTTTACTACGTCTGGGCAACAATTCGCGCGCTACAGCTCCTCCTTCCCCCTACAATTGCCATCCAACCTGTCCTTGAGAACGCAGGTTCTATGAAGCCCATCTTCCAAAGGCACATATCCTTGTGTCTTGGCCTTCCAGCAAGCGCACTTGCGATTGCTGATGCGGCAGATTTTGGTAAGATTGCATCACGAAAGCGGGCTTTCTTCTCCCGATCTAATCAGCCTGTTACGGGGGTGCAGCGACATTGCATTTATCCGATTGAAGCAGGGTGGTCCCCTGCTCTTGTAACAGACGACCATGGCCGAGTGTCACGAGCCACGCTCCCGCCCTTTATGAGGCCAAGGGGAGAGATTCAGGACGGAGCCCCACGACTGACAACCGCGCTGTACCATCCTCGTTTTCTGCTGTATCAGATATCCTACTTCGGGAGTTGTGCCAATTTCGAGGCTGCTTGCTGCAATGCCACCGCATCTAAACAACGCTACCCAGTTATCCCTTGGGAGGATTTCTTTCCTGCACATCTTTTGCCAAGTTGGAACACCTTTGTCACAGCCGGCAATTCTTGCAATGGCTTCATTGACCAAGACCTCGAGGCTACTCTCGCGCCACTCTTTGAGTACCTCCAAATTACATCTCTTCCCTTTCGGCCGATAAAGCTCCAGGAGATACTTGCGGACTTAGAGCTTCTTGAGGCATTTAGAGTTGTCCCACGCGCGACTTCACCTAGTCTCATCGCTTCCCTTGCTGGAAATTCTTTTATACCCAGTGTCGTGCGTCGGTTTGTTGTCACCGACCTAGCAAACTGTTTGCCGATAGCAGCAGTACCGTCGCCAGATGAGCTTCGTGCGCATTATGAGGCATTGAAAAAGTCAGTACATGAGCTCATTGACACCTCTGTCAGTCAGCGGCACGTCTCCAGTGAACGGGCACAAGAGTGGAAACGGGATATCAAACCCCAGCCCTTAGGCGATGATATCCTTGCGCCTTCCTTTTGGCATGGCGTTGAGAATATTAGGGTAAGCAAGCCAACCGTCGGCCATAAGCCGTTCGCTAGCGTTGACTGGGTGCCCCTTTCCATTACTAGCTTAGGGGGAAGCGGCTCTGATTTTATTCATGAGCCGCCGGAGGCCACACCGCAACTCCTTGAGCAGCTACCCGCCGCCTTCGATGTCACGCTCCGGAACTTCTTTCAGTCCTTTGGGACTCCGTTGAGCACCGCTGCATATGTCACTACATCGCAAATCCTATCGCAATTCCCCAGGTGCAGCACCCTTCGGAAAATATCCGTTGTTGAATTTTGTGGCACCAAGGCACGTGATCTAGAGGATTTATATATTAGGTACCTCTGCTTTATCCTCAATTCCATTCCGAGCGCCCTTGATGGCCGGCTTATTGTCTTCCTGCACCTTGTTGATGGTAAGCTCGCCTCTTGGGCCTTTAAACCCGATGTTGCCTCTGTACATACAGTCTGCATCGTTGCCGTCCCACCTAGCTTGACGGGAGCCATGTGGTTCCAGATCGAGGTTGGCCGGGGGGCCATCACCGACAAGGTGTTGCCTCTCATCAACGCTCCGGTCTTCCCACACCTCAAGCTACCCACTGATGACTTTGAGGTCCTCGCTGCATACCTGCAAGTCGATCACGCAGCCGTTCTCCTTTTTAATTTCTCGACACTAGAGGCTGCCTGCGCTCTGAGTGTATCTGGCGGTCCCCTCTCTGTCTTAGGTCACTTCCATCTTGTTCCGGCCATAATTCTCGCATTGCTTCCGTTATTAGGCAATGCTTTCATTCCTGAGGAATTGTGGTCCTGGGAAGCTGACCCATCCCACGTTGAGTATGGGCTCCTCAATGTCATTTCGACTCTGCTTAAGGGTTGCCCTGGCCAGCCTTCCGGAGTCTGCGTTTACGAAGTTGAGTGGCCTACTCAACAGCCAGCATCATTAACCCCCATCGCCTGGTTACCTGACAGCCTTGATGCCAAAACCCGTACACACACTGCTTTGATCAAACTTGCCCCAGTAGCTGAGAATGAAGCAACGATAATGGTCGTCCCCGGCTATGTGCCACAGCCTACTACGAGTATTGCACTTAAAGGAGGATGACGATCACCACGTCTTCCCTTATCCACCCTCCTGTGAGGGTGGCCCTTCTTCGTTGCTTCCAATTCTTAGTTACACAGCAAGCCCAAACTAAGCGGTGTCGTGTACGGTCTTTAAATTTGATTTGGCATCTACAAGGCGTTCCTGTAACCTTCCCAACACTATCGGTCCTTAGAGCAACCTTACATTTCACCAACGTTCCACCTTCAGTGTCCCAGGCGTCTGTCACTCAGTGCTTGGAGGCCCTATTGGATCGGTGGAAGATTGGTCTCCTACCTCATTCCAGCGACCGCCCGGAACCTGGTCCCCTTCTTGCCCTTGTCCTAGGCTATCCACTACAGCCTGGGAACTTGGATTCCTTTCAGGAGTCCCTCGGGGGGGCAATACTAGCCCTGGCCCAGCAAGCTGTCTCGGCTAAGTTGTCGCCTAATCCGTCAACAGGTATTGGCCTGTCGTTTCAAGTATCCACGTGGAATGTCTCCAGTTACACGGTGTGGACAAGCACCTCAGCTGTGTGTAAGACTAATACGATTCTTAGTCTTCTGCGGAAAGGCCCGGTATGTTTACAGGAGACCAATTGGGATGCAGCTGGCCCGGTTGCGGCTGCACACACCTTTCCGCGTGCGGCTATTGCATCTTCACCAGCGATCTCGGCGTCGGTTAGTTCGGGCGTTGCTGTTCTAGTTCCGTCCCCCTTCACCCTTACGTCGCAGACTGAAATCCTGCCCGGCCTGGTCCTTTCAGTGAGAGTTCAACATTTCGCTCACCGTTGTGAGATCATTTGCGTATATGCTCATCCGGACAAGCTTGCTGAAGTTGGCCGTGCGCTGATTTCGCACCTGGCGTCAAGGTCTCAGCGGGATGAACTCTTTGTGATGGGCGATTTCAATCACATGGCCGAGAAACAACCAGGACTATGGGAGCTTCTCTGTGCAGAAGGTCTCCTTCGCAGAGTATCGGGGGTGGGAATCCCGACTTACCGCTCAGGTAATGTGTCGTCCTGTCTCGACGAAATTTTGCATAATGAAGAAGCGGAAGGCTGCCGTCGCCTTAGGAGTAGGGTCTTTTGGCCCCACGCACTTCCACAAGGCCACGGGGTCTTAACCTTGCGGGTACGCAAAGCACGAATGCTCTCCAATGACGTTGGAGCGTCTACTTATCGAGCGATTCCAATTCGTGCCTTCAAGTATTACATTTCCTGCCCGCCTTGTTGCGTAGGGTTATTCCAGCTGTTCAGCAATATGGATCCAAAAAATGTTTTTGAACAGGTCTACTTAAACTGTGGTGTTTTTCTTGACTATTTTGCAGTTCTGTTGGCTTTTGCTTGAAGAATGGCTTGCGCAGTGCCATTTGTATTGCTTTTTCCGATATGTTTTCGAGAGAAACGATCACTGCCTGCGTTTTGGACCAAACCTTACGGGAGGGTGTTTTGTTTTATGTGTTTTTTGGTGGGCAAGTGGGGACTTTGTTGTGATGAGGCCGTTTTTCGTGGTGCGAGGCCAGCTGAGCACATGGGCGGATGTGGAACTGGTAGATGGGACGGGTTGAGGCGGGCATGAAAGGGACAGTGTGATTCTTTGCAAGCCCGCCGATCTCTGCTTTGGAGCGGCAGCGGATGTGGGCCACTTTCGATCTTCTTGAAGAAGTTTGTGTGATGTTGTGATTCTGCGAACATTCGCCGGCGCCGGCAGCATGAGCAGCAGAACAAGTAGCTCCAAGTAGCGTTTGAGACGGTGTCCTTCAGACTAGCCTGCAACATTCTCAAACCTTGCAGTATAGGAAGTAGAGACCATGAGTGGATATGGATCATGTCATGTTTTTCAGTGAGACCATCTGACAGTCGTAGTAGTAGTGGGTCGTTTTCCGTGCGGCCTCGAGCATCGTCATCATGTCTGCCTTGGCTTTTCTCGTGGGGTACAGTCCAGAGCGGACTCGGCGAATGTTAGGCCCAGACGGAAAGCAAGTCAGGAGCGTTTTGCCTCAAACTGCTTGGTTCAGTTCCTTGTTGGAAAGCCACGGCTTGGCGCATATGCGTGCAACTCAGAAATCGGTGCCGAAGCCTGCAGGCGAAGTGAAAGTGAAGGATAATACTGTTTCAAGCGCTCTGCTTGTCCGGTTGCAGCCAGGAGTGCAATATGAAGGGCCTTTAACACAGTGGGATAGCGAAAGCTTGTATTTGTGGAATTTTTTCCAGCGTCCCGCAGATGCATACACTGTTGACATTGCAGCCCGATGGAAACTGGAGCCACCTGTTGATTTGGCAGGCAAGCGCAGGATTCATGCTTGGGTGTGGTGCCCCGAAATCCCCCCTAGGCTAGATTTGAGCAGGGATGCCCTTAGTGTTTTGGGAGTAACTTCTGAGCAGTGGACGCAGTTCCTGAAAGAGCCTCTTTGCATCTGGGTGCCGCATGCGTTGCTAGAACTTGCAAAGCGTTCAGCTTGGTCGAGCATCCTTCTTGCAGCAAGCTGGTGCAAGGATCGTGGCACACCAGGGATGCATCAGCTGCAGAAAGGATTGAGTTTTCCAGGCAATGTCTGGCTTGAACGGCTGCGGTGCAGTGGCCAGCTCGGATCTTTTGTCCCTGAGTCGTCGCTGCCTTTGAAGGCAGCGCGTGCGTCTGAAATCTCCCACTTGCTGCGTAAAGCTGCCCCGCAGCTTCTCGAAGGCATCGCAAACGACGAAGATCGGCTAAACAGTCGTTTCCAGCTTGAGCAGCTTGTAACCAGGCTAGATTCCTTCAGTGGAAGCATGCAGAAGCCCCATGTCCATGCAAAGCTAGACCCGGCCGCACTTGCAGCCTGCCTGTCAGCAGCGATGGAGCTGCGAAACCGAGGTAGTCTGAAAGCAACTGTTCAGAAAGTAGTTTGCAATTTGTTTCCTGGCGTTGAGATTTCAGCGCAGGCCTGGGAGAAGGTGCCATCTGCAAGCATGATTTCTCGTTCCCAGATCATGTTGGATGCCGCGTTTTGTTGTTTCATGCGTAGGCGTTTTCTAGAGAGGGATTTGAAGGAGACGTGCCTTTACCTCTTTGCAGACAGCTCACCGCAGGCAGGAAATGATTGGCTCCTGTCAACTGGCCTCATGATTTCTGCGGAGCGACTTGAGGAGACTGTACAAGCAGCGCAGGCCTTGCGAGGCACCTGGCAGGAGTTGAGAACAGCTTTCAGAGAGACCGAGGACTTGGAGTTTGCAGCAGAAGTTTGCAAGCGCCGCGATGAACATGGAGCAGTCCTGAAGCGGAACATCCTCACCCATCGCTTGTTGCCAATGGCCTTGGGCAGTCGTGCCACGAGCTTGGACCACAAGACCAGAGCAATCGCACGGTCGCTCCTAGCCGAGGTCCAGTCTGTCCCTGAGCTGAAACGTTTGCTTGGGAGGGTTGTGAGCATGACAACGGACATGGGCGTTGAATTGGGGATCGGAGACGTTTCCGGCCTGTTGCTTGAAGACACCTTGCCAGCGTGGTCGCAAGATGAGCTCCAAGCAGAGGCTGAGGAGGCTGAGGAGGGCGCAGATTCCAATGTCTTCATGCCCAGAGCCCTGGTGATCCCGGGGCTGAACCACATCGTTGGCAACACGGCGAGGGATGCCAACGTGTCCATGGTTCACTGGGCTAATTGGCTTGCGGGCTTCAAGCCGATTGTGAAGCTGCTGCACTACTCGCATCTTCGAAAGCGCTTGGTAGCTGCTTGCGTGCGAGGAAGCCCTCATGCTTGGATGGAGAAGTACTTCGAGAGCGGCCCGCCCATGTTTGCCGAGTGGCGGTGGGGCTCTGTGGTGGCCGCTCTCGAAGTACTTCTCCCGCAGGGGCCTTATTTGCGCCGCTGCTGGGATCCTCGCTCATTCAACGCTGCGGTCCAGGAGGACGAGCGAATGGGCGAGGGCCCCGGCGGCGTGCGCAGAGACGGGGAGGCCGACTCAGCTGGTGATGATGCCGTGCTTGATGCGGGCGAACTCACACGTGCCATTCGCAGCTCCTTCTTCTGGAGCTATGGCAAGATGATTTTGCTGCTGAACGAAATGGCTGACGACTTCGTGGCGTGGAGTGAAGGTTGTGCGTGTCATCCTTTCGCTGCACGGAAGAAGATGAGCTTCCACCCAGACAAGCAGAAAGACCAGGAGGAAGAACTTGACATGTTGAACTTGATGCGGCGAGATTGTGGCTTGTCCGGGCCAGGCGATGGCCGGCAGTTCATCCCATGCCCTCTTGCTGGTCTGCGGGCCTTCGAGCTTGCAAACGGCGAGGCTCAGAAGCAGGTGCAGGCGTTTGCAGCTCTGTCGCATGAGCAGGTTCTTCTTGAGCTAGAGCATTTGTCTGAGACCGACACCAGCGCCTTGCTGGAGGATTTTGAGCTAGGACGAGCGAGTATAGCCGCCACATTGGCGAACAAGTTGCAGCATTGGAAAGTGCTTCCTTGGAGCCTCGTTTTACTCGGCGATCCAGATGTTCAGAAAGCCCGGCAAGCTGCCACGACCTTTCTGGAGGAGTTCGATTCTTCAGAACAAAACCCGAGCTTGCATCATAGGCTCACGTGGCATGTCTTCAAAGAGAACGTGTCTTTCCGTGCAGAGCTAGAAGCCTTTTCACGTGGTGATGAGTTGCGGTCGTTACCCCAACTGCGGCGGCTAGTGTGGGAGCTTCTGTTCATCCCAGTTGCCAGCGCCTGAGAGCTAGGAAGGGTCGAAGGTGGTCATGTGCGGGTTTGCTTCAGTTACTTCAGTTTGTCGTAGTAGTGCGTACAGTGACCATTTTCTCTGAGTGCTGAACTGTTAGCCTGTATGCTCATTCTGGATCAGTGCAAAAACCACTTTCAAAGTTTCGTATGCATGCCCGAGCCCCACACCCCAAGCGCACAAACCGAGGTCGAACGGCGACAGGAAGGCGATCATTCCATCGTCAGTCGGGCCTGTGCGAACCGACAGGTTAGTGGCCCCTATGTCAGCTGTGTGCTTCGCATGCGTGAGATTACACCAATTTTCGAAAGTGAAGACGACAGTCGGGTGATGGTTGAATGCTATGGCAGTATTCAGAATCCCGACGACATGGCCAAGCGATTGCATATTTGGAGGCATCACATGTATCAGGAAGCAGTCCAGGGAAACAAGGGGTTCAAAGCGAAGCGGCAGCTTGCGAGCTGTCTGCTGTACTCCTTAGACACAACCGCCCAGCATGCCCAGTTGCAAGGCAACCGCAAGAAACGTGAGCAGGCCCGGAATCAAGAGCAGAAGTAGGTGGCAGCATACAGGAAACGACAGGAACAGCCCACAAAACGCTCCCTTCAAGACACTCTTGAGCAAACAGTTGGTCTGAAGCACCTTGAAGAATTTGTGTCAGGTCAGTCTCGCCGCATCGTGCTTTCTGTTCCTTCGGATGCGTCTGCAAGCTTTAGGACTCTCGATGCCAGCCTGTCTCGTGCTCCTCGGCCAGGCTTGCCACTTGTTGCAACAGACAACTGCGAGCAGGAGGCAAGGGAAGCTCATGTGCACCAGAGCCTTTCATTCTTCAAGCTTGTGCCTGTGCGGCTGCAACAGCAGCGAGTGATGCGTCTGCCTGCGGTGTCGAGCCGTCGTCTCTCCAAGCAAGAGATCTGTGTGACACAACATGCATCCCACACCTCGGGCGAGCAGGTGATCGTGTCTCTTGAGCCGCAGCAGGCAACGACCGTGGCCAATCCCGTCAATGTGCTGTCGGTGTGCCGTGTTGGTTGGAGTTCATTGCGAGAAAACCTGCAGGCCTGGACACCGCGAAAGGCTGTTCGCAATGTGCTAACCTGCTTGAGTGATTCTGTGGCAGGGCAGGCCCATGAGGCCATTGACCGCTTGGTCGCAGCTCGGGCTTTTCAAGCCAGCGACAACATTTTGCAAATCGCCGGCTCAGAGCGGGCCATGCACGATCAGTTGGTGTTGCTGGAGTCTTGCAAGGCTGTGGAGTGCTTGCACCAGACGCCTCATGAGTCACGATGGCGTTTCTCTGCCTGGGGTCTGCGCACCTGCGTGTGGCCAACGTGGTTGAGAATCCTCGAACGGTTTTTGCTGCTCTGAAGTCCTTTGATCTCCCGAGCCTCCAGGATGCTAGCTGTTGGCAGCTCTTCACTGCTTTGTGTGAGCGGGGTTTTAGGGTACTTCCAAGGCCCACATCCAAGCGTAAGTTGAGCCTGCTCACCCCTCACTCGAGGGATGCCGTCAATCTGGTCTGGTATGCAGCAGCAACATCGACACTTGAGTCATCGAAGCTATACATGATCAGTTTGTTGCATTCGCCTGATTTGTTTGAGAACGGGATTCTCACCCGTTTGCACCACTGCCAACCTCTAGCCTATTATGAGTCCGTCTTGGAGGGTCGTAGTGCGGGAAGTCCTTTACAGGAGCTCCTGGACGAGGAGAAGCCACCGCCGCCTCTGGAGTTGGATGCGGATCCTTCAGATCAGCCGCTTGGTGTCCCTGCTGACACGGCCCAGGAGGCGGCCAAGGAAGCGTGCCAGACAGGCAGTGTTGAGTTTACCCGAGGATCTCACGGGAGGGATGGCGGATGGCAATTGATGAGGGTGTCGAACAGGCTTGTGCTTCGGAGAAGGGGGATTGTGAGAGTCATTCAGATTCATTGTCTTTGTCTTCAGAGGGTTTCTTGTCAGATGTCGAACCGGATGTTGCGGCAGAGGAGGGGGACAATGATCCAGAAGTTTCAGAGCTTATGCAGCTTTTCGAGGAAGAGCTTGACAAAGCGCAAGAACCTTTGTTGCATGCTGGCAGCGAGCCAGCCGTGCATGAGGATGCAAGCCAGTTGGGAGGCCATGAGTCTCCACCGCCACCGCCTCCACCGCCAGCAGAACTCGCTGTCGCTCGGGCAAGTGGCTTGTCCCGGCGAAGGCATCCGGACACCTTCATGTGGGGTCCGTTCCGCCTAACCTTCTCCAGCGATGCTATTCGGCCACCGTTTGGCCAGTGGCAAGCTACTTGCCCTTACCATGCTGTAAGTGACAAAACCAAATGCAAAAAAAGCATCCAGCTGAAATCTGTGGACGACAAAGAGCGAGCCAGAGACCTGTTGAAACAGTGGTGTCTAGCGGCACCCAATGTGGACCGGCGGCGACGACATGCAGAAGTGCTGCCTCGTTCCTACACACTTGTCGCGCCCGAGGTTCTGGAAGCTCGGCTGGCACTGCTGCCCGTGCCACCAGACCCAGACAACTTGCAAACCGATGAAGCTTTGGATGCCCTTGAAAGTTCCGCTGCAGCCAAAGCAAAAGCAAAGTCCAAGGCGAAGGCGAAGGCGAAACCAAAGGCAAAAATCCGGCCAAAAAGTAAATCCGCAGCCCGAGCAGAGCCCGAAACAAATGATCCAGGCCCTGACGAAGCAGCTTCAGATCCTGATTCCGATTCCGATTCCGAGGCTTCCAGCTCAAATTCACCGGAGTCATCATCCAGTTCCTCGAGCTCTGATGATTCGTCTTCCTGACAGGCGGTGATTGTGGCTATTGATGCAACCCTTTACGGTTTAGTTCACTTGGAGTTGTGTTTGGTTGACTTTCGGTTTCGGCTTCGGTCTGCTTTAGACCGCTCAGAGCTTCTGAATGTTGTACTTTAAGGGGGTCGGTTTAGGGCGGTTTAGGGTAGTGGCACTTGTGTTTGGTCTCCAAGGGATTCCAAGGAGTCGTGTGCATCGCCTAGATTGTTTGGAGCTTTTGGGCAGTGCCGCCTGTTCCTGAGTATGAACCGAACATCAATCCCATCCAACCAAGAAGCCCGGCAGCCCGGCACCGGACGAGGGGCTTGTGAGGCTCGTGGCACGGCTTGTCCTATACTCGCTACTGGCTTCTGCTTATTTCCATTCCTTGCTTGGAGGTTCCGTCTGCTTCTAGCCTAACCACAGGGAGTGTTTTATAGCTTATCTATAACCATATTACGATATAGTTAGGGGACATAAAGCAGTGTTATAAGCACACTGTACACTTCTAACTAGGCTAGAAGTAGACTGAACCTCCAAGTGCCTCCTCTACGGCTTGCTCCGCAACCTTGTCGGTTTTCCATCTTGGCCCTCAATCACAGGCTCCTGCCTCCAGCCTTCGGCGGTCCCCTAGCCAGAGCCAGCCGAAAACTGGTAGTGTGGGTTGGGTTCATAGATGGATCTAGGGCCTCGGGGCTTAGGCAAAATTAGGGGTTGAACTAAAGCGTGTTGCAATTGCAGACATCCTCCCACAGTTCTACCATTGCAACGGACAGATCATCAGGGCACTCGCTGGTGGTGGCAGATTTCCCAGTTGCTTAAAGCAATGTGCGTGTGTGCCCGCAGCTCGCAAGCTGGCAGGATTGCAGGGGTTTGTGTCAGATGAGGCCACTGAAACTCGCAATCGAGCTGAAAAGTTCAGTGCCTCACGTATTTGGCAACAGACCAGACCTTAAGTGGGTTTTTTGTCAGAGTTTCCTAAGGCTTGGTTTCAAATTTAGGGAAATGGTTTTAGATTGGCCAAAAGTGAATGTGATCAGTTTTTTCAGCAGACACCATATGGCTCGGAGGTGGCTCGGAGGTGGCTCGGAGGTGGCTCGGAGGTGGCTCGGAGGTGGCTCGGGGGTGGCTTGGAGGTGGCTCGGGGGTGGCTCGGAGGTGGCTCGGAGGTGGCTCGGAGGTGGCTCGGAGATGGCTCGGCGGTGGCTTGCGCTATCTTGCATTCACTTTTCTTGACTTTCGCAGTTTCTGCAGGCACAGATGTCGGTTCTTAGCAAAATGATAGGTTTTGAAAGGTTTCTGGGGTTTTCTTGCACAATAAGCGGCCGAGTCTTCCGTGTTGTGCAGTCGGCGCAGACAGAGCCCGGCCATTGGCAAAAGTGAAGTATTCTTGCAGCTTCCTGGCGTCGTGCCCGGATCCCCTTTCACTGTTGCCGCTTGCTGCCGGTCTGTTGAGCGGCCTGATGGGACTCTGCAACTTGTGCACTCCATTGCCAGGTTTTGCGGACAAGACAGCTGAAACCCTGTGCTAAGGAGCCGTAACGAGCCGCACGAGCCAAGTCGTGTGCCTCGCAACAATCAGCCGGCATAGATTCTGCAGCCAAATCAGCCAAAGCTTCGTGATCGAGGAAGTGCATGTTTCAGGAAAATCACAGATGTCTTTATGCGCTGGTTCACCGGGTACTGGCCAAGCTTCCAAGTGTGTAGGACTGTAGGAGTGTCGGAACATGTTTATGCATCGAGAATCAAGCTAGATCATCTATCTGTCTAGAGCAGATTGAATCGCTGGAGCCGCCAAGCAAAGTTCCTGTGACCTGTTGGAAGCAAGAGAGGGAGTGGGATCCAGGGATTAGGGATTGGGTGTTTTTGGCTTTGGTTTGAAATTTGAAAGGTGATGGGTTCAAGGTCATGCAGAGGCTGTTTTGATGTCGCGGAGGAGTCGTGCAAGCCGACATATGAGGGTTTACAGGGTGTTTTTTGGATGAGGGGTGGCAAAAAAAACATGATGCGCGCGCGCGCGCGCATCATGTTTTTTTTGAGTTTCTGGGCCTGAAAACCGACCCTGATGAACCCCTATAAGCCGACGCATCCGCCAACTTCTCCAGCCACAGAATCTACACAGGTATCCTGCACTGCGGTGTCCACAGGTCGTTGACGTGCAGACATTTGAGCTGGGGTGATACTTCAGTCGTAGCTAGCTTTTGGTCTTTGGGTCCCCCGGCATGGCCAGCTTGGCACTCGAGAAGGAGGACGATGAGTTCGTTGCGCCCGGTACTCCTCCCGCAAAACCAAAGGCTGCTTCCAACTTGTCTTCCAAGAAGGAGAAGCAGCCCAAGGGTGGCAAGGCCGAGAGCGAGCCTGCGAAAGGTACTTTGGCATCGGCACGAAGAGCATTGAACTGGCAGTTGGCTCAGTGTGAGAAGTCCAAGGACAAGAAGTGCAAAGACTGCAAGAGGTTCAAGCCTCTAGAGTGCTACAACCAAGATCAAAGCTCTTGCAAAGAGTGTTTCAACGACCTTCGGTCCTTCTTCAGAGTGTGTGACTCGCAAGGCCAGAAGCAGGAAGTGCATAGGCTCATGGACGAGGAGCCCGAAGTCTTCGATGCTTTGTTCAAGGACTTCATGAAGAAAAGGAAGTCGGTGCGGAAGGCCGGTGCCCGCATCAAGTTCAGCGTCGCGAGCTTTCTCCTCGAATGGAAGAAGCAAGAGGGAGTCAGAGCAGCTGAGGAAGGGGAGCTCATGTGGCAGGGCGAGTTTCGCGAACTGGCTGCCAAGGCCAAGTACGGTTACATGACCAGGGAGGAGGCCGACGCAGAGTGGGCCAAGATGGAGCAGGAGGCAGACAGGCCCCGGGACAACTACGGCCCGATGCCAGTTCGGAATTAGCTCTTCGTTCTCTCCGTATGTTGAACACTTCAAACGACTCCACCCCACTCCCCCCCAGTTTACTAGTATGTAGTAGCGACAGCCCAGGAGAGGATACCTCCGCCTCTACGTCAAGACCAGAGACCTTGTCCAGAAGTACACGGACACGAGCTTCAGCAAGAAACTAACTCAGCAGGAGCAGATGAAGAAGGCGAGTGCGGATGCCCTCGAGAAGCGTCGCGGCTTCGTCTTTGGTGATGGGGACGGGTTGGAGAACCACGGTGCTGCCAGCGACGACTTTGCAGCCCTGCGGGACAGCGCTTTGCTTGCAGCCGGCAGCGGTGGTGCCCCTACTTCCTTGCTTGATGATGCGATTTCGGAGTCCATCAAAGATGCCCGGGACATCATTGAGAAGAAGCAGAAAAGGAGCAAGGGCGGTGGCAAAGGTGGCAGGGGCAGCAAGACCGACAAGGCCTCCGAGAAGCCCGAGTCAGAGGCGGAGGACGAGGAGACGGACGACCATGAGGGCTCGGACGCGGATGCCACGGAGCAGGAGAAGATCGCTGATGGTGGCCAGGGCCAAAGCAAGCGCTCGCGGAAGGGTGGCGACAAGGGCGGCAAGGATGAGAAATGGTATGATGCCGAGACAAAGAACCTCAAGGCAGAGCGGGATCACCAGCGAGCCGTGGACGGATTGAGGCAGACCATGGAGGCGACGAGTGCCTCCATGACCCAGGGCATCACAGAGTTTAGGGCTTGCCCCGCCGATGCAAAGGCCAGATCTTTCCGTTATTATTTTGACCAATTCAATTCTTTGTGTTGGGGATAACCAGGGCAAATTTCCAGGTATTCCGGAATTGCTGGGGCCCATGTCCTTCGATAAGAGGGAGTTGGTTTGATGGGCACAGATACTCTGAGTCGGGTTGGTGGGAGGGGATATGCGACACTATCTTTGTGCAGGCCTTCCAGAACGAGCTCAATGTCGTCCTCCGCAGACAGGAGTGGTTGATTGCAGTTTTGGAGAGCAACGAAGAGAAATTGCTTGAGCTGCTCCAGGGCGACAATGTTAGTGATGCTGCAAGCACCGGCGACTCGCGGGACTTGTCCGCTGCTGCCAGAGCTGGGCCATGCGCTGGATATACCGGCTTGAAGCCTTTGCAGGTCTTGTGTGACCACGGTCAGAAGTACCGGAGCTGTCAGTGCCCGACCGACCTGAAGAAGGTGACGGAGGAGATCACCCCATTGAAGAAGCTCTTTGTGGTGCTGATCGGCTCTTGCAAGACGGCGGTGACGGAGCTTCGTGGAGCGAAGCAAAGGTCCATCAATGCGGATGAGGCGGCAAAAAAGAGGCGAGAGAAGGAGGAGGAGACTGAGCAGCGGAAGCGTGCTGCTGGCAAGAAGAGTGGCCGCCCCGCTGCCGGCCCGCAGCCGACAGTTGAGCATCCGGTGTTCAAGATCGAGGGTCGGGGCCAGGCCAACTTCGCCATCGATCACAGTGCCACTCGCTGGGATGATGGATGGCAGATGATTGATGCCTGCATACTCACCGGGGTCGAGGCCAAATTCCTGTGCGGGGACGAGGACGTCAGCAACAAGGTCGAGAAGTCTTTGGTGGACTTCGCAAAAGCTTTCAACGAGAGCTCCCTCAAGGCAGGTTCGTTTACCATAGTTTAAAGTTAAGCCTTCTTGTATGTGGGTTTTTCCATATTGCTGTGCTCGTCCTCTTCTTGTATGTGGGTTTTTCCATATTGCTGTGCCCTTCCTTGGTCAGGTGACAGAGGGCCGCGCAGCCCAGCCGTTGGACGAAGGCCACACGACTGCACTCATCAGGTCCTTCGAGAAGATGTTGCCAGATCATGTGAAAGGTGACACTCTGTTGCTGACCAATGATGCGGTGCAGACAAAGGCTTCGTTGAAGAAGTCGCTTGCTGCCCAGGCATTTGGCTTTGCTGCCGGGCACGTCAGTCCCGGACGACCGGAGCTGAATCAGCACAGCTGCTTCCGATGGTGCTGGAAAGGCACTCGTGAAATCGCCCTCGTTGTGACCGACGAGGTTGTCGCCTTCTTGAAGGCGACCCAAGGCGATGGCGTGGATGCTTCGTATCATGGAGCCATGAGCTGGGTGAATGGTGCGTCTGTGGAGGAACTTGAGAAGTTCTTGAAAGACCACCCAGGTGCTATCAGGTATGGGACTGTTGGCCCTCGAGATCTTTTGTTTGTGCCAGCTGGAACACTTGTGTTCCACAGGGTCGGCGCCTCCTGCGATGTCCTTGGGATTCGGTGGGGTGCTTTGATGGCAAGTGTGGACGGCAAGTGTCTGCCGCAGTGGCACAAGGAGGCGCAGAAAACCGTGCTGGCCGACGCCATTGAGTTGCTGGCTGCTCAGGCCGGACCCGGCTCAAGTGTTTTTCGAGTTTGATGGTTTGGTTGTTTGAGGAGAAAAGCAAGGAAGAAAAGGCTGCGGCTGCTGTGGCTTTGGCCGCGGCTGCACAGGCCCACAAGCCCAATGATCAAAAGCCGGCTGAGGCTGGCGCTGAGGCATCTGAGCCGTCTGATCCATCGGCAGCAGTGCCTCAGTCACATGAGGATGCGGAGAAGAAGCGAGAGAACCCGGATGCGGCGGCAGAAGGCAGCCCCAGCAAGAGGATTAGGTTGACCTAGGAAGGCCCTTCGGACTTCCCCTGAAATGTTTGTCAGCCCAAAAACCTGAAAGCGTTCTCGCCATGTACTGCAGAGGTTTAAGTCTTTCAGGTTTGTGGCTGAATGTGTGGCTTGTACAGATTTTAAGCTTTCGTGATTGACGATTCGGAACTCATCATGCGTGCCACGGCCAGTGCAAGCGTTCCAGTAAACAGTAGAAGCTGTGTCTAGAAAAGCAAGGTTACCCGGCTACCCAGTTTCCCAATTAGTCAGGTTCGCTTGCAGGGTGCGTCGCATGTGCCCGGCGAGTGTGAGCACTGCCGGATATTCCGATGTGTGAAGCGACATCCGCAATCAGGAAACATGACTTAACTCAGTGGAAGCGCAGCAGACAGCAAGGCTAGATTGCAGCTGGTGGTGCAGTCGATCTCAGTTGCAGCTCTTTGTTTGCATGCTCGATGCAGATCATGTGTTCTTATGTGATGCAGCGTGACATGCAGTCGTAGGTTGTGCAGGTAGACATGTGTTGCCCGTGTGGTGCAATATATGTATGTCTGCATGTCTGTCTTGCAGGTAGCTAAACCCTACACCAGCAGCCAACAGCCTTGCAGTTTTTGAGTGCCCCGTGCGATGCCGTGGCTTTGAAAAGATGCTTCAAACAGAGCTCGACGACGAGCTTGAGACGGAGCCCAAGAGGCGTCGTCTCTCGCTGGACGATAGACTGGCATGGCCGGCAGGGCCGAGCACAGCGGCCGAGGCCGTGAACTGGGCGCCGAAAGTGCTCGAGGAGCTCCGTGACAAGGGCTTGCAGTACTTTGATACGGACTTCGCCGAGAGATTGTGCAATGTGTTTTGCCGCAAAGGTTTCTGTCTGCGCACGGATTACAGCGGCATGGGCGGTGCAGAAGAAGCTGTGGTGCAGTTGTTGGGTGCATTTCCGGTGTCAGACGGATTGGTGCCCAACGTCATATGTCAACGAGCCGGCGACATTTTGTCCTATGCTCGCTGCACCCTCCAGGCGCATCGTGCTCACGGAGCTTGCGGACCTCAGTGTATCCATGTGAACTTACTGGAGAAAGACCGGTTCCCACCAAAGCTTTTGGAACAACTGCAAACATTGAGAGCTGCTTTTTTGGAAAAGGCTGAGCTGCAACAGCGTGTCAAAAAAACGGAGAAATACAAGTCCCTTGGAATCAAGTTTGTGGAAGAGGCGTTGGAGATGATAACCCGCTTCATGGGCGAGCATTCTGTGCCGTACCGAGCCTGGTGCGACGTCCACGGCAAGCGCTGTGCAATTTACCCTGCACCACCTGCTGAGCTTGTTGCACCGGTGCTGTGCAATGTATCCGGCATCAGTTGTATTGATTGGTCCAAGATGGGCTCGATGCAGAGGTGGCTTGGGCCAACGGTTGAGCCATTTCTTGTATGGCTGTGGGAACGGCTCAATGGAAACGAAGATATGGTTGTTGTGGAGAATGTCGTGCTTTTCGACGACTTCACTTTGGCTAGGCTGATGTCATCAAAGTTCCACATGGTGAGCCTCAAGGTATGCCCCACGTTGCTGGGTCTGCCGATACAGCGGGAGAGGAAGTACATGGTCTTCCTCTCAAAGAGATTGAAGTGGCTGCCATGTGTGACAGCCATGGGCCACCAGCAAGCTTTTGAGAAGCTGTTCGCCTGCAGCACTCGCATGCGTGGAGATCAGATGATGCGTGCCCCGGATGCAGAGGTCCGGGATGCCATACGGGAAATGGCCAAGGCTCACGGCCTGCCTTTGTGCCGGCGAAGTGGAAAGGAGTGGAGCTTCTTTTTGGCCATGACGGGTGCAGGTCAGGCCGCTGTCAAGAAGCACGAGGATGCCGTCGTGGAGGCCGGCCATGCCCGCAAAGCATCCCTCATCGTGAATTTGGCCAACAGTCCCCAGTATATTGGTGCCCGGCCGACTGGATATGTCCCGGCTTTGCTGCGTAGCTCGAAGCTTTGGTCCTTTGCCAAAGAACGGTGTGTGCTGCCGTCTGAGTTGCTCGAGATGCAAGGCTACAACATCCATGGCGACAGGCCGTCTGCAATATCCAATGTGCTGAAAGAGGGATCGTTGACAGATTCGCAGCTTCGTGAGCTCACCGGGAACGGCATGCATGTGCAGTGCGTGGGCTGTGTGCTCGCGTTTGCAGTTGCCTTGACGACTCGGGAGTCCGAGAATGCCTAAAAAAGAAACGTCCTCTGTGTGTGTGTGTGTGTGTGCGCAATGCAATCTCCGGCCAAGCTGAGACTCCGATCTCTCTTTCGGAAGACTCTTTCGTATGTACATGGCATTTTACTCTTTTTATATGATGTTTTGGGCACATAACATTTGCCCAATACTGCGAGCCTTTTTCCGGTCCGAAATATTCACTCAGGGCATGTATCATTTGCCCAATATTATAAAGCAACCCATATTTTTATATACAACAAATATTCCGATGACACATTGTCGTCAATATGGGACGTCGGGGGCCGCCGTATGTGGAGATTGGACTGAGAGTCATAGGTGGTGATTGCGAGGCTTTCCTTTTTGCAAATATTCATGGGGGCAGATATCATTAGCCCAATATTTTTGATATTTTTGAGAACAATAAGAAATAGTTCTGACGTGGTTGGCATTGGCGCACGGCATCACGACAGTCAAGCTGCAAGGACGTCTCGGGCATCGGGTTTAGTTTAGGGTTTAGGGTTTAGGCTGGTTTAGGGCTTAAGGTTTAGGGCTTTTCTGCATCGCAGATTCCGCCATTTGCCCTGATCGTTTTATTTCGGTAGTTTTGAGGGACCCTGGCAAGAGCACATGAACAAACCCTGCAAAGTCTGTGCTAGCCACATTTTGTGCTGTTGTCAGTCTTGTTCGGCCGACATTGTCAGCTTGGGATAGTTGTTTGGCTTCCGCATGGCAGAATCCCTTGCAAAGCCTCATTAGGACTTGGGTGGTAGGAACCAGAGCCCGCAGTAGGCGAAAAGGAAACGCAACACCTTCAAGCAACAATCGCACGCTCCTGCAACACGAATCCCTGCACATTTGTCTCACCCCGCCAAGGTGCGCCTGGAGAGGCTCAAAGTCCTTCTCCCAGACACGCCCACATTGCAAGACCTTCAAAGTCTCTTCCATGTGTGGTGGGCAGGAGAACTTGAGCATACTTCCTGTGCTGTCTCAGAAGGGAAATATGGTGCCCTTCCATACTTGTTGAAGCGACAGCGAAAACGCCCGCATGCATCTTCTTTCACCATCCCATGGGCCGTCTTTGAAACCTTCCAACACCTGATTGAAGCACGGCCCCTTCATACGCAAGGTCAGCCTGTAACAATCAGCGCTGTCGAGGTTCAGCAAGTAGTCATGCAGTTGACAACTTTGGAAACGGTCAATGTTGCCCCGCCTCCCATAATCAAAGACGCTCGACAGCAGGGGGCACGTATGCCACATAAACACCCGAGATGGGATTTGCACCGATCGTCATTGGGCTCCTTCGGGACCACGCATGTGCTGCGGGCTGACGGATCGCCTTGTTCCACCCTGGGAGAGGTCGACGCTGCCTTGCGTTCCACAAGGGCCTTTTGGCAGCAATCCCCGCCGGATTATTCCCCGGAATGGGAACTAGTCCTCAGTGAGTACCAGCCTCAGCCTGCAGCTAGGTGTACGCTTCCTCAGGAAGAAGATATTATGTTCCATCTTTTGCGCACGGGTGACTCTTCTGCGGGACCAGATGGTTGCCCCTACGAGTGCTACCGCCAGTTGCCTACTGAGTCCGCACGCGCCCTTCACTCTCACTTTTTGGATATCATCCTTGGGAGTGCTCCGCCCCCGATACAGGCCTTGACCTTTATCCCCAAAGCTGACGCGGGCCAATACGCGGACAATTTTCGGCCGCTGGACATGCCTGACACTGCTGCCCGCATCATTGACTCCGCTGTCTTTGCGTCAACCATGGCTGTCATCGCTCCTTGCCTCAACCAGTCACGCATCCATCATGCGTGCGTGAATGGGTTTTATTTTCCGCCGAAAGTGTAGACAAAGTTTGTCGAAAAAGGAAAACAGTGTTTTCACTTGTGTGTGAGTGACACTAGACATACTTTGCCGTGCAGCTTTCGGCTTGGAGTTGGATCTGTGATCCAAAAAGTTTTTGTAGAGTAGCTTGTAGTGCTCCGCAGCAGTGGGGGTCGTCAGCGACGACTTTCCACTCCCTTTGATATAACTGTCAGTGCCAGTTATGGTTGACCAAGCAGCCCGCACGTATGCGGCTGAGTCGCCAGAGGCGCCGTACCCTAGAAGGGACGGTCGAGAAAATCAGTTGGCAGCGCCACAATGCCTGCAACGCGTGCGACAGTGTCGCTCCTGCCTCCGCTTTTTGTACGGGTGGACTTGTCCACTGGTGTTTTGCAAATGGAAAACGGTTTCCTTACTTTTGGTAAAACTGGAAAGTTTTCCTTTATTCGCTTTTGCCAGTGCCTGCATCTTCTTGCCTCGGTACATGTCGTGAAGCTCTGTGCATCCGCACTCCACTTTGGATCAAGTTGCAGCGAAGTCGCTTCGCAATTTTGATTTCCCACCCGACCCGCCCTGGTTTCGCTTGCGTGCACGCCGGCCTCGCTAGGCCCGGCCTTTACCGAACGTGCTATCCTTCCTTGCACCTTCACTCTCACTTTGTGCTTTGCCCCTGGCATCCTGCCACGGGCAATGTGCTTGCGCAGGCTGCTGCCTTCACATTACCATTGCTTCTTCCAATGCTGCACACGGCAGCGCGCAGCTGCCGCACCATGTCGTTCGGTGCTCCCTGCTGGGCCCGCCATTGGCCCCAATGCGTTTCACCGCCGTAGTCTGCAGGTCACCTCTTGCTTGTAGCCTCTGCTCTAGCGTGGACTGCTCAGTCCCGGAGGACCCTTCTGGTCGCTCCCTTAGTCTGAAGCTGTCACTCAAGTGTTGTAGCTTCACTCGTAGTTCTTTTGTCCGTGGGGTGGTGCAACAGTCGCCACCCCACAGAAGGCATCCTCGGGTCAACCCGTTTGTATGCTTGCGCAGCCGATCTTTGCGATCCCATCGAAAATGAGTGAACCGAGTTCGGATTGCATTCATTTTCCGTTCTCGGGTTTAGGGTTTAGGATTTTGTCTAGGGTAACGGTTTTCCTTAGCAGAACGCAGTGCAATCCAATATTTGTGCTAGAGCAGGCCATGCGTGAAGAAATGGCACAACAGGAGATAAGTTATCTCCTTTGGGCCCTTAGCTGTGCCATGCGGGTAGACCCCGCGGTCGTCAGCGACGACCGCGAAGCTCTAAATCGAGCGGGGGAAGGAGAGTCCAAAGTTTGGCCTCCCTTCTACCCTTTTGCGCAGATGCAAGGGGAACAACCGGACACCTCAGGCAGTGCCTATCCGATGCACCGGTATACTATGTCGCAGCGCGACGTGCCTATGCGGCCAGCGGCCACGCCTGGCTGGCCGTATACCGGCCTTTTTGACTGGCCCCCCAGTGGGGAGGAAGATAATGTCCCCAAGCTCCAGTGGAGACTCAATTGGGTGGACGCCCTAGAGGGCCACGTTGCTCCTAAGGTTGAAGCCAGCGGCTTCCATTGGCACCCAGAGGGCAAGGGCAAAGGCAAAGGCGGTTGGGTCAAGATTCTCCCTTCGGAGAAGAAAAAGAAAAAGACCCACAAAGCTGCCAGTGGCAGTACCGACCCCACCGCCTCGTCCAGCACTGCTCTGCCGACAGCGTCGGCATCAGCCTCGGACCCTCCCTTGCCGCCGCCAGCGGCCGCCCCTGCCCAGCCCGCTGCGGCCGCAACAGGCACCCCGCCCGCGGCCGAAGCTGCCGACGTCGCCCCGCCAGCGGCGGAGCCGGCCATTGAAGTTATCGATACTGACAGTGATCAGAACTCGGGAGACTCCGAGGTTTCCTTGGCTAGCAGCCAGGCCGCAACGGCAGTGCCGTTTGCGCCGAACGCCAACACTGTGGTCGTGTCCCGACCGCAGCGTCGCAATCGCCAGCGAGGCTGGCAGTTTCAGCCTGGGGAGGACCCCCAAAACAACGATTGGCGTAACCTCGGGTCAGCGACCGACAACAGGTACCCCGGCCTGCGTGCGCTAGTAACGCACGCCAGAAGGGTCTCGCCGCACCTGCACGTCACAGACGTGCACGAATGGCCCTACTGGGCAACCCCCAACTCAGAGAGATGGGAGAGATACCCGGAGAGGCGCGGCGACCTCATGTGTTGCATGCCTTGCGCGCAGCAGGGCTGCCTCTCCCAGGGCATGGCGATTTGTGGGCGGCACTGCTCAGTGGGCAGGAGCCCCCACAATCATCACGAATGCGACAACTGCTATCGCAGCAGCCGGGGTCAGCGACCCCGAAACCGCGGCGTCAGGGGCGGCCGTCGTTAGGCACTGAGTGCAGCGGGTAGCTGCTGGCCTCTCAGCGAGTCGCCCTCCCGTCGGTGCAGTGCACCTCTTTTTGGTTCACCGCCGACAGCCCGGCAGCCTCTTCAGGGCGGGCGTTTCTGAGGTACTTGGAACCTCGCCCACAGCGGCGGGCCGACGGCATGCTTTGAATGGCGGCAAAAGATCGCCGCTAGCCTTTTTCAGTCGTGTGTCACGCGAGCCTGGTAGGCCTCCTCAGCTGAGTCAGCTTCTTAAACCGCGTCGGTTCTCAAGCAGTGCTTTCATACCGCAGCCTTTTCAGCTTAGTAAGTCGCCCCCCCGTGCCCACACAACCCCGCTTTCAGCGGAAGCCTTTGTCTGCCTTCAGCGATGGCGAACCCGACAAATGAGCAGATGCTGCAGGCGCTCAGTGCAGTGCCGGAGGCCCAGCGGGCCGCCATCTATGAAGCCGCCGTCTCCCTATCAGAGATAGGGGACGTGGTGGTGAATGCGGCAGAGGCAGCGGAACTCGCTGGTTGGACGAAGCCCGCCAGTGGCGGCACAGAAGCCAATGCAGTCGCGCTTCAGCGACTTCTGCTCGGCTACGAGCCCCCAGTGGTGCCGGCAAACACCGAGCCGCCAGTGGCGGCGCGTGGTGTTTCTTCCGACGGCCACCGCAGCGCGGTGGACAGTGTGCCTCTTTCGACGGCTGCAGCGCAAGCTTCGCGACAGCGCTCCCCGACCAGTCCCGCTGAGGACGCGGGCTCTGAAATCAAAGAAGAACCGCTTCCAGCGGAAGCTCCCTCGGCAGCGCCTGAGGATATGGACGTGGAGGAGCCCAGCGGGCGGCGGGATGAAACAGAAGACGACCGAGGCTCCCGCTCGGAGGAGTCGGAGTCAGAGAGCGACTCCCCGCCACCGCCAGCACAGCCGCATCCTCCCCTGGAGGGCAAGGTAGCGCGCCCCGGCAGTGCCGGCGGCCGACAGGAACCAGGCGCCAGCGGCGCCTCCAAAAGCTGCCGCCCCACGCCACAACAAGCGGCCTCCCCCACCGCCAGTGGCACGCCGTGGGGAGAGCTCCCGCCCGCGTCCCTGCCAACAGACCCCGCGCAACAACCCTGCTGGCGTTGCTGGGGCCCGGGCCAGCGGCCCGGCATCAGACGACAACGCTGATCGAGACGATCAGGAAGATCGCCCGCCAGCGGCGGCGCGTCCGCCAGCGGCGGAGCTGCAGCGAGTCTTCGCATGTTCGGTCTGCGACAACATGCAGATGAACATCTGGAGCGATCCGTCATCGGAATTCGTATGCAGTGCATGCGGCGAGCTCCGCAGCAGTGCATGCCTATGATCAGCCCAGCGCCAGTGGCGCTGTGGGACAGTTTACAGGGGAGCGCCGCAGCAAGGCCTGGCAGTGTCCAGAATGCGGCGTGATGCATTGCCCACGCTGCGCGAAGAACTACTCTTGCCCAGGCACTGTCCCGCGGACAGACGGCAAGCTCGAGTACAGGGGTGAGCGCCGCCCTACCAGGGGGCCGCCCGAGTCCCTTCGGTTGACCTTGCAGCGCGAGGCAGCCGAAGCCCGTGAGCGCGAGCACCGCGATCGGGAGGCCCGCCGCAGAGACGGCAAGGGCAAGAGCAAAGGCAAGGACCAGAGGTCCCGCCGTGACGACGAGGACCGGGACCAGTGGTCCCGTGGTCGCTGGTCTTGGGACCACGACCGGCGCTGGAACCACCGCGACTGGTAGTGACGCCAGCGGCGTCTTCCCGTGCCTTCCGAACAATGTTCGGACACAGTTTTGAAGGGCCAGTGGCCCTTTCTTCTGCGCCCGTTTCACACAGGTGCAGAGCACAGTAGTGCCGGCACAGTCCGGCCACAGGAGCCTCCGCTGCTCACCGGCCTATCTGCGGATCGCAGAAGGCAGGTGCAGCGCACCTTGACTAGTGACTAGCGGGCTCAGCCCAGACTCAGACACTCGCACCGCGAGGTCGGAAAAAGAACACCGCAGGTTGCGTGTGCACACAGACCTTGTAGGGCTGCAGTTTTCTTTTGCCTAGTAGGTTGCTACGCAGTGCTCCAAGACCTGGTAGGCCTTTTGGAGGTAGCTCTAGGTGCAGTGTCACCAGTGAGGCCTTGAGTTCTCCAGTGCGTGTTCGCCGCAGCCTTTTAAGCCTCACTTCCTTCTCAGCTCTCTCCTCCTCCTCTCCTTCCTCAGGACCGGCGGGAAGGGTGCGGGTCGCAGCGCGTCGCTTCAGTTCAGCTTTCCAGAGTGAGTGCGCTTGTGTTCGTCTGCTAGTAGCCCTTTCTTGCAAGCCACCTGGACGACAGCCGTTGGCTTGAGCAGTGCTCCTCTCCCTTGTGTCAAGGATGCTGCCCAGGGGCAGCGCCCCGGAGGGCGACTTCAACGACCAGGTTAGTAACCTCTGGTCGTCAATACCACGCCGAGCTGGTGCTCGTCAGCCGTGGGAATCAGCCTCGTGGTTTGCACGAAATGCAAGCTGGCCCTGGGAGCTGTCAGTGACTCGCCCCGCCTCTGTGGGCCCCGTGCCAGTGCTGCACGAGTCCAGCCTGATGCTCAAGCGGAAAGCTTCCGCTAGCACCCAGCCGCTAGTAGCGGAAGACACAGCCTTCGCACTTAAGGTCTGCTGCCGTCGTACAGCGTACGAAGGCGACCGCCGCGACAGCGCGGTTTTCAAACTTACGGCCTTGGTAAAGGCATGGCCAGAGGCCTTTGAGATCGTCTCACAGTGTGCCGACGAGGCTGGTTGCGTTGACCTGGACGAGCTTGACTTCAGCATCGAGGCAGCGCTCAGCTATAAGGCCACCAACACAGTGGTACGCCGCCTCAACTCTCTCAGCAATTTTGTCCAGTGGGCAAACTCGCAGGACCCAGTGGTGGTGCCCTTCCCTGTGTCCGAGCGCGCCACTTGGCGCTACATCCAGTGGATGATGCGAAATGGAAAAGGGGCTAGCAGCCCCTCGAGTTTGATTCAGAGTCTGTACTGGTGCTCGGGAGTCTTCGGTCTGTCCTTCGAGTCGGAGGTGACCAGCTCCCGTATCGTTGGCCTTTGTAAGAGCACGGAAGCCAGTGCGCCTCCACCGAAACGGGCCCCGGCCCTTAAGGCCTCAGAGGTGGCCACTCTAGAGCGCATCGCGCTGTCTGGCTCTGTGTACGACAGTGTCGTGTCTGGGGGCTTGTTGTTCATGCTCTTCGCATGCGCCCGCGCCACAGCGACGCGGCCCGAGTTGCCTCCTTTTCGGTCGAGCTCCCAGAGGACCCCTGCGCCACAGTGTGGATGCAGGCGAATGTGCACAAAGCGAAAACCGCCGTAGGGGCTAGAAGCCGCCTGCTGCTCCCGCTAGTAGCCCCGGTGGTCTTCTTCGAGGAGTCGTGGGTGAGTCAGTGGCTCGCCAATCGAGAAAAGCTGGGTCTCAGCTCCAGCGGAGAAATCCCGCTGGGGTCAGTGATCCCTGCCTTCACATCGGATGGTGATCTAGCGGATCGCCCGATGAATTCTCAAGAAATCACCTCCTGGCTGCGCAGCGCGCTGTCGAACGCTGGCTGTGAAGGCGCAGAGCGCCTCAGCAGTCACAGTCTAAAAGCGACGTGCCTCACCTGGGCCTCGCAAGCTGGCGTCAACCTGGACCTGCGCAGGCTCCTCGCCCACCATGTCCACGACAGTGCCCGGAGCACTGAGACGTACAGCCGAAACGTGCTCATCCCCGCAGCGCGGGCTCTGGAGGAGGTTCTCATTGCCATCAGAGATGGCGACTTCCTTCCCGACCAGCCGCTCGGGAAACAGTTCGCGCTGCCTAGCAGTCAGCTTAACCTGAAGCGAGAGAACCTTAGCAAGGTCTCTCACAGGAAAACCTCCTCTGGCTCGGCACCCCCAGTGGGGGTGGAAGCCCTCAAGGTTTCGCAGCAACAGGAGCTCAGCGACACAGAAGACAGTGCCAGTGACACTGACATGGAGAAGACGAGTTCGTCGCCGAGCCCGAGGTGGAGGAGCACCCTCGCCTCAGAAGGGAGGTGCAGTGCACCCTCCCAGACTGGGCCTTTTCGTGGTGTCATCTTGCCAGTGGCAAGCTCCACGCGAGCCGCGGCGAGAACGCCAAGAGGCTTCTCTGCGGTCGCTGCTGAAACGAAAAGTATACGAGTTGCGAAGTTCGCGAACTCGCACCAGGCCGACCGCACTGCAAGACTTGCTGGAGCAGCAAGTCTTTCGATGCAGAGTGAAAAAGAGAGCGAGTTTACGAGCCTGTCCGTCCTAGTAGGGTCTCGCAGTCTGCTCCGCGTTTGCGTCTCTCTCTCTTTTTCATCTTTGCTTGCCCTGCAGGACAATGGCGAACCTCGTCGACAGTGTCGCGGAATTCTCCAGCAGAGCTGGACAACTCCTAGGAGCCGCCGAGTCGGCGAAGCTCCTTGCGGCAGACATCCGCACTTTCGGCACGCTCGCGTACAGCGTCGCCGACCAACCCGACCGCATCAGCGATGCGAAGTTTGAAGAACTCATCAAGAAGGTCTTCGGGGCGGCAGAGCCGACCTTAGGCACCAAAGCCGCAGCGCGGCGCCTGGCCTTCGAAAGCCTCACCTTCAGCATCCAGGACCTGAAGATGAGGGTAGAGGGTGACAGCGTCACCCCCAAGAGTCTGCCCCTGCACGAGCGCGAGGAGCGCCGCGCCGCGCAAGTCGCGCGCCTCCGGGGCGTTGTCATCGAAGGTGACTACGACCCCGCGCACAGCCTCGTGGACAAGGCCGCGCTCATGCTGCAGGACGGCATCGTGCGTTACATCCCGCCGTCGCAGTGCGTCAGCCGGGATGCCGAAATCGCCTCAGTGAGGCGTGACAAGGACTTCCTTTCCCTAGAGTCTGGGGAAATCACAGTAAAGAAAAAGGAGCACAGCGTGCACGTCGAGATCGGCAATGAGCTAAAGCTCACGCAGGCGCTCACGCGCCGAGGTCTCGCGCTCGACAGAGTCGGCGTGTTGGATTTCACGATTCACGAGAGACTCGTGAGACAGTTCTTCTCCGTCCTGAACCGGCCAGCGCCGCCGGGGATGGAGCGCGGCAACAGTTGGCACGTAGTACGGGCCGATAAAGAACTGTGGACGCTGCTCGCGCGAGAGTGTCGCAAGGGTTGCAAACCGGACAAGGATGGTAAGAGGCCACTAGATTCTCTAGTAGAGAACATGTGGTCCGATCCGATTGTCACGCTGCACCTGCTCCCCTCGCCAGTGGCGGACAGGGGTCGCAAGGGCAAGGGCCGCAGCTTTCCGCGCAGCGAAGAGGACCGCAGTCGTAGCACGACCGGCAAAGGCAAGAAAGGCGGCAAGAAAGGCCGCGGAAAGGGCAAGGGCAAACGGCACGAGAGCGCAGACCGCTCCAGGCCGCCGAGCATGCCCAAAGAGCTCCGCCACTTGAACAGCGTCTCCAAGTCGGGCGAGCGCCTCTGCTACGGTTTCAACCTGCAGTGCGGGTGCGACCTGGAGACCTCCGGATCCCCCAAGCAGTGCGACAGGGGGTTGCATCAGTGCATGAGCTGCGGCAGCACCGACCACGGTGCCGCAGATTGCCCCAAGAACGCAGGGGCCGCCTGACTAGGCACCCCTGCCCTGAGCGCGGCAGAGCCGCAACAGCCCTCAGCCACTGCGCCCGCAGCTCCTGGCCCAGCAGCGCTGGGCCTCTCTGCCACCTCGCCAAGCGCAGGGCAGAGCCCTGAACCCCCTACCTCGGCACCGTTGCCGCACCCGCCTGCAACAAGTAAGCCAGGATGTGCCACAGCTGCGCCGTCGCCTGAGGCAGGCTTACCGGCAAACGCCGACCCCCCCGCGCTCCTGTTGTCGGAACAGCACAGCGTGCCTGCAGACAACGCTCCGGGAGTTCCTCTCCCTGAGCCCGTTCCGAAAGCGACCCCTCGGCCGCCACTGTTTGTGGAAGTTTTCTGCGGCCTCGGTCGCCTTAGTAAGGCAGCCATCGAGAAAGGCTTCTCGAACGTCGCAGTGGATCACAAGACGAAGGCCAGAGGCCTCAAGGTCCTCCAGCTCGACCTCTGTACGCAGCTGGGTCGCAACCTGCTGAGGGCAGTGCTCTCAAACCAAGACCTGAGATGGGTCCACTGGGCCCCGCCGTGCGGCACCTTTAGCAGAGCTAGAGAAATTCCCAGGCCAGGAGCGCCGGGCCCTTTGCGCAGCGAGTCGCGCCCGGCAGGCCTTAAAGGCCTCCGAGGAGCAGACGCAGCACGAGTTCGCAGCGCGAACAGCCTAGTCGCTTTCATGGCACAGTGTTGCCACTCTCTGTCGCAGCGCGGCGTCTGCTGGTCCATAGAAAATCCAGCCCGTAGCCTTCTTTGGAGGATGCCCTGCCTCAGAGAGGCCTTGCAGTCAGCTCACAGAGTGGAGTTTGACGCGTGCATGTTCGGAAGCATGCGCCGCAAGCGTACCGCAATCCTCTCCAATTTGGATTGGTTCTCCGGTCTAAGCAGGGACTGCGACGGAGGACATAAACACCTGCCTTGGGGCAGATCCTCAGTAGATGGTTCCACAGTGTGGTCCACTTCCCTAGAAAGCGCCTACACCACTCAGCTGAGCTCGGTCTGGGTCTCCCTCGCGGCAGACCAGTGCGCAGCAGCACTCCAGGCAGCGCCTCTCAGTCGCAAGCGTCTGCGTCGCCTGCGCTACGAGCCAGACTTCAGTGACAAAGTCACTCTGCAAGGCCCCGCAGCGCGGTGCTTTCGAGGCTGGAAGACCCCCCAGAAGCTACCACAGTCGTGGACTTGCTTCCCAAAAGGCTCCAGGCTCATCCAGTGGATCGAAGCCTCACAAAAGGCCATCATCGCCATCCCGCTGCAGCCTCTACACTGGGTGCGCAGAGCGCATCTCATAGATCACCCAGCCAGAGACATTGAGGCAGTGCCTCTATCCCTCAAGCGTGCCATCGCCGCCGAAGTGCACGAAGACACTGTCCTGCTGGCCAAGCGTCGCACGTTGGCATCGATGCATATATCGAGAACTTGCACAGAGTGCCAAGCCCTCGAGACCGGGGTACGTTCCTCTAATGACGCTCAGGTGAACAGTGTCACCAAGCCCAAGCAGACAGTAGCTTTAGCAAAGCTTCTCAATGAAATCGACTTCCCGGACAAGACCTTGGCACAGCAGGTGCGGGAAGGCTTTCCCCTGCTTGGCTGGATACAACCCAGTGGGTTGTGGCCAGTGCAGATTCTGCCTCCTTCTCTAGATGAGAAGTCGATTCTGGAAAACGCCCATAGCATAGGCATGCGCGGCGTCCGCAGCGCTCTACGCCCCTCACAGGAAGGGGTTTCGGACAGAGTCTGGGAAAGCACAATAGAAGAAGGCCAGCAGGGCTGGCTCTCTTTGGAGGATTTTTCTCCGGAAAGTCTGCACGAGACGATAGTATCGTCTCGCTTCGGTGTCGTGCAAAAGGGCAAGGTGCGCCCCATTGATAATTTTAAGAGCAGCTTTATCAACAGCTGCTGCGGGACCACAGAGAAGGTCCAAGTCGATAGCATCGACGAGCTCCTTGCCGTGTGCCTCGAGTGGCTGCGCCAGGGTGTGCCCGCAGAGCGGGCTCACCGCATAGTAGGCAGGACCTGGGACCTCAAGAGTGCCTACAAGCAGCTTGCAGTGCAGGCCGCACACAAGAAATTCGCGTGCATCGTCATGGTGGACCCACAGAGTGGGAAGGTCAAAATCGCCCACCTACACAGCATGCCTTTCGGCGCAGTGGCTGCCGTGCACGCTTTCCTCCGCTGCAGCGAGGCGCTGAAGGCCATCGGCCGCGAAAAGCTTGCTTTGGTCATGACGAGCTTCTTCGACGACTTCACCGTTCTTACGCGCAGCGCGCATTCGAAGCTCGTCACGTTGGCAGTGTCCAACCTTTTTAACAAGCTGGGCTGGCAAGTGGCCACAGAGCCCAAGAAGAACGCCGACTTCAGCGAAGTCTTTGACGTGCTAGGCGTGCGAGTCGACTTGTCCAAGCAGCACCTTGGAGAAATCTCCGTGAGTAACAAGCCGACCCGTGCAGCAGAGCTGGGATTGGTCCTCAGCGAGGCCCTCGCCCGGGGCAGCATGTCCCCATTGGAAGCGCAGAGCCTGCGGGGCAGGCTCATCTTCGCTGAGCAGCAAGCCTGGGGTCGCAATACTCGCATGGCAGTGATCTGCGTAGGCGACGTCCTTGGGGACGGACCAGAGCAAGTCCCCCTCACCGAGCAGCAGTGCCAAGCCATGGCGTTCCTGCTGCAACGAGTAGTGCACGGTCCGCCCAGGACAGTGTCCATTCATGCGCGCAGGAAGGTGCATCTGTACATCGACGGGGCCTGCGAGTGGGAGACCCCGCGACTGGTGCCCAAGTGTGGCCTCGGAGCAGTGCTCATTGGAGAAGGCATCGCCTTCACCTGGGGGCTTCAGATCAGCAGCCAGGTTGCAGCCCAGTGGGCTGCCAGAGCACAGAAGCAGCAGCTGGTCTACGAGTGCGAGCTGTTGCCCTATTTGCTTAGCCTTCAACTGTGGGCCAAGCATATAGCAGGCAGTGACCTGTTCGTCTGGATAGACAACGACGCAGCGCGTACCTCCTTACACAAGGCCTTCACACGCAAGGTAGAAGGTGCAGCGATAGTCTCGCAAGCGGTGGACTTTGAAGAGTCTCTGCAGTGCAGGGCTGCTTTCTTCCGAGTTCCGACAGACAGCAACATCGCTGATGGCCCCAGCAGAGACTGGTGGGAAGAGACCGAGAGGCTAGGCGCAGTGCGCCAATACCTGCCTCCCAACGCAGTGCCGTTGGCTTTGTCACTCGGCGCGGACTAGATGGGGGGTGAGTAAGGCTTCGAGTGCCTTCAAGGGGGGTGAACCAGTCGTTCGCCTTACCATCGACCAGCGGTCGAGTTTTGAATCGAGATGCCAGTGGCATCGTTTCGTCAGTGCCCGAAGATCGGGCCCGAACTGACCCCCCATGTCCGCTAGGAGAAAAAAGAGAGTGTTTTGCACAGGGTTCCTCTGCAGCGCAGTTAGGGTTTCCCAAACGCGCGCTAACGGAAGTTTCGTTGGAAAATAAGCATCCATCATGCGTGCGTGAATGGGTTTTATTTTCCGCCGAAAGTGCAGACAAAGTTTGTCGAAAAAAGGAAAACAGTGTTTTCACTTGTGTGTGAGTGACACTAGACATACTTTGCCGTGCAGCTTTCGGCTTGGAGTTGGATCTGTGATCCAAAAAGTTTTTGTCCCACCCACCACACCCTGTATAGTATGCGGGGTCCGGGACACCGCTTCGGCAGCAGAGCTGCCCGGAGCAGCGCTCCTATGTTCTCTCTGGCAGAGAGACGTAAGCACAGAGTGCGCTCTTGTACATAGGCCGTAGGCCGTCAGACTACAGAGTAGCAACTTGTAGCTGCAGTGACCCAGTAGGTCAGAGAATGTTTCACCTTATCTTCCCGTGGTACGGGTTTTTCCCTGGTAGGGGGGGGGTGAACCAGTCGTTCGCCTTACCATCGACCAGCGGTCGAGTTTTGAATCGAGATGCCAGTGGCATCGTTTCGCCAGTGCCCGAAGATCGGGCCCGAACTGACCCCCCATGTCCGCTAGGAGAAAAAAAGAGAGTGTTTTGCACAGGGTTCCTCTGCAGCGCAGTTAGGGTTTCCCAAACGCGCGCTAACGGAAGTTTCGTTGGAAAATAAAAGCCCTTGTTAGCCAGCTCAAGGAGTAGGCTCCTGCCAACTTTATGATGGTTCAGGACTGTCTGTTATCTGAGTCGCAGCCTTGCAATATTCTGCTTACTGACATGGCTAAGGCCTTTGAAAGGGTCAACCCTGGGTGGCTTCTCGAGGTTCTGGAACGCCTACGTGTCCCTCATTGGGTCAGGCAGTACTCCATACACCTCCTCTACGGCCGACAGTCCCTACATCGCATTCAAGGCCTCCTGCTACCCCCGTTGCGTATGCGTCAAGGCCTCGCTATGGGACGCGCCACATCCGTGCTCTTGTTCTGTGTAGCCATGGACCCCCTCATCTGTTCGCTACACCGCATTCCACGGGTTCGAATGCTCAAGGCGTACATGGACGACAACTCAACTGCTGGCACAGACGTTGCATGGGTGGGGGACGCGCAAACCAGGTTCTCCTCTCTCTATAGTGCTGGATTTCATGTTCTCGAGCACCATTGTTTCACTGCGGTCAAGGTTCCAATTTCTCTCGCTGAGCAGCTGCGCCACGCAAGGGCTCAAGGCATTGTTTACCCTGTTCCGCCCGAGTTTCCTGATCTCTTCCATCAGGATGGGGATCCTCCTTTTGCAGCGGCTAGCTTTACCAAAGTTTGTCGTAGGTTGCTGCAGTTGCACTCCTTCGATGATCCGAGCATACATTGGTTTTGCTGTAAATCAGGCGAAACCCAACTCTTGGCAACGCAACACGCGCTCCGTGCCTACCTCGCAGGCCATCTTGTTAATTGTGAAACTGTCAGCCTTTTCTTGCGTGCGCCTTGCCAATGCAAGTGTAAGTCTTCCTTGTTGTTCGGAAGAGCGCCCAGCTTGGAGCAAATTTCACAGTTAGATGCCACGCCCTGGGGTCCAAAGTTGTGCACGGAATCGGCGCCAGTCTTGGGTTTCATGCTCTGGGGTGCGCCAACATACGTTGGTAGCACAGCTGGCCCGTGTACTCTTCCTAAGGCACAAATTCTCCTCACGGGTCAAAAAGCGGCATCTTCTATTGCTCGTAAACGGAAGCTTTTCCAACCTCTCCGGCAGTCTCTGCCCGAGCGAGCCATTTGCTGCCGTGCGTACCTGCAAAGCTGTCTTCAATACACGCAGCAAGTCATTCCGCCCGACGCGGGCGAGCAGCAACGTACCTTGGTTGCTTGCGCTCGGTATGTTCTGGGGGGGAAGCATGTGAATGGTGTGTTTCGCATTTTTAAACTCCCACAACCTGGTACGTGGCGGTTGTCCTGCCCTCTTGGGAGGTTGGGGTTTCTGCTACGTTTGGCTCCTAAACTTGCGGTTGCTGCTGTAGGGGGAATGTCCCCGGTCTTATCGACCGAAAAACCTCTCCTCGCCGCCGTCTTGGGTCAGGTTACCCGCAGCCTTAGCCACACTACGTCAGCCTTGCCTATACGTGATACCCTTCAACAATACGCACGGACACTTGTCAGCACCAATTTTAGTGCCTGGAGTGAAGGGTTTCAAAGTGAGTCGCTGTCGCATGTTCGCAAGCTTTACAAGCGCTGCATTCTTGAGACAGAAGATTCTCAAGCAGCACAATATTTGCTGGACAAAATTGCCAGGCAGCCGTGGGCTGCCGCTGGCCTTCAATGGGTTGCGGGTGTCCTCGCCTGCCCCGCCAGTCTTTCCAGCACAGTGGCACGAGCGTATGCCCTTCGATGGATTGTTGCCGAAGAAGCCGATGCGAGTTTTGTCTATCGGCAGTATTATACGCGACCCGTCACATGTGCACAGTGCCACTATCCCTACCCTCCAACCAGCTTGCACCGCATTGGACACTCGGGACAGGGCAGCCTCTGCCGAGGTTGCCTCTTAGCTCTGGGCTGGCCGGAGCAAAAAGCTTGGCTAGCGTGTAGGGTTGAGGCGCTCGCACCATTCCTTCTTGAAGAGGGGGATGAGTGGTGGAACATGCCTAGTTTTGACGTACCACCGATTCCTAGAAAGATTGGGGCCATTCCACCGGCGGTTTCCCACTACCTTGAGCATCCGTGCATGTTGTGGCTGGGCGGACAACTCTGTCAAGCATTGGCTCCATGAGTGCCCCGTCTTTGCCCACACCGCGCGCTTGCTAGGACTCAATCAGCCCTTGGCACTTCAGGGGGGTGTACCGAAACATGCTGCGTCTTCGCTTGAACTCATTGCTTCTGCACGGCGGTATCTCCGCGAGCTTGGTGCAATGTGGACCCCGGGATGGGCCCCGCCGGCAGACGTGGGGCCCCTGGAACACGCAGTCAGGATTGCGAGCGCCGCTTGGGGTGCGCCAGCACGGTTCCCGTCGGTTTTTGGCCCGCCATCAGACCCCTTACGCAATGGCCCGCAAACTGGCTGCCTGTTTTCTCGCGGCCTTCGGATCTCACCAGTTGACTCTTTCTCACGCGCGCGCCACCGAGCTACCGCCCAGCAGCCTTCGGTTATCACCACGGTCGAGTTAGTCGAGGGTTTTTCAGTCGCCGTGCTTGATCCTCATGCCTTAGAAGTCGGGCTGCTCTACCTTGCTCATGCTGTCTCGCAGCCGAATGTCCGTGTTGAACACCGCCCCTGCTCTTGTGGACGGATCCACGCCTTCGTCACCGCTCTTTGTAGCATCCCGGCGGGAGCTTACCTCACGGCTCACGTGCAGCGTTACCCCGCTGATGCACTGTATGTGCAGTTTGACGGTGGATGCAAGCGGCACATTACGGCTGGGGGGGCTGGCGTTGCAGTATGGCATCAGGTCGTTACGGGCACCGCTGACATCACATTTTCTTTGCCCCTACCGGACTGTGCCGATGCTTATGAGGCGGAGGCGGAGGCGGCAATACTAGCCGCGATCCGATCGCTCGAGTATGCAATCACCCTTCGGGGGCGAGGGGTGTCCATCCGAGTTGTTCACATTCAGGGGGACAATCTAGCCATTGTGGCATACTTAGCCGGCTTCGGGCGGCTCCGTCGGGTCAACTTGGTGAAACGCTTCCAAAGCGCATGGGATGCCTTGGCCCGGTCCCACATCCGCGTTGGTCTGTCCGCTGCTGTTTGGGCCGCATTACAACCCGGTGCGCGCCACTGGACTGGTACGCAGCTAGCCACTACGTTGCAGCAGTTGCAAGAAAGCAGTGAAGTAATCACACTCCCGGAGCCAGAACCCCTGCACTTTCCGCACGTTGGCCGAGCCCTTGCTGTGCTTGGACCCCATCACTTACGTGGAATACGGGCTCTGCGGGAATTTTGGCAGGCTTTCCCCTCGAGGGCACTTGTCGCCAACGGTTACCACCGCAGCTCGACTGTTGCACAGGGGCGGTACTACTGCAGGGCGGGTATCTCCCACCTTACTCGGCCTATGCGCCTCCTGGCACTCGGCCCGCAAACCACCGAAATTGACCTTGTCGGTGCACATTATGAAGCACTACGTCCTACGTGCCTTGACCATCTCCTTAGGACAGGCCTATCTGCTTCCGCCCGTGCAGCAGGCTAGGGAGACTCTTGCTCGTGGCTGCCCGACTCAGGGTCGCGCTTGGGCCACATTATCGCCCAAGCGGCTACTTAATTACACTATTAACAGCTCAGCTCTGCAGCCCAAGCCTTAGGGCAGCTGCACCAAGGAGGCCTCTCTTTTGCCTCACCTGCGGCAAAGCGTGTCCTGTACGCCATAGATGAGGCAAAGAGTTATCTATCTGCCAATATGCATCGGCTGCAATGGTATCAGCGAGATCAGCGATCCACATCGGGCAACTGGGTTTACTTCGTGCTCGAGGCAGTCGAGGGCCGCTTAGCCCGGGCGTTGCTCAGTGCCTTATTGCCCGACGTAGCACAAGGTGTCGTTTGGCTGCATGACGGCATGTATGTCCGCGCGGCTGATAGCTCTATCTGTGTACCGGTGCTGCAGCAGGCTGTCGCAATCGAACTCCGACAACTTCTCCATGAGGCGACTGGCAGTATCATGCGACATTCGCCGCACCCGGAGGAGCTCGTGCGTGTCACTGATCTCACCAAACCTCACCAGGAGCTTGTTGAGCATCTCGCCCTTGACTACCGCCCTCCTCGCCCCACGGCCCGCACACCGGGGAGGCCCACGGTCGGCTGCCGCAGAGCCCGTCACTTTCCTGCTCCTGAGCATACTGCTCGCCGAGCACACCTTAAGCGCACAGCGGCAAAGGAACATGGCGTAGCAAAGCGTCAGTGCATTGGGCTGCATGCCTTCTTCCGCCGCGCCACTAGCCCATGAAAGCCGGTGTCCTATAATGTGGAGCCGCCTTTTGTTCCCGGTCGATCCCATGAGCGCATGTGTCAGGGCAACAGCCATCCACTCCTCGGAAGTCGTAGCTCCAACACCTGGCGACAGCTGCGGGGGGGGGGGGGACATGGTTCCTCCAATCCGCATCTGACGGGGTTAGGGTCCTGTGCTTTCTCTGTTTCTTGGGCCGAAGGGTGTTGATGTGCTGTTACTGATGTCTTGCCTAAGCGTGTTAAGCCCCTGGATCTTAGGTGGACGTCGCCGTCTTTGTTTGTATGTGTAACATTGCTAGTACGGTCCCCGATCGAGGTGTCAAGTATTTCCAGCCCACAGCGTAAAAGGAGCACGCATAGCTGAGCACCAGTGCATTTGGCTGCTCGCCATTCGCCGCGCGGCCAACCTGGGAGGACAAGCTTCCTGAAGGGAGCCTTCTCTGGGGCGCTGGTAGTATTCATGCATGTGTGCACCCGACGCGAGCTGCTCCCCCACGAACTGTTGCGTCAATCCTTTACAGGGGGGGGAGGAGCTTATTTTGGCCTTGCCCTTACTTGATGGGGCTCGAGTCTCATGCCTTTACGGTCGCATGGGCCTCGGGATTTTGTTGGCACTCTCTGGTGTCCTACCCAGGCGATCGAGCTGTTTAATCCGTGTGGTACCGCTGCATTGGGCTCGATACGCTTAGCCTCGGTGGGCAATACTAGCCCCCGCTTTTTGCTCGGCGGTTGAACGGAGCGTAGCAGCGCCATGGCCCAGCTGGAGCCTACTCGAATCGTAGTGGGCAGCAGCCCTTCTGAGCTGTGCAATGCCTTGCTTCAGGGATTGACCAATTGGTTCTGGGACGTGCCAGTCTTGGCGTATGCCTCTCCACCTATTGCTATTTCAGTGGATGAAGTGCTACGTGAGGTGGGTCTGGCGCTTGGTATTGCCCCGGTGTTCCTAGAGCTCAGGGACTCGGCTGGACAGGTAATGGACGCCGTATTCTGCCCCAGTATTGCCTTTGTTCACGCCATTATGCCCAATATGGTGTTTGCTCTGGAGCCCGGGTCACGTCCCCACCGACGGGGTTCGGCCTAGGTTCAGCCTCAGACATCAGATTTGATCGATTTGGAACATTGATTTCTGAAACGTGTGGAATCGGTATTTTGAGCACCTTAGATTTTTCTGACATCAACTCGACCGACGAAGTCCCTCCCCTGGCCTTCCCCCACGGTGCACACTGTGCATTCTCGTTTTTTTGGCTCCTTCAGCTTGTGCGACGTCCCAATTTCAGACTTGAAGCAATAAAGTTATAAGTGCTCATGTGCTTAAAATGGGAATTCTGGGATTTTGGAGTAAGCTGATTGTAACACTCTGACAACCAGGCTGCGACGTCCCATAAATTCAAAAAACTGTGATAGGTTTTCGGGCTTAGAGCAATGGAGGTTGTGTGTTTACCGGAAACTTTCGGTACATCCGACGGCGGCCGTGGCGGCCGTTCCGGTGCGAGGGCTGCCAGAAACAAGCTGCCCCAATGGCTGGTGCTGTATACAGTGCTTGCGAAGGAAAGTGAGCATGCTGAGATCACACATCTGTGCCGTGCCACAGATGTGTTTGAGAATTGGAGCAATGCGACCCCAGCAGAGCTTCATGAAATCCAGCTTTGGAGCGGCTACGGCCAAAGACAGAGGAAGCGTGACCGTGATAGGCAAGCTCAGAAAGAGTTTTTTTGTTTCGTGCTGGATCGTTGCTTTCTGCTCCGGTCGCCGGTGCGATTGAAACGGGAGCAGTTTCAAGGCAGGCAGTTGCAGCGTGTGTCTCGTCCGACCTATGAGGTGTACAAGCTTTTGAGTGAAGAGCCAGGGCAACACTTGATGGCTTGTCCTTCTGGGGGAGATTTGCTCCCAGAGTTGAAGCGGGAGAAAGGGTGGTTGGTGCAGGTCCCACGGGGCCTGGCCGTTCTGTCTCAGACACAGGCAGTGGCCACACCACTGAATCTGTGGATGCCGGGGAGCATGATGGCAGGCTTGCACGTTCAGGTATCCCGTACCCCCTCAGCTCAGCCTCAGGCGGCTCAGGAACTGGAACCGGCAGAGGCAGAGGCGGCAGAGGCAGAGGGGTCAGCAGACGGTGCTGAAGAAGTTCCGGAAGAACGTGCTAAAGCAGCACGTGGAGTCGCTGGAGCTAAGGCCAGATGGAACAAAAGCATTGTGCGTTTGAGCTCCATGCAGGAGATACAAATCGTCAGGTTAAACTTCGCCATGCAGAATGCCAAGGACATTCCTGTCGTTGTGAGCTGCGTGGCCCGTTTCCTGGAGCCGAAGCTAGGGCCCTTCGACCCTGAAGCTCTTCAGCAGATGCTTGAGTCTGTGCCTGGTAAGTACAAACTCCACACCCAAATGCTTCGCCTGGATTGGCTTCACATGCACCACAGAAGATGTCTGATGGCAGAGCAAGCCCTCTGTTCTCACACGTCTGTCAGCAGATTCTTGAGCATGGATGCCAGCCCCCAAGGGGGGTACGAATACTTGGCAATGACAGAGGAAGTTCTTGTGAGAAAGTTGCCGTTCATGCCACCGGCAGACCCATTTAAAGGTTTCTCACACGAATTTAGGTTAATGCCTGTCATGACTTTGGCCAGAGGAGAGGCCAGGACATTTGTCAAGGCCCAAAGGTTGAAGTCTGCAATAATCCTGGAGGCTGGAGAGCCTCATTTCCAGCTTTACAGGAAACAAGTGAAGGGCTGGGTTTCAGATCAAGGAACGGAGCGATTGATACCGGAATGGCCCATAGGCGACGAGGCTGCCATGAAATCCTTAGCAGCATCCTTGAAGGAGGAGGCCACCCTAGAAAACCTGGCTGCTGGCACAAGTGAAGCCTTCCTTTTCAACAGCCTGAAGCATCCAGGGATCCTCCACGTGCTCTTCAATTCACTTGAAGAGTGCTGCAAAGGGTGCCCAAGGTGGGATGCAGTCGAAAAGCAGGTGTCTGCCGTCTCGAAGCTTTTGACGAACAGAAGCTATAAGGAGATCGTGGTTTCAGTCATGCTGAAGCATGCCAGCGGAGAGCACAGGCGGATTGTTCAACGATACCATGGTGAACTGCTGTCCTGGCGGTGGGAGAGTCTCCATGTAACGTTGAAGAACTACTTGGAGGTCAGGCCGATTCTGTTGGAGCATTGGGATCGTTCTCTTTTGTCGTCCGATGCTGCTTTGTGCGACATGGTCGATGCTGCTCTGAAAGATCCTTTCCATCTTGCATATGTGCATTGGGCCTTCATGTTTGCTTGCTTTGTCCAAGGTTGGGCACATTGGTTTGAGGGTTGTTTTTGCCACGAGAAGGAACTGCTGGAGAACAAGTCCTCTCGGACTCGGACCACGATCAAGTGCCCGTGGAAAGGCAAACGATCTTGTGTGCTCTGTGCAGGCTACAGGGATGAGATCACCAACTCGGTCTATCGTTTGGCTAGCGCCTCGCTCACAGAGGTGCTCCTGGAGCTTCCAGACGAGGTGGGTGCTGCAATGGCCTTGATGGACCAGAAAGCCCGTGACAAATGGGCTTCCATTGTCAAGGGAAAACTGGACTATCTAGGTCATGTTCCTCATCTGCTTGCGGCCGGGTTTGCCCATCATGCAAGACCAGACCTGTATTCTTTGCAACAATCCAAAGATGCTGTTCGAGAGTGTTTCACTCAGTACGAGTCTCTCCGGGGGCAGGGTCGAACCACGGAACTGCTTGAGAGTTTGTTTCACAGAAAAGGAGATGCAGGATTGGCTGAGCAGTTATGGAGCTTTTGCGAAAGCCCCGCGGACAAGGTGCTGGAGGACTTTCCCCTGGCATTTGCTGAAATCCAAGATCGCTCGTTCTGCCCCATGGCGGAACGAAGCACAGAGCGACAGCACGTGCTGATCAAAATAGCTTGCCGGAGGACACTTCGACATGCTGGGCCAGCAATGACATGTGCACGGGCCCGCAGGAGCCAGCTGCAGAGTATGATCGACACTCCTAAGGAGTGTAGTTTCTTGGAAGCCAACTGGGGTTCCAAAGGGCTGGACCTGGAACTGCTTTCGCACATCATGCCCAAGGCCGAATGCATGACCAAGACCCGCAGCTACCGAGTTGCTCGCATCTACGGCTATCACGAAGAAGACCATTTTCTCGACCACCAGGCTGATGAAGAAGCAGCTGCGAAAGCCTTGCAGGATAGAACACAGCTGGCACTCCAGGATGCGGCTGAGGACGATGCATCAGGAGTCAAGACTTTGGAGAAAAAACAGTGGATGATAGTAGACTACCTGAAGTCCCAATTGCAGAGTGGCATCTTGTTCAGCTTGCCTGAAGGCCTTTTCCGGGCCATGTTGGCAGGGCCCCCCTCAGAGGACTCTGAGGCTGTGCATCCAGAGATATGTTTGGATTTGGAAAGTTTTGCTGAGGCTTTGCTGCCCGAGGACAATCCAGACGTATCTGCCGAGGACTTGATCTACGGCTATGTGGTGGATGCGAGGCCTGAGAGAAGAACACAGAACAAGGCCCTGGCTCAAGAAAGCCACAAGGGTTTTGTGCATGTGCTCCGCTTCACTGCTGTTGATCTGCAACAGCCGGCCGTGCCTCATGTGTTGTACAGCAACACAATGCAACACACGTTGGATTTCGCAAAGGTAGCAACTCCGGCCATGCTGAAGTTGTTGTCCTCGGAACTGCGTGTTTGGACGGCAAAGGCAACTTCGGTTAAAGTGCAGATCATGCCCCAGGCAGGGTCTTCAGATGCCCTTGTGCACGACGGCCCTTCTGCGGCGCTCAGATTGCCTGCCTTCGTCACAGACGATGACATGCTGGATGATCTGGCACGTGAGGATGGAGTTGTGTCGCTTCAGCATGCAGCAGCAGGGCCGCAAGCCGAAGCTGGCATTCTCCCAGACAACCAGCAATCCTTGTTGCAGGGTCTTCTTGAAAGGCGTGCACTGGGTGAAAACTTTGTTGATGTCATTCAGCTTCCGCATTACAATGCGGATGCATGCAGGAGCCTTGTAGACAAGGGACTTGTCCAGGCTCGCGTGGACGATTTTGGAGCAGTCACTGTAGCATTGAGCGAGGCCACCAAGGTCACCAGTCGCTTGGCTCTCCGAGACCCAACACCGCTTTGCCAAGAAGAGACGGTCATGAACAATGGCCCCGGCAGGAATAAACTTGCGTGGTTGAAGATGCTGTTGCAGGATGGATGGAAAGCTGCTGCGACCGGTGATTGGCACAACCGAGGGCAGGCCCTGAACTTGCCCTCAGGTCTCTTGGACAGGCCAGAAATGCACTTGAAAGCCTTGTGTTTTCATGTCAGCCTGTGGGAAAAGGGCTTGCTCAAGATCTCCCACTCAGGCAGTGTTGCCTATTATGAGATGCTTCTGAAAGAAACTACTCTCTCTGCTGTGAATGACTTCAGTTTAAAGCAATGCAAGGAGTTTGCTTTCGAGAGAAAGCGGAAAAGGCCAGCACACGGACAGAGTGCTGCGAGACCCGAGCAGGGCATCTTGCGGCTTTCTTTGGACCTGCCCAGTCTGCCTGCCGTTCCGTGCCGTGTTCCGGGAATGGCGGACTTGACAGTCCACTTTGATAACTGGAGTCATTCATCCGGTCATAGACGAGGATTCATACAATGCACACGGCATGCGAAGTGCCGGCGATACAGCTTCCTCAAGAGCCATTGTGACCAGGCCACTTGTGTGGCCTGGCTTCTGGTTTGGTGCCAAGAGGGACACAGATTCGAGGACACCCGCCAGCATGTTGCATTCAACCCAGACCCCGCTTCTGTGTCCCGAATGAAAGAGAGGCAGCGGCTGGGTGCGTGAACCAATTCGCATGATGAAGGAAATTTTTCTACTTTGTGCAGATCGTTGCAGCATGTTGCAGCAGCTTGTCGTTATATGTTGCACAAAAAGTTGATGGACAGTTGCATGCCCGTAATGTGATGTTCGATTCTGATTTCTGAGCACAGCAGATGAACGATCGATTTCAGTTTTCATGTCTTGCCTGCACAGCACATCAGCATGTCAGTGAGAGTTGTTTGGCAGAGCAGTGCTTGATGGTTCTGTTGCCGCTGTTGCCGTTTCCGCAGCTTTTTTGGAGCCTCCATGCTGCAGCTGTTCCTGCGTGGAGGCGGGGCCGCTGTGGGACCTTTACTGTAAAGAGGGTTAGGGCGGGAGTTTTGGATGTTTTTTCCAGGGTAGAGAAAGCAGCTCGTGCAGCCAGACGTGGCGGCGAGCAAGCAAGTTCAAGCAGGGCTCGTGCAGCCAACGTGGCGGCGAGCAAGAAGAAAGGCTCGTGCAGCCCCGACGGGGCGGCGAGCAAGAAGAAAGGCTCGTGCAGCCCCGACGGGGCGGCGAGCAAGAAGAAAGGCTCGTGCAGCCCCGACGGGGCGGCGAGCAAGAAGAAAGGCTCGTGCAGCCCGACGTGGCGGCGAGCAAGAAGAGAGGCTCGTGCAGCCCAACGTGGCGGCGAGCAAGAAATACTCATGCAGTCGGTGCCTTGGTGCTGTCGGAGGGCCGGAGTCTTTCTCGACTTGCAGGCCCCGACGGTACTTAAGGCATGCAGGCGGTGAGTCCAGGAAAGGGCTGAGGGATGAGGGTGAGGGATGGGGTGTTGGGGTATGTTAGGATTGACAGTTTTGTTTTTGAGTGCCTTGCCGCCAGGCCGATTGAAGCCGATGCCGGAGCCGAAGCAGGGCCCCAAGCCGCGAGAAGAGAGCTCGGATTCAGAAAAGGACAAGCCTGCGGGCAAGTCCAATTCCTCGGACAAGTCCGAGGAGAAATCCGAGGAAAAGTCCGAGGACAAGTCCGAGGAGAAATCCGAGGAAAAGTCCGAGGAAAAGTCCGGGAGCGGCAGCGAGGAGAAGAGCGATGGCTCGGCAGACTATGGGAAATCCAAGAGCAAGTCGCACTCCCGGGGCCGGAGCCGCAGCCGACGGGCAAAGAAAGAGAAGAAAGATAAAAAAGAGAAAGATAAAAAGGAGAAGAGGAAGACTTCCCCTTTTGATGCCCTGCTGAAGCAGGGCGGCCATGATGAGGGCACCGGCCTCACCGGCACCGGGGCCGGGGATGATGACGAAGAGGAGAAGAAGACATGGGGGCCCTATGGGGCGGTCCATGCTTTCAAGATCGCCGAGTTGGAGACGGTGAAGCCGGCAGGATATACGAAGCAAGGACAATGGGTGGAGGAGAAGGTGCGGTGCCCAATATGTTGGGCAATCAAGCCAAGAAGCACGCTGTTCATGCACATAACATCGAACAGCGGCTGCATGTCATGGCAGCAAAAGCTGCGGGGATTGGAACCCCCGCCAGCAAAGTTCCCTTGCCGCTTCTGCGGCAAGGCGTTCTTTAAGGCGCCAGACCGCGAGCAGCACGAGTACGGCTGCGGCGCCAAAAAGCCGGCAGAGCCCAGTGAGCCTCCGCAGGAGCCAAAGGAGCGGAAAAACAAGAAGAAAGAGAAGAAGAAGGATCACCGGGACAAGAATGATGAAAAGGAAAGGGCACGGCCATGCTCCTGGTCCGAGGTGTCGAGGCGAGGCGGGCTATCGAGGCGAAGCGTCCGAAGCGAGGCCTCCAGGCCAAGCAATGCCTCGGTAGCCTCGCCGCCGAGATCGAGGGGAAGCTCGCGCGAGCGACGGAGCCGGGGCGCTGTGGTGATAGTGCCCCGCCGTGGCCGGGATGTCATCGATGTCCCGTCTGTCTCCGTGCAGAGGCAGCGGTTGGACTCCCGCAGCCGAGGCCGGGGCCGCAGCAGATCCAAGCACTCCCGGCGCCGCCAGGAGAGTCGCCAGAGACAGAGTCGGCAGGGCCAGAGCCACCAGAGCGAGGGGGGCGAATCCTCAGATCAGAGGGTGGTGGCGTTCAACCGACTTCTGTCTTTGGGCGAGAGGATCCTCTGAAGGGCCCCTGAAGGGCAAGCGGCAAGCACAGGGTGTGCCTGCAGCCAGGTTTTAGATGTTGTATGTATGTGTTGTGTGCACACAGATATCCATACCTAATATGTTAGGAAATAAGTAGGGTGTTTTTCCGAGCTGCAGGGCACCGATGCTGTTAGGCCCTTCGTTTCACACAGAATGGGCAGGCACAGGGAGAACTATAGTATCTAAGGGGTTACAATATGTCACAATAGGTTTTATAGCACGATAGGTCTCAGAAGCAGTGTGTAGATGTGCCAAGCCGACACTACAGTTGCAAACTTCACCGTGCCGGACCGCACGATGCAAAAAACAGGGCATAGCAGTGCAAACCGTTGTGTATCACAGTCGAAAGCAGGGCTTCAAGGATTTTTTGTGGTATCGCGAGGGTTTGGGGTGGAGGTTCGACAACCCACTGGATTCCAGGCTTAAGTAGGGGAGGGGTTGTGTCCCTCCCATGTCCCTCCCGTGTCCCTCCGGTGTCCCTCCCGACCCGCCGGGTCGGACCGGCCGCACCCCCGGTTTCCTGTGGCAGTCCAGGGGCCTCCCCGGCCGTCCCGCCACCGTCCCGCCACCGTCCCGCCACCGTCCCGCCCCTGTCCCGCCACTGTCCCGCCACTGTCCCGCCACTGTCCCGCCACTGTCCCGCCACTGTCCCGCCACTGTCCCGCCACTGTCCCGCCACTGTCCCGCCGTGTCCCGCCACTCCCGCCACTGTCCCGCCACTGTCCCGCCACTGTCCCGCCGCTGTCCCGCCACTGTCCCGCCGCTGTCCCGCCACTGTCCCGCCGCTGTCCCGCCACTGTCCCGCCGCTGTCCCGCCGCTGTCCCGCCCGCTGTCCCGCCGCTGTCCCGCCACTGTCCCGCCACTGTCCCGCCACTGTCCCGCCACTGTCCCGCCTGTCCCGCCGGTGTCCCGCCACTGCCCGCCACCCCGCCACTGTTCCGCCGGTGTCCTGCCACTGTCCCGCGACTGTCCCGCCACTGTCCCGCCACTGTCCTGCCTTTTCAAGACTGTTTCCAGGTTCTTTTGCTGCTTGTTTGGCTCGCGAGGGTTGAACCAGTATCTAAAGTCTTCACACACAACACACACAGTTGTCACACATAGCATGCTGTTTGCTCTATGCTTGCAAATGCGAAGCTGCGAAGCTTCTGTATGCACGGAACAACACAACTTTTGAACTCCGAGTCTTCAGGCACGAATCATGCATAGTCATGCAGTGAGAGAGTCATGCAGCTGCTCTTAGCGGTCTGTTGCACACCATCAGGCATGCAAGAGAAAAAAGAAACACACGTCAGCTCACCTTTCATTGCTTCCACCATTTCCACCACCAGATTTGCTCCCCGCCATCTTGAATGCTGAGTTTCCAGCACCACCGCCACCTGGCCTGATGGCTAGGTGGCGGTGTGCGGGATCTTTCGTGCCGGCCGGCCTCACCACTTGCTGTTCCTTTGACGGAGGCAACCGTGCGGGTCTCCTCCTCTCTTTCGACCCTTTGAACCGCACGGCTACTCTGTGGCGAAGCACCCCGCTTCCTTTTGTCTGACATGCTGACTGCTAGCAGAAGGTTGATGCTTGAACACACATTCTGCGGATCAGTTTCAACCTTTGTGTTTGCAGCTTGGCAAGAAGGTGCATTCCCGTCAAGATTTGTCTCACAGTGGCTTGTTAGCTAACTAGTTAGAAAGGGAACCGTCCCCTTTGGAAAGAAGGACCGGTGGGCACCGGCCTGCCGGCCAATGGCCGACGATCATCTGGACACAGAGATCGCCGGCTACAGGGCCGGACGAGTGCTGCGGGTTCTTGGCCGCCCTTTGAGGGTGACTGAGCCTTGTGTTGGACTGGGAGGGCTACGACGGTTGTGTGAGCTGTCAGGAAGCCAGTACCTGTCCACACAGGGCTTTGACACGGAAGCTTCCTTGCTTCCCTACTACAATAACTTGCAGAGGTTTTGTGGTGCTAGCGGTGTCCAAGCCTTGAGATTGGGCACTGACGGCGATGTGGAGAAAGTTAATCCGGAGAGCTTGTTGCCCGTGGAAGCCATTGTGGCTGGCCCCCCGTGCCAGCCATGGGCAGGAACCGGACAGCAGCAGGGCACAGCTGATGCAAGAGCTTCGGTCATGGATGTCTGCATCGGCTGGATCATAGCTCAGGCTTGGCAGGGTCAGCTGCTAGCCTTCGCTGTGGAAAACAGCCCCCGGCTGCGTGGAACTCCATATCTGCGGGAACTGCTGCAGCGACTGCGGGCGTGCATCCCCATGTTTGCTGTCTCCGTGGAAGTGCATGACCTGTGTCAGCTTTGCCCGCAGCACCGGGAACGTTTGTGGATCCGGGGCTTGAGGAGGGATTGCCTCCGAGGCTTGCCTGGCCTGCCGCCGCCTTTGAGCATGAAAGACCTCGGTGGCAAGGTGCCTTTGGAGACCGTGTTGGACTCGAGAGCACTCCCAGCGGACCCAGGATCACTCTCCCCAAACATGCAGTGCAACTTGGCGGCCTATTTGACTCGTGTGCAGGGAGACATAGAAAATGGGAAAGCAGGCGAGATAGCCGTGATCGAGCTGGACCGCAATCCTTTGAAGGATTTCGGCGGCGGTATAGTCTACGACGGCACCCCGCCTCTGCGAACAAAAGGGCCGAAGCTGTGGCTGCTTCTGACACAAGATGTCAAGGAGAAGCGCCCTTGGCAAGAGCACAGCTTGCATAGGTACATGCTACAGGAGGAAAAAGCTATGCTCCAGGGGCACGAACCCCGAACCCCGTGGCTCTTCAGCAGCCAGACCCAAGCAGAGAAAGCAATCGGTAATGCTTACCACCCTTTGCATTTGGGCATCATGCTGTGCCCTTTGCTGGAGATTGCTTTCCTGCAGGGCAAGTTGAAGTCCGAGCCGCAGACCATTACTCAGGAAGAGTTGTGGCAGCTAACCCCTCCCCCAGAGGCAGCTCTGGCAGCTCAGCTGTCAGAAGGCGATGAAATGGACGAGGATGAACAAGCCGCAGTTCACCCGGAGCCAACGATGCCACTGCCCATAAAGGTGAAGGTTGAGCCTGGGTGCAAGACTTGGGCAGTTCACCCGGAGCCAACGATGCCACTGCCCATAAAGGTGAAGGTTGAGCCTGAGTGCAAGACTTGGGCAGTTCACCCGGAGCCAACGATGCCACTGCCCATAAAGGTGGAGACTTGGGCTTCCGGCAGACTCAAAATGGAAAGGTCCAAGCGGGACTCTGTGGTGAATTTGGCTTCACCGCAGAGGCGGGTCCGGAGAAAGAGAGGCGACTGCTAGGTTGGCTAACAGATTAATTCGACAATTAGCAACCAAGCCGGTTGCTGCAAATTACGTGCAACCGTGCTGCTGGATGTGAATTAGACAGAAACTGAACGGCGAAAACAAATAGGTTTCATTGGAGCAGACCGAGGCACGACAGAGCAAGCCAATCCATTAATGTGTGATTCCCATAGCACACCCACATATTCATGCTAGGGGTAGGGTTTCAGCTCAGCAGAGCGAGAGTTCGCTGTAGGAGCCTTTGGTGTTGCTTTTGAAACCATGGATGAAAGAATCCTCTGAGCTTTTCCCGCAGCCGTGTTGGGCCGCTCTGCCCAGGGTGTTAACTGGTGGGTGTACAGTGTACAAGAGACTGCTGTTCTGTAGTGAACATGGCAGCTGCGGGATCGGCTGGGGAACCTGCGGCGGCGAGCGGAGAGACTGCACTGGGGGCACTGTGCTGCCAAAAGTGTGGCCAGTCGACGACCATGTCGCTGTCATCAGCGACTGGTCGAAATCCATTGCTCCGAGCCTGTAATGGCTGTTTGGCAACGGATCGCTGGATCAGCCGCATCACAACGAAACCCAAGAACCGCGAAGAAACTGAAGACGAAAAGCAAAGGAGGGCGAACGGTATGAAGATAAAAGAGGACCTCAAGAAGAAGTCGGCTGAAGAGAAGAAAGCCTTCTACCTCGAACAGAAAGTCAACCGCCAAGCGGAGGACCAGAAGAAGAAAAGGACGTTCTCGTCCGCGGTGGGATCCGTGGAGGAGTCGAGGGAGGCCGCGGCGCTGAGAGACGATGTCACGAATTACATACCCTTTAAGAAATGGGCGGCTCAGGAAATGGCACTCCGAATCTATTCGAGTCTCGGTGAGGCGAAGGTTGCCTGGGAGAAGTTGCTTCAGGATCCGAGCACAGTGAGCATAATGGAACACGGTGAGGCGCTCGTGTTGGATTATTCGGGCATCCAAGTCCGTGGACGACAGTCCCACAGCCTCAAGTCAGCCATGCGGCAGAGGATGGACATCTCCGAGCAGAAGGATTTGGATGAGTACATGGAGGAGTCCGACTCCCGCATCAAAAGGGGCCGGTCGAGGCTGGCTGTGGAGATGACCGCGAACTCGGAAAAGACCGGCGACGAGCCCATGTCCGTCATCCCACTGCTGACGGTTTCAAAGGATTTGAGCCAGCTGCGGGAACTGGAGGAGGCCCGAGATGCGGATCTGCAGATGCAGGCAATTGCCATAGAGGAAAGCCAGAGGCAGGAAAAGGAGGAGAGAAAGCGGAAGGCCGAGGCCGTCGAGAAGAGCCTGCCTCTGGAGAAGTTGGCCCTGCAGGCCTCCCGGAAGAAGGCCATCCAAACGATGGGAGATGTTGTCCTCCGGAACCAGGCGACAATCACAGCACTCTCCGCTGAGAGCCAGAAGCTTTGTGAGTTTGAGAACCAGGACCTGAAGGACGAACTGAAAGAGAAGATGAGCCACGTCGACCGGGCTATTGCGGTTCTGAGTGAGGAGATCGCCAAGTATGACTCTGAGTGGGAGAAGAAGGAAGTGGAGGCCACAACCACGGCGGATGAGATGGCCGAGCTCCGAGGGGAGATCGCAGTGGTCCTCAAGGGGTTCCACTCCAACAACGACTCATGCAAGAACGTGAAGAACAAGATCCAAGACGTGCGAATTTGGATGGCGAAGACGAAGAAATCGATCAACGAGCGAGAGAAAGCAGCTGCCAAAACAGCCGCTGGAAAGAAGATGGGCAAGCTTGCAGCAAGCATGCCCCTGGAAGCCTTGGCCGAGAAATTGGCGAAGGAGCTGACGGGTGAAAGCTCCTTTGGCAGCGTGGACTACAGCTTGAACCCCAAGCAGCTGCTGGAGAAGCTGGCCCCGGTCACCTTCGATCTTGCTCGGGGGAAGAGCCTCTGCGAGACAGTGGCCACCCTCGACTACTACCGACTTCAGCAGTCGTGGGTGCTTGAGAAGATGAAGGCGAGTGGGTCGAACTCCTGCTGTGCGGTGATATCCAAGAAAGCAGTCGCCAAAAGGCTGAAGGACCAGCTGATCCGGCAGTACCCTGAAACTGGCGACTCCGAGGGGGATGCGATGGCAGGATTCCCGACCGAGATGCAGGACACCTTCAGCTTGCAGTTCGGCCAGCGTTTGGGGGGCACAGCCTCGTTGTGGACCCGGACAGACATGAACTGCCCGATGCTCATGGTTTGCCTGGAGGGCAAGCTCACAGTGGGCGGGGTGCCATCGAAGCACCTGCAGGCCGCGACCTTGGCAGAGCTGCCCAAGAAGCTCGAGAAGATGAATGCCAAGGATTTGGCCCAGCTTGTGAAGACCAAGGGCTGGATGGTTCAGGTGCAGGCTCAAGGCAGCATCGTCATTCCGCCAGACACGTGCTGGTTCGAGGTTTCCTCGGGGGAGACTGTGCACAGCCTCAGGATGCTGATGGCTCGCGAGTCGCTGGCTGGGCCAATGAAAGCTTTCTTGGAGAAGATGCAGTCGGAGGGCAGTCTCCAGGATGGCGATTCTTACTCCAAGATGCTGGCATGGCTCCGAGGGAACAATGCTGCGGCATAGGCCAGCAAAACAAAGGCCGGGGCATCGATGCTGGATGACCCGAGCATCGCCCCAGCAGTGGCACCGATGCTGGATGACCGGAGCATCGCCACAGCAGTCCCACCGATGCTGGATGCACAGTGCACAGCAGACGCGGCGATGCTGGATCGTGAGCATCGCCGCAGCAGTCCCACTGATGCTGGATGCACAGTGCACAGGGGGGGGGCATTTTCAGAGTGAGTGCTAGGCGCTAGCTTACCAGGGTCCAGTAGTCGCACATGATGTCCATCAGAGAGATGCAAGGTAATAAGAGTGCATTTTGACCTGGGCCCGTGTTTTCCTCCATGATGCTAGCCTGACTTGAGGGGTGACCCGACCGCGAGAAAGTGATTGCTTGTGTGTGCATGTATGGATGTGTTCGTAGCTCGGCTAGTCTAGTTTGTTGCGGCACGAGGGTCCATGGATGCAAAATGTGGCTCAGAGCAGCACTCCAGCGAGGTCAGGGTACCGAGGAGAGCACAACGGGGATCCACAATAGCATGTTGCGCAGCATGGCATCCGACGAGCAACCTTCGGAATCCCCGATCTTCCCATCGCAGATTGATGTCTCCGATGGGGAGGAAGCCCTTGGCGAGACTCGTGAGAAAGTTCTTCCGCTTGCTTCGCGAGGTGATGTGCTGAAGAGGAGCAAAAAGTTTTTCGAGGGAGACAAAGACCTTGAGTTATTCTGTCTCGAGCAAGAGCTCGAGACAGTTAAAGAGGAGAATGTCAAGCTCAAGCTCACGACGAAATCGCAGCAGGACTCCATCGCCGTCTTGAGCCAAAAGATCCATCAGCTGGAGTCGTCCAAAAGCCAGGGCAGCCAGGGCGAACGGTGGTTTGGCGAGAATGAACAGTTCACCTATGTAACCAAGCGAGGAATCCAAACCTTGTTTGGCGGCTCGTCGCCGTCTCAGCCGTCGCCAAAAAAAAATCGCCAGCTCTCACCCTGACAAGGTGTGGAGGGCATTGCAAACCAGAAGAGTTTGCAGTGCCAAAGTTTTGACGGGAGCAAAGGGCCACCAGTAGGTTTGTGTGCCGTAGTCCTAGTTTTGACTCGTGTTGACAGGCGGTTGAAAAAAACAGGGAGTCCGAGTGCCGTGTGAGTGAGAGGGGCCACCCAAAAACCCTAAACACCTAACCTTCAAACCTAAACCCTACCTTAAACCCTAAACCCCAAAACCCTCAACCCTTAAACCTTAACCCTAAAACCCCAAACCCTAAAGCAGAGGAAAGTTTTGTGTTTGCACCGGGTAGGGACGCAGTTCTGACACGACATTTGTGTGCGAGCTGCAAAACAAACTGTTCGCGAATACTTGAAGCATTAGTTTCATGGCTTTGTGGGCAACATCACATAAAAGTGGCTGTAAGCTGAACATACCACCGTGTCCATCCGAATTATCGTGTAGGTGCCGCTGTTGGCACTATTTCGTAAGAATATCACTATGACGTCTGTTGCCACTTTTGGAGCCCGGGCCATTCTTATGGCGGTAATGCATCGTTTCTATTTCTGAAATAAACACGACCCAAGTTCCATCAATTTGGTACATCTGCACCGAAAGACACCTGCACTGGCAGTGAAAATGAGGTTCTGGGCTATAACTATCATTCGAGTCTCAAGTGAAAGTGATCGCCTCCTATTGACCGGCCCGCCGCTGCTTCTGTTGATATGTAAACAAAAGCCCGGAAATAGAGAGTTTTGGAACATTTGCAATTATGAGATGAACTCATATTGTTGTTGTTGGCCTCCAAACCCAGAACCTCGTGCCGGAAATTGTGTTTACCCCAAATATGGCCATATTTGCCCGAACCTCATAGCTTTTTGGGGTAGGGGTTTGGGTAGGTGCGCATGACCCGGGCTCCAGAGCAAACACCATAGGGGGTGGCATCCGTGCCTTTGTACCGTTGTCACCACACGGATCCGGGCAATCTTCGCCCGATTTCGGTTGCTTCCCTTGTGTATAGGGCGTGGGGCCGAGTAATTGCCAAGCGCATCCATGCCCTGCTTGAAGTGTCACTCCCGTCATGCGCGCATGGCTTCAGGAAAGGGGAATCTGCTCAATCTACCTTGGCTTGGGTGTTTCTGAAATGCCAAAACTCTGTGTTGGCTCAGCGGCCCTTGCATGTCCTGAGCTATGACGTCAGCAAATGTTTTGACAGCCTTCCTTGGGATGCTGTTCGTGACAGTCTGTTTGCGTGTGGGGTGCATCGGGCCACGGCTCAAGCTCTCCATAATCACTGGCATTCGCTCAGACGGATTTGGAAACTCCAAGGCCGCTATCATGATGCAACCTTTGATGCAAGTAATGGCTTGTTTCAGGGCGACCCCACGGCGCCGGCGGGCCTCGCTGCGTTCCTTGTTGAGCCGATGTTGCATATTGGACAAGCTTGGCCCATGGTGCGAGCTTCGCAGTACGCTGATGACATTTTGTTGGTGTCTGAAGATGCCAGCAGCTTGGCAGCAGCCAACAAATACTTGGAAGGGTGGATGCGCAAGCATAGAGTGCAGTTCAATGTTGGCAAGTGCCACTATTTCTGCACGGATACTCAGGCCGCTACTTCCGACTTTCAGGTTGGGGGGAAAACACTTGAATGCGCCAGTCTTCTGGAAAATCTGGGTGACCGGTTCCAATTAGACTCGGAGGGCCTGCCGGTTGCGGATGAGCAGCATCAAACCGGAGTTTATGAGCGTTTCACCGAAGTTGCTCAGCGTTTGGGGCGGCTCTCGGTTGGCTGGGACGTTCGCTCTGCGGACGTGAAGGCTATCATGCCTATGCTTACGTACTCAGCTTTGTTATGGAACCCCGCGGACTTTTCTGATGCTCGCAAACAACGACTGATGGTCAATGTGTTATCGGGTGGCAAAGAGAACACGCGTAGGTGCGTGGAGGTATCCCTTGCGGTGCTTAGTCCGGTTCATCGCACCCGCATCCCTGCTGCGTTGCTTCATGAACAAATGCTGGTTCTTGGACGCCTCATCAATGTCAACGCTGACTTTCGGCAAGAGGTGCAGAAACATTTTCGTCTGTGCAGTGCCATGGAAGTGGCCCCCTCGGGTTCCTTCTATGCCAGCTTTCGGGCGTCGCTCCAGGAATACGGCTGGGATTGGTTGAAGTGGCATACCATTAGAAGCCGTGATGGTGTTGAGCACTTGTTAGCTGGGGTCACACTGGAAGCTAGAAGAGCTCAGGTGTGTGCTGATTTGCGCCGCGCCACTCAAGCTGATGATCTCAAGCGGTTAGTTGAGGAAATGGCCCAGAGCCATCGCAGCATGTGCCATTGGTCTTTGCTGTTGCACTCTCTTCGTGAAGACATGCGACAATACATGTGTGCAAATGCGGCTCGCAGGAGGCGGGACATGAAAGGTTTGCAAGAAGTGGATCGCGAAACGCTGCGGGCTCTCTGGAAGAAGGTGCCTGAAAATGATCATCCAACCCTGCGTTTTCTGATGCAAGGCGCAGCGATGACGGCTGATCGGGAGCACCGTGGTACCAAGGGACGGGTTTCCTCCATTTGCAGTCACTGTGCAATGGGGGTAGTTGAAGATGAAACTCATCGTTATTGGCAGTGTCCCTGCTGGACGGAGATTCGGCATGAACACTTGGGTGATGCATCCGATGAGTTGTGTGCTTCGCTCAGTCAGTTGCCGAGTGCCGCGTCCGTGTGCGCCCTCCCTGTGAAGCAACTTTCGTCCGGTGTTCGTGTTATGTGGCCCGAAATCTGCTCCTGCATGATCGCCATTCACCGGAGAGCGACAGCTGCTCATGCAAGTTCTGGGTGACTGAAAGCTGGCTGCGCTTACTGCGCTTGCAATTCACCGTCATGTCACGGTGGTGTTATGCTTGGCTTTGCGTGTTGCTGCCTGTGCTTTTGGGCCTGATCCGTGGTACTGGCATGCATGTTTCACGCTGTTTGCCAATTTGTACAGTGTGCCAGGTCTCCTTTCAAAGTAGGCTTGGCCTGCAATGCGAGTGATCTCGCGTGCCTGGGTGCATTTTTGTAAGTGGTGTTTCCACTTGTTCCTGTGGGCTTTGACGTCTTGTCTTCAGCCCCGCGCATCTCGAAGTTTGCCCTGCAGGGTATGCTGACCTATGTGTGGAGCTTCACATTGCTCCCTGAGGTTTGCGATCTGCGGTTGTTGACTTCAGTCGTTCCATGGGCATTGATGTTTGATCTTTGCCGTACGCCTGTTCAGTTTGCACTACGCAGGGTTTGCTGATCTATGTGTGGAGCCCAAGGTGTCCCTGAGGTCAGCGATCCTCCAGTTCGTCTGGGAAATGTTCTTAAATGAAGGCTGCATACGAAAATACACATGGTGCAGTTGAGGAAGCAGTCGAGCCATCGGACGACTGCTTGGCGTCTAAGGTCGACGAATTCGAGAACGTTGAGCCAACAGCTTCCCCCTTGAATGAGGTTACCAGCAAGAAGGCCGTACGCACACAGGGATTGCATGCAGACCACTGTGGATGAAGGAGGGGCAGTTCGGATTGTCAAGCAGAACCAACGAGGGAACATGCCTCAAAAGACTGAGGAGCTGCGCACGATTCTTTGCGGAGGCCAATGCATACTGGGCATACTGTTTCATGGCGGGAAGGTTCCGCAACAAGGCTTTCTTCAAGGACATGTCACCTGCTCCTTGGGCAGAGTATGTGAATTACATTTTAGGGGAAAAGGTCTACCTGATGAAGATACCTGTCCCTTCCCAGACTGGAAAGGGTAGTGATCAAACACCAGTGCGCCCACCATGGCAAGTTCTTCTGACCTACGAACATGAGTTGCGCAAGGAGGCGATCAAGCGGGCCTACCAGGAGACTCAGCCGTTGGTTGAAACACTTTTGGCAGTCATTCGCGATTCCCAGATCAAGGAACAGTTTTTCACTTCGCCGATTGCGTTGCAGAACCATGCAGGTGCAAAGCGTGCGTGGGCGGCCGATGGCCAACAAGTGGTTTCGGAACAAGGGCCTCCCTAACTTCAAGGGCTCCGGCAAGGACTTCAAAGGCGGCAAAAAGGGTGCCAAAGGCATGGGCGACAAGTCCGCGTATTCCCTGATGAGTCATACGGCCGATGGTCGTGAAATAGCTTCGCATACAGCGCGCAAGCTTGCTCAGGAGGTTGCGGGCGAGTGCGGGGCTGCAACCAGCCACATCCGCTTTGGGAGCATTTCGCCAAGTTGAGCATCAACGACAAGCATGAGAAGAGGGAGAACTGACTCGGGTCGCCTGTGTGTTTTGCATGTATTTTCGGGCCCCGCACATGGCGGGGATGTGCATGAATGGCTGTCGAGTTGCGGTCCACAACAGGGCTTTGAGCTTTCTATGGTCCAATTCGACGCGGCTCGTGAGCCGGCCTCGGACCTCAGTCTTCCGGGTCTTTGCAAGTGCATTTTCTCAAAGATCAGATCTGGCTCATGGGACGTGGTTCTTCTTACTCCACCAGTTTCTACATTTTCACGTGCTCGCGCGAGGCACAATGGGCGCAATGGTCCGAGACTAGTGCGGGGTATGTTTCATACCCATGGGGATTTCCTTGGTTGCGCAATGCAGACAGGGAGCAGGTCTCCGTGGCGAACTTCTATTTGAAGCAGTGTTTGCAGGCGGCGGAGTTACAGAACGCACTCGTGCCGAGGGACGAGGTACGACCGTGTATGCTAGCGCTAGTTAGTATCCTGGTGTGAAACATCGAAGGTGTTTCGCTAGAAAACGTCGAAGGGGTTTTCCTCTGAAGCTAAACAGAACGAAGCCAGTCTGTTTGCTAGAGTGTCTGCACATGGCCGGTGGAACGTGAGCTATTCCGTGGCCATTGTGCTGAAAGGCCCCCTGCTACTGGGGGGCAATTTTCGAGTGATACGCTAGCTAGTGTACCAGGCGAGATCCTCCTGGTTGCTCATTCATCCTGAGGATTTGGGCATCACTCAGTCGGGTCTGCATCCGGCGAGCATCTGGCAGCTGCCAGAAGTGCGGGCTTTAGTGTCAGAAACATGTTTCAGCTTTGCATTGCACGTGTGCCATGTTGGCGCCTAAGCTCTGCAACTTCCACTCGCATCGCCGGGAACTTACCAGCTTGGAATCATCACGGAGTGCAGTGGCCCTTGTTTGATTCAGGTCCTTTGCAGCCGTGCCAAGCTCACAATCATGCACCATCCGTCGGCTGGAATGGCACGGCCTGGCGCTGCTTTCAGCTATCCTTCAGCATTCTGTGAGTTTCTTGCACGATCGGTTGTGTCGGCTCTCCAGCTGGGGCTGGCCACGGATTCACTTGCCACACCTGAGCTTCCACAGGCCTGCGTCTAGATCTTGTCGATCTCAGTCAGATCAATCGAAATCTGGCTGTCGTCAGCCGCCTCGTCATCTTCCGACCCACTCAAGCACCCAACCCAGCTCAGCCACGGAATCCTAAACGAGTCCTCCTCATCGAAACACAGGCTGCTGGTCTCGGATGCCTGCTGCCCAGGACAGCTATCAAAACGAAACGGCCGGACACCCACACAGGAACTAGAATTACGTACCACTTTAAAGCCGTGGCCTCGGGATCAGACGATGCCACAGAGCTCGAGCTCAGCTTCTGCGTCGGCAGGTCTAGGCCGTTCAGATGGTAGTAGAGCCGCTTGAGAACTGCAACTTCTCTTGTCCTGATGTTAATACCGATTGCAAGCATAGATATAACAAGCTTTCGACTGCATGCAGCGAAGATGTACCTCGTGACGAGGAACGAGTTACGACTATGTGTGCTAGCTAACCTATTTACTCCCGAAGCTATTGAAGGTAGCTTCGCTAGAAACGGAGTTTCGACCGCGCAGGAGAGTTGCGTCTGACATGCGAAGACAGGATAGCTGTGACTTGGAATGGCTACAAGCATTTATGACCGTGGCCATTCTGGATAAAGTCCCCCATCAGGGGGGGTAAATTTGAAGTAGAGGGGAGAGTAGGGGAACTTGGCTATCTAGCCAAGCGAGAATGGCAGCCTCTCCTCGCTCCCCTTCTGCTTCGCACACGGCGAGTCCTCCGTCACCGGCTACCACGGTGATTCCGGCTAGTCTTGGGGGCGAGGTGCCGGGAAGTCCGACCGCCCTGCCTACGGCTTCGCCGGACGTGGAGGGGGCGGGACAGGTGTCTCCCCCTGGTGGGATAGGGAGTCCCACGAGCATCTGGCATCGTGGGACTTCGGTGTACTTGAGCTGGCTACCCTAGACCTAAAGGACGCGGAAGAGGTAGGCCACCGGGTGGCAGAGGAACTCGGGGTGGGCTACGACGAGTACATCGGCGACTCGATCTACCTGTGGATACAGGAGGCCCGGGAGGCTAGAGACCTCGTGGAAAGGACCTCGGGATACCAGGCTGCATCGCTTGCCTGGATGAACCTCTGCAAGCGACCGGCGATTGAAGGGATAGACCTTCAGGAAGATAGCGAGCCGGAGCCTCCGAAAGGAGATAGACAGAGGCGCCTGGTCAACGAGGGCTCCCTGGCTCAGGCGAGGGAAGAACGGCTACAGGCTACCTGGGCTATAAAGCTGAAAGAGGAGCTAGAGCTTTGCGGTGCCCCAGTCTTGAAGAAACTGGAAGGAAGCCTGGATCCGGATAGGGCTATCCTGGCGCTGGCGGGAAAAACCAGGGCTAGCACAATGAAGCGCTACGTCTCCATCCACGTGAGGTGGCGCTTATGGCCACGCGAGGCAAAGGACGGCCGTCCTCCAGGGCCACCAGCAGACCTGGCAGACTATATCATCGCGAGAGGAGATGAACCCTGCGGCGGCAGAACCGTGCCAGAGGCTATCCTCAAGGCGATCTGCTGGATAGAGCGCGTGGCTGAGTGGTCTGTCGAGGCTAGGGCTACTCATGGAAGAATTGCCTGGGCCATCAAGGATACGGTGGTTGAAAGGCTATCGTGGAAGGCACCGTGGACGCGGAGAGCACCGAGGTACCCGGCGTCTATCCTGGTCAGATGGGATGGGAAGGCTAGTCCTCGACGCGAGCGTTGCAGTGGGCTGGAGAGCTTGGGCCTGGGCTAAGCTCCTGAAGGCCTGGGCTAGCCTCCGGTGGTCAGATCTCCAGGCTATGATCCCGAATGAATTGGCGATGGTGGAAGGTCGGCTATCGACCATCCTGAGGAGAACGACGGGCTAGCCACCGGGCGAGGGACCCCACACCGGGCGAGGCTTTCGGCAAGCCCATAGTCCCAGCCCAGGAGACTAACCTTGCACATCACTGTGATACCAGAATTGATGTAGTTACTATGTCAACCCCTGCAAAAGAAACATCCACAAATTGCCAGCGATCCAAGAAACAGGCGGCGGGTTGAGCTCCGCCAGACGCAAACTGTGCCAAAACATAGCCGCATCCGCGCAACCTTGCGGAGTCCACCCATGTTTAAGTTTAAGAACAAGAAGATGGAGAAGAGCCCGGCTACAGACGCGGCGGCTACCACGCAGCCGTTCTCCGCGGGGATAGACCCGGCCCAGGGGGACAAGCCGGGCCTGGCACAGGCTAGGGCGGCAGCGACGGATAGCTCTGAGAGGCTAAGGTCGAGCACGGAATATCCGCGGCCCGGTGAGAGCATGAAGGTCTTCCTGGCAGATGCATGCAAGGCTACCGGGGGGCACCGGCACCGGGCGATGTCCCTGCCTATGTGGCTAGGATGGAGCAGATCTACCGGATAGGGACCTTCCAAGAGCTAGACCCGCCGGAGAACACAGAGGATAGACCGCGGCGCCGCAGGCGAGCCAGGCTACAATCCCTGCCCGGCTATCCGCCCAGGCTAAGAGCGAGTCGAAGGGGAAAGGCAAGGAAGGCTATATCCACCCGGAGTCCGACCATCAGGCTATGGCCGAAGACGGCCGGCTAGCACCGGAGAGAGCGGCACTCCAGCCGGGTGCAGCGGCTAACATCAACTTGGATAGGCCGACCCCGCAGCTGATCCGGGAAGAGCCAGAGGTCGTGCATCGGCTAATGGCGCCCCCGCCGACGGCTAGTCAAGCCAAAGGGCGACCTTGGGGCCCGGACGGCGGCATGGTCGACCAGACCTGGATATACAACCCGCGGGCTAACTGGCCCCTCAACAGCTACGAGAGGGGCGACCGCCGGGATAGAGCATTTGCTTCGTTGCCGGATAGAGGGCGACAGGCCCGCAGAGGCGGGATACATGACCCGCCTTGGCTATATCAGCTGACCGATGACGACTACATCGCGGTTAGCAACAAAGCGGATAGTGCCCTGCGGCTAGTGGATAGAATCCCCGAACAGGGATGGATACAGTGCCGACCCCATGGGGCTACTCCTGGCGTAGGCCGCTGGGATCGTGCCGGGGCTATCTTTAGATGTATAGTTGTTTGTGACCAGTGCGGGATAGAGCAATGCAACAAAAGGATGTGGTATTGCCTGGATACGCACGGGGAGAGAGGCCACACGTGCAACGAGTGCCGGCCTGGCCCGGGCTACCGGAAAGGCAAGGGCCGAAAAGGCCCAGGCTAGAGCACGAAAGGATGGCTAGAAGACCCCTGACGCACGGCTAGAGAAAAAATGAAGGAGAGCGCATCGGCCTTGCACATGTCGGCTAGTGTGTCCTGTCGGCAGCCAGAAAGAAGCGAGAGACCGGCTAGGTTTTCTTGGAGTTGGAAGTTTTTCGAGGGCTAGTCTTGGGGGGGGGGAACTCCGGGTCTCGTCTGGGGTGACTCCTTCCTTCCCAACTCTTGGGCTGCGGGGAATGGGGGGGGGGGGACGTCTCCGGGTCTTGTGTTGGTGGAGACTGGTGTGGGGGGGGCTAAGCTGCACCCACGGATCTAGAGCTTTCAATTTCAAGACACGACCCTAGCGTGACAACCGGCTAGCTCAGCACGAGCTAGGCACCGGCATGGCTTCGGTTCCTGATCCAGCGGAGCTAGCAAAAGGCTCCACTGATTTCCGCTACTGTTCAAAGCCGGGATAGACACGATCGCCAAGTTTTCGGCGAGCTTCAAGGACGAAGCCGATTTGAAATCGGTGCTAGCGAAGGACTTCTCGATAGAGCCAGAAAGTTCCTTGGTGAACAGGGCGCTAGCGGCTGCCTTTGTGGTAGCCTGGCGAGCGGCCCAGGCTCGCACCCGCGAGCAGGGGGATAGAGAGGCGGCTAGCGAGGTCTGGGAATGGGCGAAACCCATCCCGCAAACAGAGTACATGGCTATGCGCCAGGCCTTTGCACAAAAGTTTGGCGAGCCCGAGGATAAGCACATTCCTGCGAAGGAATACATTGAGCGAAAGCTCCACGAGCTAGAAACGGGCGAGTTCAGGGCGGAGCCCTTGAACGAGGTGCTATCCAGAGACGAGATTGATCCGGATGTGCTAGTTCCGCAATGGGATAGCAAAGGCACCGCCCTCATGCTCAAGAAGGCTACCTCGAAAGGGGCTATGCCATCGGGCCCAGAGCAGCTACGCCTCCGGCTAACAGTGATGCAGAATGCCCTTCTCATGATAGGCTTGCAGCACCCGGGGCGCGCCGAGCTGAAGGATATCGACTTCCAGCTCTTTGAGAAATACAAGGATTACTTGTTGGGCGACTTCTGCTATGGGCTACGTTCCAACGATGCTAGCGGTTCCCTGGCTCCGCCTTGGACCTTGGTGCTATCCTACGAGAACGCTATCCGGAAGCAGACCTACAAGCAAATGGTCCTCAAGGGGATAGGCTTCGCTGACGCGCTAGTCCAGTCCTGGAAGGATGCGGCTACGAAGGAGCGCCACTTCACAACCCCGCTAGCGCTTTGTGCTAAGCGGCCGCAGCCCTGGTCGTGGGATAACACGCAGCCGGATAAGCTTCCCAACAAGAAGGGCAAAGGCAAGGGCAAGGGCAAGGATGGCACGGATAGCAACAAGAAGGCGGCACCTTTCACCGCACTGAGGATAATAAGCCGATTTGCTTCCGGTTTAACTTGAAGGGCGGCTGTAAGAAGGGGGATAAGTGCCACTTCGTACATGCCTGTACGAAGTGCCGCGGCCAGCACTCGGCGATCAACTGCCCCGGCGTGGCTACTCCGTCCACCGCGGCTAACTGACTTTCCCAGCCTACGCCAGTGGCTCCTACCTCGGCTACTCCGCCTTCAGCTACAACCGCCCGACGGCTACAAGTACTGTACCTCTTCTCTGGTAGGGAGAGACAAGGGAGCTTTCAAAGCCATCTCCGTCGGCTAGCCTCCAACTTCGGGGTCGACTTGGAGATTTGCTGTGTGGATCTGGCTAGATCCCCTTCCACCGACCTGGCGACATCCAAATCGAGGGCTAAATTCCTTCGGCTAGTCCAATCTGGTGCCTATGACATCGTGGCTATGTCACCTCCGGTGGCTACCTTTTCGCGCTCCTCTTGGGCTAATTTGAAAGGCCCACGGCCAGTGCGTAGCCTTGCCGAACCACGTGGATTGGCGAAGCTGACATCCAAGGAGAGAGACCGGGCTATCCTTGGCAACATTTTTGCTGATTTTTCTTTTGAAATAGCTAGTGCGGCCCTCAGCTCGGCTACCTTCTTCGTCTTGGAGCAACCCGAAGACCTTGGGCAAAGGGCAACGACCGGCTAGCATGTGGCAGTGGCCGGCGCATAGGGCTACGCTCAGTTGCCCTGCACCTGGATAACTTCGGGGCGACTTCGGCGAAGCCGACAAGACTGCTTATCAAAACATCGTTGGAGATGCCGGCTACTGTGCATGAGGGCCTGCCAACATTCGACCCCGCTGGAGGCTACCTGGGACCGCTGCCACCGGCATCGACGGCTACGCCGACACCCGCCTCCATGCTGGCTAAAGCCTCCCAGGGCGAATGGCCCTCAGAGCTCTCCTGTTGGCTAGCACAACTTGCTCTGGCTACCTGCACGGCTCCTGCTGCGACTGCCTCCGGAGAGGGGGAACAACACGTGCAGGATACGACCACACCTGGCGACCTCGACTACGTCACGAACCAGCCTGAAGGACCCCGGCTACAGGGCGGCCAAAGTCCACCACGACGATGCCATCAGACCGATGGGATAAAGGATTTCCACGACGGTGGAGGGCTATGCTCCCCCGGGCGATGGCCCCGACACTCAAGGCTACATGCTGCTGGAGAGTCCTGGGACTGGCTACGCTCCAAAATTCGGGAGATCGTGGTCAGGCGAGCGGGCTCCGAGAACGAGTTGGAGAAGGAGGCCTTCCGCATGGCTATGGGAGGCGAGACGGGATGCACGCTAGCTCGGGATAGCCAGCTACACGAGGAGCTGCTACAGCTCTTGCAGACCTGGATAGAAGGCCAGGACCTCAGTGAACCCAACATTTTGGATATTCCTCCAGGCCAGCCTCTCCGGCTTCGGCTACTTCGGGCGATCCTCGAGGCTGCGGGCGACCCGGATAGAGACTTCCTGTGCCGGGCCGAGGAAGGCCTGCCTTTGGGGATACTGGAAGGGCTACCTCGGACCGCGCATGTGTTCGAAGAGCAGACTTCTTGGCGGCTAGACAATACCCCGTGGGAGCCTGCGCTAGCGTGGGTGCCCAACTACTCGTCGGTTAGCGACCACCGGGAATTCGTGCGGGCTAAGTTCGAAGAGGACGTGGAAGAGGGCCTTATGGAGAAGATGACCCTTGGCGAGTTCAAGGCGAGGTTTGGCGAGGACAGGGCTATCGCTTCCTTGGCCGTGATAGTCGAAGACGAGGAGAAGGACAAGAAACGGATAATCCATGACGCCACCCATGGCGTAAGGGTTAAGCATCGGATACGGTGTCGGGACAAGATCCGGGCTCCAGGGGCTAGAGAAAAGAAACAGATCCTGCGAGAGCTCATCCGATGTCGATGTGGCGAGGTTGCCTTCTCGGTCGTGGGGGATATCTCGAAGGCCCATCGGCGATACAAACATCAGGCTAGCGAGCACGGCTTCATGGGCTGCCAGATAGATACCGAGGAGACGATCCCCGGAGACCCGGATAGCCAGATCGTCTACGTCAACAAGGTGGGCACCTTCGGGCTATCCCCAGCGAGCTACTGGTGGACTAGGATAGCCGCATGTGGGCTACGGGCAACCCATCATCTGTTGGGACCCGGCTATCCCATCGACCTCCTGCTATACGCCGATGACCTCGAGGCCCTGGGGATAGGGACGGAGGGGAGGAAGGGGATTTTTTGAGTTACCTCCTCCTCTCTGTCCTGGGCTGTCCCTTCAAGTGGGCGAAGACTCGAGGTGGCTATAGGGTGGAGTGGCTGGGAATGGAAACGGAGTATTCCTCCCACAGGCTAGGCATGTCGAAGAAGCGTGCGTCCTGGCTATCCTCCTGGCTTAACGACAAGGTGGCCTCTGGCAAGGTCACTGCCAAGGAGATGCAGCAGGGACTAGGCTTCGCGGCCATAGGCCTGGACTGGCAGAGACCCTTCCTGGGCCCCCTCCACGCCTGGAGCGCGGCTATTCAGGGGAAGACGGACCATTCCCACGATGCTGAGCGTCCTGTTCCGGTGGCTAGCCGACAAGCTCGACCAGGGAGAGAGGCTTCAACGTCCCGTGACTCTCTACGCTGGGCTACCACCACTGAGCTTTTTCACTGATGCTAAAGCTGAGTCCGATAGGGCCTGGATAGGGGGCTTCCTGGAGAAATCCGAAGGGAAGCCGGGACCCTGGTTTTCACTCGAAGTGGATAGGGCCTGGGCTCCTTGGGCTTTTTCGAAAGGCGATCCCAAGAAAGTGATAGCTGCGCTCGAACTGCTAGCGACCCTCGTGGGGATACGTCTCTGGGTCCCCGAGGGCGAGGATAGAAAGACCTCGCGAGTGGCCATCCGTGGATATACGGATAACAAGTCCAATGAGGCACTTGTGAAGAAGGCTATGACAACCAAGTATCCTTCTATGCTAATTTTAATGGAGGTACAGTAGCCGAAGAGCTATCCCATAAGAACTGCGAGCTACAGCTCCAGTGGATACGGCGAGACATCAACCAGCTAGCGGATGATCTCACCAACGAAGAGTTCAAGGAGTTCGACCCAGCCCAAAGGATAGAGCTGAGGGGAGAAGAATTCCAGTGGCGTCCCTGGTAGCCTGAGTGGCGATGCATGGGGAGGGATAGCCGAAGGCTATCGAACATCTCCAGGCAACCTGGGATAGTTGCCACTCAAGACAAAAAGAATGTCCGTGCTAGCTGAGTGCCTGTCTCGCTTGGTTGTCGCTCGGCTAGCTCGCTAGCAAACTACTACTACTGCTATCGTCCTGGTGGTGTTCCGGGGATGGTGGTGGGAGATAGGAGCTAGTGCACTGCAAATGTCCTGCTGAAAGGCGTTTGGTGGATGACTCCGCACAAATACCCCACAAGGCAGCGTAGGCGTGTTCCATGCAAATTTCTCCAATCCTGCAGGGCACAACTGCTGCGAAAAATAAGGCTTGCAGACTGCACCCAGCCTTCAGCTTGCTCTTGTTTCCACGAGTGGAAACATAAGCTTGCGTCCAGAACCCATAGGCCACACCAGCATACATCACTGCGGCCTCGTATGAGGATAGCAATTAATATTCACTGTTTCGGGCCATCGAACCGATGAGGCTTCAACAAACAATTAAGGTCCGAACACGGTGATCTTTGCACGAAACCAGATCGGGATGGGGAAGCTTTACACCAACCAGGTATCGAATCACGTATGACTTCATGATCTTGAAATTGCGTAGCGACTCCACCACTTCCATAGCCGCATCCTCATTAGAACCGGGAGCACTCAGCAGCAGGATGCAATATCGCATAGCTAGAGCGCCGTGATCGATCTAATACTTTATTCGAGAGTAGACACGAAGAACTTCACAGGCTGCAGCACTTGAAGACCACGAACAAGTTCCCCGTTAATTAACAGTCTTGTCAGACCGTATGTAGCGAAACTTGGCGGGAGCACCAGCATCCGTCTTTGGCGCCATGGCTGATGCGAAAAGCCCTTGCAACATTGAGCACTCGCGAAACAATTTCTATGCACCACATGCACACTTCGGAACTGCAGCCCGTCAACTGAAAAGCCCTTGCAAAACTGAGCACTTCTGAGGCCTCTATGCACCACAGTACTTCTGGCAACTGCAATCTGCTGGCACAGTTCATGCGAGACCCAAACAAGGAACAGGAGCCTGAAGAAGCAGCGTGCCAGATCGCACGTGCACACATGGTACATACATGTCTGCTGCACACGACAACCACAAGCAATGCAGGGCGGTGGGAATGGTAACCTGTGAGCTTCTGCTCCCTTTTCCTGAGCACATGATGCAAAATGCCATATGCACCACCAGCCGGCATGGCTGATGAAAACTTGCAGCCAATTGCAGCTAATTACACACAGTCGACCTGCTTTCCTAAGACTGCCATGTCTTGCCCTTGCTTGCACACCACATGCAACCCCCATCTCGAATCCGAATAGCTGGATGAAGTTATAGCGTGGATGTGAAGCTGATCCAAATAATTATCCTTGACATGCTGTGCACTTGACCAGGGAGGCGAGGCAGGCGAAGTTTGCTCACAGCAGCGCAATTTCAAAGACCCCCCCGCTCACACAGTCACGAAATCCCACAGACCCACATACACACACACAGAGACGAGCACGAACAGCCACAGACACACACACACACACACACACACACACACACACACACACACACACACACACACACACACACACACACACACACACACACACACACACACACACACACACACACACACACACACACACACACACACACACACACACACACACACACACACACACACACACACACACACACACACACACACACACACACACACACACACACACACACACACACACACACACACACACACACACACACACACACACACACACACACACACACACACACACACACACACACACACACACACACACACACACACACACAACACACACACACACACACACACACACACACACACACACACCACACACACACACACACACACACACACACACACACACACACACACACACACACACACACACACACACACACACACACACACACACACACACACACACACACACACACACACACACACACACACACACACACACACGCACCACACACACACACACACACACACACCAATGCGAACACGAACACCCGCAAACACAAGCAAACACAAACGTATACACACACAATATAGAAAACAACACCTGCATGTACAAATAAGCCCTACAGCCATCAAACCCCACACACAAAAATACATGTGTATATATGCATATATATATATATATATATATATATGGCAGTGAGTCAAAAACTTCTGGTATGTAACAGGGCCGGGGCGCCCCTCGCGCGACAGAGTATGTAACAAAAGCGGGTTTCTGCGACAAGGCTGGCGCGACAAGGTTGTATGTATGTGTACATGTGTATAGATTTATATTGTGTGTGAAGAACCTGCCAGGTCCTTTGTCTTCGAAGCGAGTGCAGTTCAAGAACTGCACGCACCTTTTCCGGAAACTTGGCCACTTTGCTTAAGGGAGGGACGTTGAGCCGAATCGCAGCGCTCATGGAAAAGTGCAGCTGACCGTCTGCCGACTTCGTGTGCCGCAGACTGCAAGAGGGATTCACCAACTCTTGAAGTTGGTAGCGGAGCACTGCTCAGAGGCGGTGCTCCGAGGTTCGCTACCACATGGGTGGCAATGGCAAGGGCAATGGAAAGTCGAGTGCGGAAGGGCAAGCTTCTGCTGGAGCGACAACCGGGAAAGCGGACCAGTACGTGCCTGTCTTCGACAACAGCCAGCGCTCTTACAAGGAGTTTCGCAAAATGTGTGAACTTTACCGTGTGGAGATGGAGCTGGCTGGGCGGCGGCAGGAGACGATCTTCAACATCGTCACCTTGCTCACCGGCAAGGCCTGGGACATGGTGGACGACTTGACCACCGAGACCTTGCAGGGCGATGGTGGCTACAACGCCGGACCGCGGCTTCAAGTACGAGCCCCTGACGGAGTTGCCCGAGGACTTCGAGACGTTCTTCGTGAAGTTGAACCGCAAGCCGAACCAGACGCTTCAGGAGTATGCCGCCGACTTCTCGAGACCCGAGCGCCAGATCCGTGTGACCCACTCGGTGGATCTTCCGCAGAAGGTCTTGGCCTGGTGGTTCCTCCGACGGCGCGGTGTCGGCCGTGACCAACGGCAACTGGTGCTCACGAACGTGGGCGCGGACAACCTCACCCTGGAGAGCGTGCAGAAGGCGATGAACTTTATCCTTGGCCAGGACTCCCGTCTTGAACCAAGGTGGGGAAAAGTCAAAGCCAACGCCTTCTATCAGGACGAGCTCCACGACGAAGGGTACGACCAGGACGGTGACGAGGAGCCGACCTACTGGCAGGAGGAAGGCGACCACAGCCCACCTTGGCCGGGCGAGGGCGAGGACTACTACGACTACGACCCGAGCCCCCAGCACGAGGACGTGTTCGACGTGGACGAGTTCGACGAAGTGTATGCCTCCTACACGGACTTGCCCTGGTGGACCGTGGGAACGTTCGACGTGGCGGCGGTGCTGGAAAAGGACGAGGCAAAGCACCCCAATCGCCAAAAAGATCAACTGCGAAAGCTCGCGGCCAGCAAGCAGCCGGGAGACAGTTGTGTCTCCGTTGTGGACAAGCCGGGCACTGGGCCCGAAACTGGATTCAGGCCAGCGCCGGCGGGGAAAAGAAGCGGAAAATGGAAGGCGAAGACGAGATCATGATGGTGCCCAACCTACGCCTTGAACGACGAGGACCTCGAGGAGGAAGCGAACAACCGGGCAATGCAGGACGGTGGCGCAGCCAGTGTTCTTGGAAGTGCCACGGCAATCCGGTGCTACCTGCGGTACCTCCTTGAGAAGGGCGTGGACCTCTCGACCATCCCGTGCTTCAAGTGTGCCAAAGGCTTCCGCTTTGGCAACTCAGCCACCGGAGGCTCACGGCACTGCCTTCTTTTGCCGCTGACCTTGGAAGGCCGGAAGCTGCAGATCCTGACTTATGTCATCGAGGGCAGTGCTCCTTTGCTGTTTGGCCGGCCGTTGCTGAAACGGTTGGGCGTGGTTGTCGACTACGACAAGGAGAAGATGAAGGTCAAGGGCGGCCCGTGGCAGGACATTCCCTTGGACCTCGTGGCGAGCATCAGCTCGCACTGTCCGATGACGTGACCCGCCTTCTCGACGACAGCCCCTACGACGAGATCCTTGTGCCCGACGACTACGAGAACCACGTCGCCGTTCAGGACCCGATCGCCTTGGACGAGATCCTGTTACTGTCCGAGCCGACCCTAGCCTATGAGGAAGTGAACCTTGCGAAGCACCACAACAACGACTCGGGGAACCTTCTGGAAAACTGTGAGCCCAACGACGGTATGAACAATGAGGCCGTCACCCGACTTCTGCGCGTGACTCCAACACACCGGTGCCCAACCTGGGTGCCACCAACGCGACCGAGGAGAAGCTGACCACGGTCGAGAACGACGTTGCCCCCACCGCGGAGGAGGACAAGAAGGAGACTGTGGCCCTCACCGGCGACAAGGTGAAGGCCTTGAGCAAAGGACGCCTGCGCGGGCTGATCATGATGGCCCAGGCTGCGACCAAGAAGCACAAGAGCCTCCTCTCCCAGACCAGCAGAGTGGGCAACAGCAGCCAACGTGTGGTCTGGCAGGTGTTTCCGGGAAAAGGCCGCCTTGGAGACGAGATCCACAAGCAAGGCGGCAAGTTTCTGAACTTCTCGAAGGAGACCGGCTGGAACTTTACCCAGCCAAAGGTGCGGAAGCGTTTTCTCGCAAACCTGCGGGAGGAGCAGCCCGATGAGGTACTGATCGCCCCGTCGGGTCGCATATGGAGCCCGGCAATGGATCGAACCGCGGTTGCCGACCCAAGCCGTGCACCTGAGCTACGACGCCTCCGACAGGACCACCACGACAACATCCTTGTGTTTGCGGCGGTTGTCTTTGAGACCCAGCGCCGTGCGGGACGCCACGCTCGCATCTTGGAACGCGAGATCGTGGATGACAAAGGCCCTGGCCCGACTACAGGGCCACAGCAGCTACGTGGACCAGTGCGAGTACGGCCTGTCACTCCCAGACAACAAGAACGACCACAAGCTCCTGAGGAAGGCGACCTGCTTCTTTACAACTAAGCGGACTCTGGCCTACCGCCTGGAAAAGCGGTGCTCTGGGGAACACGCTCACGCCAACGTCCCGGACACCGAGAACAAGACGACCGAAAAACTACCCGCCGAGACCCTTCCGAACTTGCTGTTGCAGGACGATGGTGCCGACGAGGTCCATGCTGTCTCGCCGGGGTCCCCCTCTGAAGAGGACCTGCTGGGCCCGGACAAGGAACCAGCAGACAACACCAAGGATGTGAGCCGAAAGAACCGGGACGAGGAACCAACAGACAACACCGAGGATGTGAGCCGAAAGAACCGGGAACTTCGTTCGAAAGTGGGCAGCCAGGCCATGAACTATGTGACCCGTCTCCACAAGAACCTTGGTCATCCTAGTTCGGACGTTTTGGTTCGTATGCTGGAGGAGGTCCAGGCCACAGGCAACGTGATCGAGGCGGCAAAGGGATATGTGTGCCCAACCTGCTACAGCCGTCGTCGTCCTCCTGGTGTTCCACCGGCAGCCGGCTTGATGGCTCGCAACTTCGGTGACCGAATCATGGCCGACAGCGCTTGGATCGACCTCGAAGGTGGCCGCCGCTGTGTGCTCACCATCATGGACCAGGCCACAAGATATGTTGCAGTGAGGTTGTTGGAAAGCGAGCGGGCCACCGAGTTTATCAAGGGCATCGAGCGTGCATGGATCAAGCAGTTTGGTGTGCCCAAGATGCTGAGGATTGATGAGGCCAAGGGCTGGTCATCACTGGCACTTCGTGAATGGAGCCCGCTGCACAACGTTACTCTGGAGATTGCCCCAGCAGAGTGCCACAACTGGCTTGGTGCAGTTGAGCGCAAGCACCAAGTGGTGCGAAGAGCCCTCGAGATCTACATGGACGAGAAGGGTGGCCGAACACTCAGTCACCTTAAGGAGGCTCTTGTGTATGTCCCGGGCCAAATCAACAACCTCAGCTTTGTCAGGGGCTTCACTCCAAACCAGTGGGTTACCGGCCGGCAACCGATGAACTCAACAACTCTGAGTGGAGACTTCTTCAACCCTGGTGCCGACCCCATGGACGATCCCACCGACTTTGCACAGCTACAGCAAACTCGCTTGGCGGCACAACAAGCCTTTCTTCGTGCGGACACCGATGCCCGACTGCGTCGCTCAATGAACCAGCTCTACAACGAGGTCAAGGACGATGTGGCTAGCTGCGGGCCAAAAGTGCTGGTACTGGCGCATACAAGGTACTGGCATCCTGCAAAAGTCCAAGTGGCGAGGACCTGCCAGAGTCGTGGCGACTGAGGTCAATGACGAGGGCAAGAACACCATTGTGTGGATTGCCCATGGGACCAATCTTCTACGATGTGGTCCTCATCAAGTTCGTCCTCTTGTTCAGGACACCGGCTGTGCTCCTGTGGCCGATCCTGCTGCTGCTCTTGCCGACCTCTACGACATCCGCGCAAGGAGCACCACTCAGTTTCGCGACGTTTTTGCGTACGAGCCTGTCCTGGAGGATGCCATGGCCGAGGGTCCCGAGCCGCCGCATGGTGACGAGGACCTTGCTGACTACTCTCCGTCACCGCCGGCTTCTGACGCTGATGATGAACGCGGTTTTGAAGCCCCTGTGCCTGGTGCTGCCGCTCTTCACTTCTGTTCCAGCGCTCGGAACCGCGCCGCCGCCGCCACAGCAGCATGGCCGAGCCGGAGCCGGCCCCTAGCGAGACTGGTGTTGACCCACCCGGCCCTCCCAGCAAACGCCTCCGTGATGCGTCTGGTCTGCTCTCCTCTGCTGCGGCTTCTTCCTCTTCTCCCCCGGCAGTCCCGCCCGCTGGGCTGGATGCTGATGCCGAAATGGTTCCCGTGCCCTCGGATGGCGACAGTGACCTCCTGGTCTCCGATGTCTATGTGGTGGACGAAGGCAGGGCCGCTGATGATTTACCAAAGAGCTGGACCATTATTGAGGGCGAGATTGTGATGGATGAAGTGTGGCTATCTAAAGATAACAAACATTTCGCTCAGGAGTGTGTTGCCCTATAATCCTGTAATTGAGCTGTTTGCCACATGATTTTGTATAGCATGGAACAAATGTTCCACTGTGGTGTTTAGGCTCAAGGGACGCACCCAAGACAGCCGTGCGCCCGAGGAAAAGTGAAGTGCGAATATCTGTGTAAAGTGAAAGGGTCCGGAACGTACCCGTAAAGCGTTTTATGGTAGCGGAGCTGAAGGCCAGGACCTTCGGCTGAAGAAGAGCGCAATACAAGGAGAAAAGAGCCTTGGGCCCCAGTGTCACGAAAAGTAAAGAACAGAAAAGTTGAATGGCCACGCCAAGTCCAGCTGGAGACGCGGATTTGCCTGTATCCCCTGGACACGGTGGCCAAGGAGGAGACACACCAAGTGATACGCCAATGGCGATGCCTGCACCAGAAGGAGTTGCAGGAGGATCCCTTCAGGCCCTGATAGGGAACCTGTCGGCAGGCGCGCAAGCTTTGGCTAGTGCTGCAGGTACAGGAAGTACAAGGACTTACGACTCTGCAGCTAAGCTGGTGAAGAGTCCGGATGTGTTCGCTCCAAAGAGTTTGGAGGAGGAAGTTTCACAGTGGCCCGATTGGAGTTTCAGCTTCAAAGTGTTTGTGGGCTTCATTGACCCCACCTATGCAGAAGAGTTGAAGAAAGTGGAGCTGGCGCCACCAAAGCCAGCAGAGTATACAGTTGGTGAAAGAGAAAGAAGTACAAAGCTGTATGCGATCTTGGCCTCGTATCTTCGGAACAGGCCATTGAAGTTATTGAAGTCAGAAGGAAGTCCAGATGGATATTCTGTATGGAGGAGACTGTTTGAAGAGTTGGAGCCGTCAAGCCGAACAAGAGGGCTGGCAATGGCTCAAGCTCTAGTGAGCTTTCCCCAGATGACGAAGGGGACTTCTATCTTAGACTATCTGCTTACCTACGAAAAACTGGTTGCGGAATACGAAAAACTGTCCGAAGGAAAACCCTACGATGAGAATTTGAAAATCGGAACAGTACTCAAAGGTTTGCCAAATGAGTTGAGGAAGCATATCCTGATAGGATTGACCCCTACGACGAAGTACGCAGACATCAGGAAGAAGTTGCTTGAGTATGAAAGAAGTACCCATTCGTGGAATGCGGAGAACATTTTGCAGTCTTTCAACATGGAAAGCGCAACGAAGAATACACCCTACAATGGGCCACAACCAATGGATATTGATCGAGTGAAAGGAAAAGGAAAGGACAAAGGAAAAGGATACGACAACAAAGGAAAAGGAGGAAAAGGAAAAGGATACGACAACAAAGGAAAAGGAGGAAAAGGAAAAGGGTACAACAACAAAGGAGAAGGAAAAGGAAAAGGATACGACAACAAAGGAAAAGGAAAAGGTGGTTATAGAAATGCGCGAGCAGTGGACGCTGGTGGCTACGGGAAAGGGAAGTTCACAGGAGAGTGCCACATATGTGGAAAGATAGGACACAAAGCGTCTGAGTGCTGGCAGAACCAAGGAAAAGGAAAAGGAGGCAAAGGCAAAGTGAGACAGGTAGAAGAGGAAGGAACCCATCAAGGAGATCACGAGAAGAGTTCCTCTAGCAACGCCCCTGCTACAAAGAACGAGACTGGTCAAGTGAGGCAGATCACAGCAGAAGCGGCGCGACAAGCCCGACGAGTGGAAATGACAGAAGATGAGGATGAAGAGCTCAACTTTGTGAGGTTGTGTCAGGAGTTTGAAGAGCTAGTGGAAGGAGAACTGAGAAGAGTTGAGGAGTTTGATATCTCTTCGAATGATGAGGAAGAAGAAAGCGAGGAGGAATCAACAGATGGGTTGATGGAGTGGTACCAAGGATGGTGGTTCTTGGAAACAGAGATTGAAGGAAGTGTGAGAATGATCTCTCAAGAGAATGAAGTGCAGAGAGCAACGAGAGAAGTGGATGCATGTGAGGTAGTGCTCGACAGTGGAGCTGACTGCCATGTGTTGCCTATGGACTGGGCAGAAGAAGTAGGAGAAGCTTCTACTTTTGAGTATCATCTTAAAGATGCGCAAGGGAAAGTGATCCCAACACTGCCTGTGAGGCAGAGCGTGACGTTTGTTTTCACAAAGGAGTCTGGAAAGAAGTTGAAGATCACCGACAGTGCTGTTTGCGGCAATGTCACCCAACCTTTGTTTGCGGTAGGAAAGATGTGGAAGTTAGGTTGGGGTACGGTGAACGAGGATGGAAAGTTGTGGTTGAGAAAAGGAAGTGTTCGTATACCGATATACTTCAAGAGGAATTCCTCGATGGCGAGGATGTGCATCAGAAGACTTGAAGAAGAGGAAATGAAAGTGCAGCCGGTGAGGCTGGAAAGAGAATTGAAAAACGAGCTGAAGAGCAAAGAAGATGAAGATGGATGGTTTGTGCTGAATGATGGCACACCTGCAAGGTTTGATTGGTACATGGGGAAGACGTTTGACCCAACAGGTCAGTTCCCCAACAGGCTCTACGAAGGAGAAGGAGATGAAGGAGATTATTTTCCTTATCGAACAACCTTGCTAGGAAAGCTGAAAAGAAGCGGAGAAAGAGTGTTGAATGAAGTGGATTGGAAGAGTATGGATTTCTTTGAGTGTACGGAGATCTGGAAGGATCGCGAAAGAGTTCAGCTTGGGGCTAGTCCTCAAGACCGGCTTGAGGTGATGGTCACCTTGTTGGAAAAAGGGATGAAGGAACCGAGTGACATGGGTTGCTCACGAATTTGGAAGAGTTGGAGAGAGAGCTGGCACAAGAAGGAGTGCCGATGGAGGTCACGGGAACCTCCACGAGTTCGAAAGAGAAGGAAGGAAGCGAACGAGAGGAACCGAAGAGAGGAGTTCCAGTGATTGGCGAAGATGAGGAAGATGTGATGGTGATTGGACCAATGAAGTTGACACGCCAGAGTGAGTTGAAGGAGATGAAAGCGGCGTGCAAGTATCTGCATATCTCCAAGAATGGATCGAAGGAGATTTTGTGGAACAGATTAAAGAAAGAGGTTGCGTTGAGCAAAGTGAAAGCGCAAGCCCAAATCTCAGAAGACATCAGAAAGGAGTTTGAGAGAGAGCCAATTCCAGAGGCTCTGCCGGCTCTGCCGAGCCCGGAAGAGATTGAAGCGCATGAGCTGACGCATTTGCCAAGAGCGCCCTGGTGTGAAGCATGCCAGGCAGCAAAGAGTAGAGAAGATAACTTCGAAGAAACAAAAGAGAAGGCGCAACGGCCCGTGTTTAGCTTGGACTTTATGTTCACAGGAACACAAGGAGATGAAAAGGAAAGAGATCCGCTTGCTATTCAGCTTGCTGGAGTTGACAACGACACGAAATTCCTGATAGCTATTGCGGTGCCAACGAAAGGAGGAGATGCGGTGATAAACCATGCAGTGAGTGAAGTGGTAAGAGTGTTAGCCCTTTTGGGTTACGCTGAAGTAGTTCTTAGAACCGACACCGAGCCAGTGATGATTGCGATCAGAAGAGGAGTTCAAGTGGCAAGAACTAAACAAGGTTTGAAGACGGAGTTGCAAGATGCCACACCTGATGAGCATCAAGGGTTGCCTGTGGAAAGGTATATCCAAACTGTGAGGAACCTTGCAAAGACGTTGTTGGCGACGGTAGAACAAAGAAGTGGAACGGGCATCGGATCTGATGTCCCGCTTTATAGCTGGGCGTACAGACATGCAGCATGGCTGCATAACAGGTTTCATGTGGGAAGAGATGGTCGAACGGCGTTTGAAGCAACGGTGGACAGAACGTACAAAGGAAAGTTGGCCCCTTTCGGGTCAGCAGTGTTTGGAAAGGCAGTGCCAAAGACGAAGGAGAAAGGAGAACCTTGGGAAAAGGGAGTCTTTCTAGGAAAGGACTATGCGAGCAATTTGAACCTGATCGGAACAGGTCGAGGAGTGATTAAAGCCAGAACAATGAGAAGATGCGCTGAAGCATATCAGCCTGAGCTTTTGCAACTTTCTGTTGGAGCTCCCCTATTGATGATGGGCCAGGATTTCCAAGGTTAGCAGCTAAGGAAGACAAAGGAGTAGAAGAAGAAAAAGGTAGCGAACCTTCGCCGCCGAGCGAACGCCAAGGAACTTCAAGTTCCTCAAGTAAGAGTTCATCGCTGTCTGGAGCAACGCCCGAAAGAGAACCAATGGACGACGAAAGCGATGATGATGACGACGATCCAGGAGAAGTGAGAACTAAGAGAAAAGCGGAAGATGAATTGGTGCCCGATGAGATGATGCTAGAAGAATTTCAATAAGAGGTTGCGAAAAGAAATGCAGAAGAAGAAGGAGAAGGGTCACCAAAGAAAGGACCAAGAGTAGACGAAGGAACTGGAGAAGTAGAAGAAAGAGTTGAAAAAGTGCCAAGACTTGGAGATGAGGCACGAGGAAGTGCGGCGCGAGTGGAATACCACATTCGGAGATTCGCCAAGAGCGAGGATCCCGAAGAGCATGGAGATGAATATGTGGATCTCGACGAGACACAGCTGTTTCTTGAAGAAAGTCGAGAGTTCCAGAGCAAGTGGAACGAGAAGGTGTGTGAGACAGAAGAGGACCTAACGGTTACTTGGTCTCACGAGTATGATGATGGGCCACCAAAGTTGGAAGCTGAAGATCTGGAGAAGGTGGACCTGAAAGCGGAGAAAACAGAAATCGAGAGACTGTTGGAGATGAAAGTTCTCAAAGAAGTGGAACTGGATGAGAATGGAGATTTGAAGAAAGGACCGAATGGAGAAGAGCCAAAGAGACTCAGCACAAAGTACGTGTTGGATTGGAGGCATAGGGACCTCCAATGGAAGAGGCGCGCCCGCCTAGTGGCGCGGGAATACAAGTGGCTGACCGACTACGATCTATCGGCGTTATACTCACCAACGAGCATTGGTTCGAGCATCAAGCTGCTGTCAGCTTTGTGTGCGAGTTCAAGAGACTACGAGATGATCTCGATAGACATTTCTGACGCGTACCTTCAGGTGCCACAGAAGGAGTACACGGTTGTGAGTTTAGGAGGAAAGTGGTACCAACTGCAAGTACACCCTGCCGGGACAACGAACAGGAAGCAGTGACTGGTTTGAGCATCTACGTGAAATCCTGGAGAAAGAGAAGATGGTTTCCGATGTGGGATGTACCTCGTGACGAGGAACGAGTTACGACTATGTGTGCTAGCTTACCTATTACTACTCGAAGCTATCGAAGGTAGCTTCGCTAGAAACGAAGTTTCGTTCGCTATCGTCGCTCGCAGGAGAGTTGCCTCTGACATGCGAAGACAGGATAGCTGTGACTTGGAATGGCTACGACGGTGTGTGACCGTGGCCATTCTGGATAAAGTCCCCCATCAGGGGGGGGTAATTTTGAAGTAGTGGGGGATCGAAGGGGAACTTGGCTATCTAGCCAAGCGAGAATGGCCTCCCCGCGCTCCCCTTCTGCTTCGCGGACGGCTAGCCCACAGTCTCCGGCTACTACGGTGATTCCGGCTAGTCCTGGGGGCGAGGAGCCAGCGAGTCCAACCGTCTTGCCCACGGCTGAGCCGGAAGAGCAGGGCGTTGGACCGGCTACCCCCTCCGGAGGGATAGGGAGCCCCATCGGACTTCCGTCCTTGCGGGATAGCGCTCTTGTGCAGAAGCGGGCGGTGCTGGATAGATGCCATGAGCATCTGGCGTCGCGGGGCTTCGGTGTGCTCGAGCTGGCTACCCTCGGCCTAGAGGACGCGGAGGATATTGGGCACCAAGTGGCCGAGGAGCTGGGCGTTGGCTACGACGAGTACATCGGCGACTCGATCTACCTGTGGATACAAGAGGCCCGGGAAGCTCGGGACCTGGTGGAGAGAACGTCGGGATACAGGGCGACTTCGCTAGCGTGGGTTAACCTCAGCAAGCGGCCGGCGATCGAAGGCATCGACCTTCAGGAGGATAGCGAGCCGGAGCCCCCGAAAGGGGATAGGCAGAAGCGCTTGGTCAACGAGGGCTCCCTGGCGCAGGCTAGGGAAGAAAGGCTACAAGCAACCTGGGCTATTAAGCTCAAGGAAGAGCTAGAATTGTGCGAGGCGCCGGTGCTGAAGAAGCTACAGGGGTGCCTGGACCCGGATAGAGCGGTGTTGGCGCTAGCGGGGAAAACTCGGGCTAGCACTCTCAAGCGCTACGTCTCGATACACGTGAGATCACGTGAGATGGCGGCTATGGCTACGGGAGGCTAAGAGTGGACGCCCCCCTGGGCTACTGGCCGACCTGGCCGACTACATCATGGCTAGGGGCGACGAGCCCTGCGGGCGAACGGTCCCCGAGGCGAGGCGATCCTCAAGGCCATCAGCTTAGAGAGGGTCGCGGAATGGGCGACCGAGTCGAGAGCTACCTCAGGCAGGATAGCGTGGGCGATCAAGGATACGGTCGTCGAGAGGCTATCCTGGAAGGCGCCCTGGAGGCGAGCCCCCCGATATCCTGCGGCTATCCTGGCTAGGTGGGAGCGCCTGGTCCTGGATACAACTGTGGCCGTCGGCTGGAGAGCTTGGGCCTGGGCTAAGCTCCTAAAGGTTTGGGGCAGCTTGCGATGGTCGGACCTCCAGGCTATGGTCCCAAATGAACTGGCTATGGTGGAAGGTCGGCTATCCACCATCCTGCGACGGACGAAAACCACCGGGGCTAACAGGCGCATACGGGAGCTACCTGTATGCATCTCGGAGAGAGCCTACTTCGAGGACCCTGGCTGGCTACAGGCGGGCTTCAACCTGCTAAAGAACCACGCGGGCTACCAGCGGGACTATCTCATGCCCAGGCTAGGCGAGAGAGGCGCCCTGGAGAAGAAGATGGCTACCTACGCAGATGCGATGGTGGCAACAGCGGGGCTACTGGCTATGGTGGGGATCCCGACGGTTGCCCGAGGCTACTGGTCGGAACACAGTGAGAGAGCAGTGCTACCCACCGGGCTGAGCCTAAAGCCGATCCCGCCGGCAGATAGAGATATGCTAGGACGCTGGAAGCCTGAGGGCACGGATACCTACATCCGCTCCTATGGCGGAAGGGTCGCCCGACTCCAGGCTATCTACGCAGAGGCGGCTAGAGCCCGGGACCGGGAAGAGCAGCTAGATGAGAGGGAGATTGCTGGCGACCTTGGAGGCTGGCTTTTCCGGACCGGCAAGGCTAGCGAGCAGGAAGCTGAGAAGCTGTCTGGAGAGCTGCGACGAGAGTGGGCTAGCGAGCGCATCGTGGAGATGGTGGCTGGCCCGGGGATACCTGAAGAAGTCGTGGCGAGCGATCCTCCCGAAGATAGACCAGACTCCTCGGCTAGTGAGCCGGAGCTGGGGCCGGAACCCAACCGGAACCGGCCGAGGCAGCTCCTTAAGAAGGCTAGGTGCACGAGCTATATCATAGTTGAGCTTCCAGGGAAGAAGTACAGGCTACACAAGGGGGGCCAGGCCGGGTGCTGGATGGGCCGCCGTAGGATATTTAAGAACTCCCAAGAGTTTTCGGCGAGGCCCGAACCCAACCAGTACACGCATGTCTGTAGGCTATGCTGGCCGAAAGGCCGAGGCGAAGAGCCCCCGTCTGGTGATAGCGACACCTCTCAGGCTAGCACCGGCGACCAGAAGCCGGAGCAGGGAGAGGAAGAAGATTTCGGAGAGGTCCCAGCAGCAGAGCTGCAGGGAGTACCTCCGGGGATAGTACCCCAGTTGCCGATAGCACCATTGCCGGCTATTCCGTTCGGCTGGCCTGAAGGGATAGAAACGCCGGGGAAGCAGCGGGGCTGGACAACGGGGGGATACGTCCGGGGGGGGCCTCTCGGGATATACTCTTTCCTTCCCATCTCTCCGGGGGCGGCGGGCCCAGGGGGAGAAAGAAGGGGAGAGAAGAGAGGAGAGAGAGAGGAGAGAATCACGTTGTTGCACTTGCTGTCTTGTCTGCTGGTTAGGACGTAGGCTGCGAGGTTCTTAGGCAGGCTAGGCTGCATGCGCACATGTCCGGCTGAGTGTGCACTTGTGGGTTAGGGCATGGCACAAATGCACTTGCTGCGGCTACTGTGGCTAGGGTGGAGTAACGGACCACCAGCTTTTCTGGAGAGCCCACGCTAGGTGGGCGAGCCTGCGTGCCCTCGGGGCCGGCTAGCGGCACATGGCTACTGCCCCCAGCTGGGCAGACCAGACTGAGTCGGCTAGCGTCCAGGCGCAACGGATAGAAGTGCTACGCCTCTTAGAGGACTGGCTAGAGACTGACCCGGCTAGCTTGGCCGAACAGATCTACGATCGGCTAAGTCTGGATAAGCAGCACGAGCTTCTCCAGCTAGTGCGAAAGGCTAGAGACATGAGGCTAGCCGAGTGCCAGGAGGGCGCTAGCATACAGCCTGGCGGCCGGCTATCTGCCAGGCTACTCAAGTTCCAAGGGGCTAAGTCTTGGGACGATATCTCTGCGGAGCTCGAGGCTAGCCTGTCCACCACCGAGGCTAGATACCTGGAGCGGCAGGGGAGTGCAGCGGATAAAGAAGAAACGGCTACCACCCTGCCGTTCTCGGCTGGGCTAGACCCGGCCCAGGTCGTCAATCCGGGCCCGGGGCTACAGCAGGCTAGGGCAGCCGCGGCAGAGACCACGGCTACACCGCTGAGGGCGAGTACAGAGTACCCCGCCCAGGGCGAGAGCCTGAAGCAGTTTCTGGCTAGATGCATGCAGGGCTACCGTGGTCCGCCTTCGGACGTCCCGGCCTATGTGGCTAGGATGGAGGAGGTATACCGGATAGGCACCTTTCAGGACGGTCCGGATAGCAACCAGGATAGACAGCAGCAGCGGCGGCCAGGCAAGGGCGAGCCGGGATACGATCCCTTTCCGCCCTTGAGGCCGCAGGCTAAGAGCACCACCAAAGGACGCGGTGGGGATAGCGACCGTGGCTACATCCACCCGGATAGCAGCCACCCGCTGGACAGAAGGCTAGGAGCGGGCCGATACAACGAGGCCCAGTGGGAGGCTATGGCCGGAGACGGCCGGATAGCTCCGGAGAGGCCCGCGCTCCAGCAGGGAGCTGCGGTGAACATCAACCTGGATAGGCCCACTGAACGGCTACTTCGCGAAGAGCCCGATGTGGTGCACCGGGTAATGGCGCCCCCGCCCTAGTCAAGCCAAGGGGCGACCACTCGGCCCGGATAGCGGCATGATCGATCAGACCTGGCTATACATTGCTAGGGCCCAGTGGCCCCTGGGGAGCTATGAGAAGGGCAGTCGCCAGGATAGAAGGCTATCGCAGCTGTCGGATAGAGGCCGCGATGTCAGCGGCAAGGGGGCGATACACGACCCCAACTGGATATACAAGCTAGAGGATGAGGACTTCCTCGCGGCGAGCACCCGGTCCGGCTATGCAAAAGAGCTAACAGAGGCGATCCCGGAACAGGGATGGATACTGTGCAGGCCCCAAGGGGCTACCCCTGGGGTAGGCCGATGGGAGCCTGCCGGGGCTATCTTCAGATGTATAGTGGTCTGTGATCACTGTCGGCTAGAGCAGTGCAACAAAAGGATGTGGTACTGCCTGGATACGCATGGGGATAGAGGCCATACGTGCAATAGCTGCCGGCCCCCGTCCGGCTCGGCTAAGGGAGCTGGCAGGGGCCGAAAGGGCCCGGGCTAAAGCACGGTCGTATGGCTAGATCTCCCAGACTTGCGGCTAGTGACGAAAATAGCGGATAGTGTGTGGACCTCACTTCATGTCGGCTAGTGCTTCCGTTTGCCAGAAAGAAGAGAGTGCCAGGCTAGGTTTTCCCAGGGTACGTGAAACCTCGGACGGGGGGGGGGGGTCGGCCTCTCGGGTCTCGGGGGGGGCACTCCCTCTTTCCCAACTCTCCGCGGGGGGGGGGGGCCCGGGGTCTCGGGTTGATACTCCTTCCTTCCCATCTCTCCGGCTAGGGGGGGGAAAGCCCTGCTGAACGACCACATGGCTAGAGCTTTTGATTTCAAGAACGACAGTAGCCGAAAGGTAGCTAGCCCGTTGGCGGGCTAAATCCTGAATGGCTTCACCGCCCGACCCAGCGGAGCTAGCGAAGGGCTCCACGGATTTTCGCTACCTTTTGACCCAGAATCGGGTCCCGGATACCTCCCAGGCTACCTTGTTCAAAGCCGGGATAGACACGATAGCGAAGTTTGGCGAGTTTCAAGGACGAAGCCGACCTCAAGTCGGTGCTAGCCAAGGACTTCTCGATAGAGCCAGAAACACTAACAAACAGGGCGCTAGCGGCTGCCTTCGTGGTTGCATGGAGAGCCGCGCAGGCCAGAACCCGCGAGCAGGCGGATAGAGAAGCGGCTAGCGAGGTCCGGGAATGGGCCAAGCCCATCCCCCAAACGGAATACATGGCTATGCGCCAGTCCTTCTCGCAGAAGTTTGGCGAGCCCGAGGATAAGCATATTCCGGCTAAGGAATATATTGAGCGAAAGCTGCACGAGCTAGAGACGGGCGAGTTCCGGGCGGAGCCCCTGAACGAGGTGCTGTCCAGAGACGAGATAGACCCGGATGTGCTAGTTCCCCAGTGGGATAGCAAAGGCACCGCCCTCGTGCTCAAGAAGGCTACCTCGAAAGGGGCGATGCCATCCGGACCGGAGCAGCTACGGCTGCGGCTAACAGTCATGCAAAATGCACTTCTCATGATAGGCCTCCAGCATCCAGGGCGAGCAGAACTCAAGGATATCGACTTCCAGCTCTTTGAGAAATACAAAGACTATCTGCTCGGCGACTTCTGCTATGGGCTACGGTCCAACGAGGCTAGCGGAAGTCTCGCTCCCCCGTGGACCCTGGTGCTATCCTACGAGAACGCTATCCGGAAACAGGCCTACAAGCAGATGGTCCTCAAGGGGATAGCCTTCGCGGACGCGCTAGTCCAGTCCTGGAAGGACGCGGCTACCAAGGAGCGGCACTTCACGACTCCGTTGTCCCTCTGTGCTAAAAGGCCGCAGCCCTGGAACTGGGATAGCACCAACACCCCGCCGGCTAAGCCCAACAAGAAGGGCAAGGGCAGAGGCAAGGGCAAGGACGGCAAGGATAGCAACAAGAAGGCTAAGACCGCCACCTTCCACCGCACCGAGGATGATAAGCCGATTTGTTTTCGGTTTAATTTGAAAGGTGGCTGCAAGAAGGGGGATAAGTGCCACTTCGTGCATGTCTGCACGAAGTGTCGGGGACCGCATTCGGCTATCAACTGCCCCGGCGCGGCTACGCCGTCGACGTCGACAGCGGCCAACTGACTACCGGTGCCCGAGCCGGCTACTTCGGCTACACCTGAGGCGACACCTCCACACCGGCGGCTACAAGCTCTCTACCTCTTCTCGGGAAGAGAAAGGCTAGGTAGCTTCCAAAGCCACCTCCGCCGGCTAGTCTCTTCCTACGGGCTCGATATAGATATCTCTTGTGTGGATCTGGCGAGGAGTCCGCCCATCGACCTGGCTACTTCCAAGGAGAGGGCGAAGTACCTCCACAAAGTTCAATCGGGCCACTACGACATCGTGGCTATTTCTCCCCCTGTGGCGACGTTCTCTAGGGCGAGCTCGGCCAACCGTAAAGGTCCCCGGCCAGTCCGAAGCTTCGACGAGCCCAGAGGATTGGCTACACTCACGGCCAAGGAGAGAGACCGGGCTATTCTTGGCAACATTTTTGCTGATTTTTCTTTTGAAATAGCTAGTGCTGCGGTTTCCTCGGCTACCTTCTTCGTCCTGGAGCAGCCAGAAGACCTGGGGGCTATGCCGGCTGGCCCCCACAAAGGCCGGCGACCGGCCAGCATGTGGCAATGGGAGGCTCATGCACGGCTAGTTGGCCTCGGGCTACGTTCGGTGGCCCTGCACCTGGATAACTTCGGGGCACCCTCGGCGAAACCGACACGACTGCTACTGAAGACACCTCTGGAAATGCCGGCTACCGTGCACGAAGGCCTCCCCGCTTTCGACAACGATGGCTACTATCTGGGCCCCTTGCCGAAGGCGGCTACTTCATCGACGCCGCAAAGCACCATGCTGGCTAAGGAGACGCTTGGCGAGTGGCCCTCGAACTTCGAACTTCTGCCGATGGCTAGCACAGTTGGCCCTGGCAACCTGCACGGCTACTGCTCCGACTGCCTCCGGAGAGGGGGTACCGACTGTGCAGGATAAGGTGAGTTCCGGCGACCTCGACTATGTTACAAACCAACCAGAGGGCCCACGGCTACATGGTGGCACGGGACCCCCCCGCCCATGCCATCAAAACGACGGGATAAAGGAGTTCCACGACGGTGGCGGGCTATGCTCTCCTGGGCGCTGGCCCCGACACTCTCGTGGACATGCCGCGGGCGAGTCCTGGGACTGGTTGAGGGCTAAGATCCGGGAGATGGTAACCAGGCGAGTGGGATCCGAGAACGAGCTGGAGAAGGAGGCCTTCCGAATGGCTATGGGAGGCGAGTCGGCCTGCAAGCTCGTCCGGGATAGCCAACTACACGAAGAGCTACTGCAACTCCTGCAGGTTTGGATAGAAGGTCAGGACCTCAGCGAACCTGGCCTACTGGATATTCCTCCTGGGCAGCCCCTTCGTCTACGGCTACTTCGTGCGATCCTCGAGGCGGCAGGGGGGATTTCCTCCGTCGGGCCGAGGAGGGACTCCCCCTTGGGATATTGGAGGGGCTACCCAGAACACCGCACGTGTTCGAGGAGCAATCCTCCTGGAGGCTAGACAACGCCCCCTGGGAGCCGGCGCTAGCATGGGTTCCGAATTATTCCTCGGTTAGCGACCACAGGGATTTTGTGCGGGCTAAGTTCGACGAGGACGTCGAGGAAGGCCTCATGGAGAGGATGACCCTCGGCGAGTTCAAGGCGAGGTTCGGCGAGGACCGGGCTATCGCCTCCCTGGCCGTGATAGTCGAGGACGAGGAGAAGGACAAGAAGCGGATAATCCACGACGCGACCCACGGCGTCCGGGTTAACCACCGGATACGCTGCCGGGATAAGATCCGGGCGCCAGGGGCTAGAGAAAAGAAGCAAATCCTCCGAGAGCTGATACGCTGTGGCGAGATTGCCTTTTCGGTCGTGGGGGATATCTCGAAGGCCCATCGGAGATACAAACACCAGGCTAGCGAGCACGGCTTCATGGGCTGCCAGATAGACACCGAGGAGACGATCCCCGGGGACCCGGATAGCCAGATCGTCTACGTCAACAAAGTGGGCACGTTCGGACTCTCGCCGGCTAGCTACTGGTGGACCCGGATAGCCGCATGTGGGCTACGGGCAACCCATCATCTGTTGGGCCCCGGCTATCCCATCGACCTCCTTCTATATGCCGATGACCTCGAGGCCCTGGGGATAGGAACGGAGGGGAGGAAGGGTATCCCGTTGAGCTACCTTTTCCTCTCTGTTCTGGGATATCCTTTCAAATGGGCGAAGACTCGTGGTGGCTATAGGGTGGAGTGGCTGGGAATGGAGACAGAGTACTCCTCCTACAGGCTAGGGATGTCCAAGAAGCGGGCGTCCTGGCTATCGGCGTGGCTAAACGACAAGGTGACCTTCGGCAAAGTCACGGCCAAGGAGATGCAGCAGGGGCTAGGTCGGCTAGGCTTTGCTGCGATAGCCTTGGATTGGCAGAGGCCCTTCTTGGGGCCGCTCCACGCGTGGAGCGCAGCCATTCAAGGGAAGTCCGGCTACCTCATCATCCCGACGATGCTCCGGGTGCTGATGCGGTGGCTAGCCGACAAGCTTGACCAAGGAGAGAGGCTACAGCGTCCCGTGACTCTCTACGCCGGGCTACCTCCACTGAGCTTTTTCACGGATGCTAAAGCTGAGTCCGATAGGGCCTGGATAGGTGGCTTCCTGGAGATTTCCGGAGGGAAGCCAGGTCCCTGGTTTTCCTTAGAAGTGGATAGGGCCTGGGCTCCGTGGGCCTTTGCCAAAGGCGACCCCAAGAAAGTGATAGCTGCGCTAGAACTGCTAGCGACCCTCGTGGGGATACGTCTCTGGGTCCCCGAGGGCGAGGATAGGAAGACCTCGCGAGTGGCCATCCGCGGCTATACGGATAACAAGTCCAATGAGGCACTTGTGAAGAAGGCTATGACGACCAAGTATCCCTCCATGCTAGTTTTAATGGAGATAGCAGAAGAGCTATCCCAGAAAAACTGTGAGCTACAGCTCCAGTGGATACGGAGAGACATCAACCAGCTAGCGGATGACCTCACGAACGAGGAGTTCAAGGAATTCGATCCCTCTCAGAGGATAGATCTGAAAGGAGAGGAATTCCAGTGGCGTGTTCTGGGCCGGCTACTCGCGCATGCAGATAGCTTCTACCAGGAGCTAGGCACGCGAAAGCGAGGGACCCCGGATAGGGTGTCCAAGTTTAGCCGTAAGGCCAGAAAGCTAGATCCCTGGTAGCCTGAGTGGCGATGCGTGGGGATAGATAGCCGAAGGCTATCAGTTATCTCCAGGCAACCTGGGATAGTTGCCACTCCAGACAAAAGAACGTCCGTGCTAGCTGTGTTGCTTGTCCGTCTGGTCGTCGCTCGGCTAGCTCGCTAGCTATCTACTTTCGCACTACTATCGTCCTGGTGGAGATCCGGGGATGGTGGTGGGATATAGGAGCTAGTGCACGTACCTCGTGACGAGGAACGAGTTACGACTATGTGTGCTAGCTTACCTATTACTACTCGAAGCTATCGAAGGTAGCTTCGCTAGAAACGAAGTTTCGTTCGCTATCGTCGCTCGCAGGAGAGTTGCCTCTGACATGCGAAGACAGGATAGCTGTGACTTGGAATGGCTACGACGGTGTGTGACCGTGGCCATTCTGGATAAAGTCCCCCATCAGGGGGGGTAATTTTGAAGTACCCACCCTGCCCACCCTGGGGATAGATAGCCGAAGGCTATCAGTTATCTCCAGGCAACCTGGGATAGTTGCCACTCCAGACAAAAGAACGTCCGTGCTAGCTGTGTTGCTTGTCCGTCTGGTCGTCGCTCGGCTAGCTCGCTAGCTATCTACTTTCGCACTACTATCGTCCTGGTGGAGATCCGGGGATGGTGGTGGGATATAGGAGCTAGTGCACTACCAAGTTTCTTCTATAAGTTTTCGGAGACACCAGGAGAAGGTGGAACGCTTATGAGCACCCATGTGGATGATTTGGAAGTGTTTGGAAAACCAAAAGAGAATCAAGCAGTAGTGGATCTGCTGCTGAAGCACAAGCTGAAGATAAAGCTGGAAGGTCCAGTGAAGGTTGGAGAAGGAAAGTGTACTTTCTTGAAGAAGACGTTCTTAGGAACGAAAGAAGGAATTGAGATCAGGATGGACGGCAAGTATCTTGAGAAGTTGGAAGAGATTCTAGGTTTGGGAAAAGCCCTGCCAAAGAAGTTGCCGTTTCCAATGGATTACGGAAGATCGTTGAAGGACGACACGCCCTTGGATGCAGATGAACATCATCTGTACAGATCCTGTGTAGGAATCCTATTGTATATGACACCGGAGAGACCTGATTTGGGATTCGCTACGAAGTGGTTTTCAGGGAAGTTGGCAGCGCCAACGCGAGGAGACTTAGCAGTGCTTAGGCACGTGGCAAAGTACGTGAAAGCGACAGCCCACTACGTGATAGAACACAAAGAGGCATATCCTGGAAAGAGTTTTCTGGATCCAGGTGATAAGAGAACTGAGAATGCCTACAAAGATGTTTTTACGGCAAAGAGTTTGATCGAGGTAGTGACCGACGCCGACTGGGCGACCGATCGTGAGAATAGGCAGTCAACGAGCTGCGTATTGATTTTCGTGAACAGTAACATTGTTTACTTTCACGCGAGAAAGCAAAAAGCAACGGCTTTGAGCAGCTGCGAAAGCGAACTGGTGGCAGCTGTTGGAGGTTTGAGTGAAGGAGTTTTTCTACAGAACCTGTTGCACAGAGTTCTGGGGATTAGGCCGGATATGGTGATTCGGATGGATTCTAGCAGTGCTAGGTCTATTCTTCTGAAGAAAGGTTTAGGAAGAACGAGGCACATTGATGCTGGACTGCTTTGGGTTCAAAGGCTTACTTCTGTAGGTCTTCAAGTGAAAGCGATAGCTAGAAAGGAGAACCCTGCAGATGTAGGGACAAAAGCTTTGTCACGGAACGCTGTTGTGAAGTGTTTGGAAAGAATCGGTGTGAAAACTGGAGAAGAGAGTGAAGAGATCAGGATAGCAAGTGACTTCAAGATCCCTACGAAGTATCTGAGAAGACTGGTGATGATGATGATGATGGTTCAGCAGTGTGATGGACTGAGAGAACAAAGCAGTAGAAGCAGTGAAGGTAGATGCTTTGGTTTGGTGATGATGGTGATGATGATGACAATGGTTGTTGTCATGCTTTGCAACGGTAGCCTGTGGAAGAGTTGGGTTGGAAGTGCTGAATGCATGTTTTATTCCGCCGCTGCCGTTTTCAACTCAAGGAAGGAAGTGAGAAGAAAAGAAGTGAGGAAAGAGGAAGTGAAGAGAGAAGAAGTGAAAGAAAAAGGAGAATTAAAAGAGAAAAGAGGGAAGAAGAAAAAGATGGCAGACGACGAAGCCCTCAAGACAATGATCAAGATGAATGCCGGAGTATAGAGGCCGTCACCCTCTGTGAAAGAGAGCTAAAAAGGGATCGCGAGCGGAGGTTAACCCTCGAAGCTCTGTGGCCCGAGGTGCAACGCCTCGACCAGCAGTTTGCCAGAGATGAATGCCGGAGTATAGAGGCCGTCACCCTCTGTGAAAGAGAGCTAAAAAGGGATCGCGAGCGGAGGTTAACCCTCGAAGCTCTGTGGCCCGAGGTGCAACGCCTCGACCAGCAGTTTGCGCCTAAAACGCAAGCCCCGCCAGAAGCTACAACGGCGGAGGTTAAAGTGCCTGAAGAGTTCAAAAAGACAGCCGAGGAATTGGCTGCAGAGGCACAGGGCAGCCAAGGAAAAGAAGAAGACAGCCAGGCAAGGGTTATGGAAGAAAGAATAAATGAGCTGAAGCAAAAGGCTGTAGATGCTGCCGAGAGGCGAAAGGGCCAGAAAGAAAGAGCAGATGATACTGCGGATAAAGCAGAGGAAACAAAAGAGGAGGAAGAGAAAAAGAAAGGGAAAGAAGAAGAGGAACAGGAAGCCTCTGAGAGCGAGGACAAAGAGAGCTCGGAGAAAGAAGAGGAAGAAAGCTCCGACAAGGAGAAAGAGAAAGAGAAAGGCGTGAAGAGAAAGAAAAAGGACTCTGAGTCAAGTGACGATGAGTACAAGGAGATTATGAATAAGCTGGCAAAGAAGTCAGTACTGGATGAAGAGAAGAAAGTGCAGGACCTGCTTGCACAAATGAGGGTTCTGCAGGAGAAAGTGGATGAAAGGAGAAAGAAATTCGCCATTTATGGTGATCTGTATACGTTCAAGCAGAAGCAAAAGAAGCTGAAAGAAGATGAAAGAGAAAGGCTCATTGCAAAGATTGAAGTTCAAGAAGAGTTAAAACGAGTGGCTGATGAAGCCTTCGTGGCTAAGGAAGCCATAGAGAAGCAACTCGATAAGTTGCGAAAAGAAGAGGAACAACAAGAGATGGAGGCCACCCTCATCATGGATGAGGAGGCAGCACTTATGAAAGAGATGGACCGGCTCCGCCCTAAGCTCCATGTTGCCCTCGAAGAGTTGAAGAGTAAAAGAAAGGAGCTGAAAGTGCCAGAAGGAAGATTGCTTTTGAGTGAAAGCGATCAGAAGATGATCGAAGAAATGGAGAAAAAGAAAACGAAGGAGATCAAGGAGATCATAGAGGCCAAAGAGAAAGAGATGAAAGAGGAGTTGGAGAAAAAGGAAAAGGAGATCACGGATCTCAAAGAAGCAAAAGAAAAGGAGATTGGAGAATTGAATGAAGAGCTGCGCAAAGTGAAAAAGAGAAAAAGCAGTGCAGGAGCAGCGCCAGCCCAGCCAAGCGAAGAGGTAGAGAAGATGAAAGAGGAACGCAAAAAGATGAAGGAAACTATCAAAGAGCTAGGCAAGAACAACAAAGTGCTGGAGGATGAGCTGCAAGCTGCGAAAGAAGAAGTGAAGGTGGAAGAAGACCCTGATGCCTCAACGCAGGCACAGGTATGTGCAGTATGTTCGCGTTTCGGACATGGTTCCGAAACGTGCTGGGATGCGGACTACAGCTATACTGCCTCAGGGCAGTATGCTCCAAAGATGCAACGAGAAGAGATGAGCAAGGAGCAGTTCCAGTCCTGGTACAAGAGAAATGAGTTGATAATCCGAAGGGCATACGCCAACAGGTTGGAGACGAATAAGAAGAAATACCGCACTGACAATGCGGAAAAGGGCAAAGGCAAAAAGGCCCAGCAAAAGAGCAGCTAAAAGAGAAAAAGAGAAAAGAAGAGAGAGGAAGACCAAACCGGAGGTCTATACAGAAAAAGGGAATCTGAAGGCTGTAAGGCCGAGAGGGGGAACTTCGTTCCCAAACGAGGAAAGAGTTTTCTGAAAGCTGTACGACAGCTGCACTACGAGAAGCCGAAGGGTTTCTCTACGAGGAGAGTTTAAAGAGTTTTGTGGCTGCGGCCACCACGAGTTCTTTCGAGGCTAAAAGCCAAAGAAGTGAACGAGTTTGAGAGCGGCCAGTAGGAGTAGCTCTGTTTCACTCGTCTCACACCACGACAAAAAAGCAGTGCACAACGAGTGTTTCAAAAAGAGGAGTGAGCGACTGTTTTGGGTTCGTAGCACCTCTAGAAATGAAAAGGGACAGAAGAGGATGCACGAAGAGGAGGTAACAAACATTTCGCTCAGGAGTGTGTTGCCCTATAATCCTGTAATTGAGCTGTTTGCCTAATGATTTTGTACAGCATGGAACAAATGTTCCACTGTGGTGTTTAGGCTCAAGGGACGCACCCAAGACAGCCGTGCGCCCGAGGAAAAGTGAAGTGCGAATATCTGTGTAAAGTGAAAGGGTCCGGAACGTACCCGTAAAGCGTTTTAAAAGAGGTGAGCTCCAAGAAGATGACAGCCGAGGACCGAGCAAACATGATGGAGGCCAAGCGGAAGGAGCTCACGAGCTACTTTTCCAACAACGTGTGGGAGTTTACGGAATTGGAGGAGGGGCGATCGCGACCGAGTGGTCACAGCACGGTGGGTACTCACCTGGAAGGAGCCAGAGAGCCCAGATGGGGTTCTGCGAGCTAAAGCTCGCCTTGTTCTTCGGGGCTTTCAGGACCCGGACCTCTTCTCGATCGACAAGGCCAGTCCCACGGCAACCCGCCAATCGAAGATGATGATCCTCTGCATCTCGCCGGTTCTTGGTTGGACCCTCTACTGCGGCGATGTGCGCACTGCCTTCCTATCGGGGGCGAAGTTCGAGAGGAGGATCATTGTGCGCTTGCCTTCGGACTGTGGCCCAATGCTCGGTGGCAACTTGCACGGGTCCCGGGTGGGTGCGGTAATTAAGCTCAGGACCCCGGGAATAAGCACATTTCGGTTACCGAGGGTGGGTTGTATGCACATGACCGTACAAAGCACACTGCCGTCATTGCGACCGAAAACGACCCACAAAACTGCTTCCAAACGAGCTGCGAGTGGTGGCTGGTGCTGCCCTTGCCACCACGAAAGAAACGTTTGATTTCAATTTTCTTGCCTCGTGGGGTCCATCTACATTTTCCACCTTAGGCTGTGGTTTATGCCGTTGGCCACGCACGACAAAGGTGTCTGATGTTTTGCAATCGGTTCTATCCAGTTGAAGCCTCAGGCAGGGCTTAGTTTAGGGTTTAAAGCTTTAGGGGCCCTCCCAAACTAAACTTAAGCCTAGGGGCCTGGGCCCTAAACACTGTAAGCCGAACCCTTAAGCCTCAAGCCTGCTCAAACCGTAAAAAGTTTTTGTCGGCCGTCTTTTTTCCCCAGCGCCGTGAGCCTCATGTTTAAAGGTTTGGAGATTCATGGCCTTAGGGCTTAGGCCTCAGGCTTAGGGGGTGAGGGGTCACCGTCGGAATCTCAAACCTTGCGTAGGCGCAAACGTACTCAGGATGCAGGATCCAGGCTGCAGCTTGTGAAGCTTTCAAACTGAGATTTCGCAACTTGAGGGCGCTTTAGGGCAAAGTTTGGGCCTCCAGTGGTTCAGTGGCAAGTGTGTAGAGACTAGGTGACTAGGTGGATATAGTATAGAGGTATGCGGTTATGTCGGTTATTCGGATTCTGGGTTCTAAACAAGTGCCAGTCAGTAGGCGCAAGGCACCTGGAGGGGGCAGGCAGGTCGGGTCAGGACAACACCAAAAAAACAACAAGAACGGCTAAAACTCGTGCCTAGCAAGCTGATTGACCCGACATACATCGCAAATCGTTTATGTTGCAAGCCTGTCCTTAATTACCGGGGTCCGACCTTAATTACCGGACCCCGGCCTTAATTACCGACCCCCCCTCGGTAATTAAGGTTTTGGACCGGCCTTAATTACCGGACCCCGGCCTTAATTACCGACCCCCCCTCGGTAATTAAGGTTTTGGAAGCATGTTTTGGTGCATTTTCGAGCGCTGACCCCCTCATTTTGACGGGGTCAGCGCTCGAAAATGCACCAAAACATGCTTCCATAACCTTAATTACCGAGGGGGGGTCGGTAATTAAGCCCGGACCCCGGTAAATAAGGCCGGTCCAAACCTTAATTACCGAGGGGGGGTCGGTAATTAAGGCCGGGGTCCGGTAATTAAGGCCGGACCCCGGTAATTAAGGACAGGACCCCTGTAATTAAGCATGGATCTCGGGAATTAGACCGGATCCAGGCGCAGGGCTTAATTACCGGACCGCTCTCGGTAATTAAGGTTTTGTGCGGCCGAAGGCAGGGCTTCGAGTTTAGAGTTGAGGGATCAGGATTTAGGGTATGGGGTTTAGGTTTAGGGATCACGGTTTAGGGTTTGGAGATCAGGGTTTAGGGCAATTTAGGGTTGAGGGTATGAGGTTTGTAGGGCTTAGGAATCAGGGCTGATCAGGGTCCAGGTTTTAGTGAGATTAGGGCGATTAGGGCTAGGGTTTTTAGGCTTCGAGTTTAGGGTTTGGCTCCATTGCAGCAGAAACAGGAACAGGTAAAAGGTACAGGTAGTAACAAACCACCCGCAATTCTAATTTAAACCCATAAGCCCTGGCCCTTGACGAATCCATAAACCTCAACTGCCTCAACTGTTGATCTCCTCAAAAAGGAGCCTGCTGTTGCTGCTGTTGGGGATTAAAGGTGTTTTTTGAGTGTTGGCACGGAAGGGCACACGATAGCGCGAATTCGTTGTCGAGACATCTGTCTGTGCGACGACGACAATTTCCTGATGATTCCTGATGATGCAATGATGCGCTGATAACATGGAACAAGCCAACGGACGACACATCACGGGCCAATGCGGCTCAAAAGTCCTCATCCTGTCCATCACATATCAAGGCCGTTTGAAAAACACACTCTCAATTTTGCTGCGTTCAACACCGAGCCCCTCTGGACCGGAACATCACTGAAAACCCACGTGCAGCACGAGCCCGGGGCTTAATCACCGACCCCCCCGGGACCCGTGCAAGTTGCCAATGCTCGGGGCTACTCACGGCGGCCCCGTCTACATGAAGATGCTGAAGTCCGCCTATGGCTTGGCAGATGCACCGCTACTGTGGTTTCAGGAGGCCACCCGACGACTACACGCAGGGCTCTGGAAGACCCATCCTTTGGACCAGTGCCTTTTCCTTCGCTACGACCAAAGCGGGCAACTGGTTGCAGCACTCATCCTCCACGTCGACGATCTGTTGATAGGAGGGGACTCTACCTCACCTGAGTTCCAGAAGGCCGTCACTGAGCTCAAGAAGGCCTTCGACTTTGGAAAATGGCAGGAGCTTAAGGAGGGCGAGCCGTTGGTTTACTGTGGTGGCAAGCTCTCCTTGACCAAGGAGGGCATCCTCCTCGACTACCGCGACTACCTCAAGAAGGTGATGCCGATCACGACGCCCAAGAACCGGAACCTCACCGACAAGCTGACCCCTGCCGAGACCTCCAAAGTTCGTGGACTTATCGGGGCACTGCAGTGGCCGGCGAGCCAAGGAGTTCCTGCTTTGGCCGCCTCCGTGAACATCCTGGCTTCCATGACGACCCAGGGCGACGGCAACCTGATCGCCGAGCTGAACAAGACCTTGCGGTTTGCTAAGCAGAATGCCCAGCCGATCCTCTTGAGCAAGGTTGCCACCGACCTCAAGGACCTGTGCTTCCTGTGCTACAGTGACGCGGCCTTTGGAGTGCGACGGGACTGTGGCTCACAAGGCGGCTACGTGCTGGTGCTGACTTCCCGGAAGGCTTTGAAGGGAACAAGGGTCGCCTACAACCTCCTTTGTGGAGGTCCTTTCGCCTCCCACGTGTTTGCCGCTCCAGCCTGGCCGCAAGAGCCAAGCAAGCGCCTTCGCCATGGATGACAATGGATGAGCTGATGATGGCCAAGACGATGTTCGCCTTGATGTTTGAACCGCGGCTCGACCCACGGGCCACCTCTACTGCTCGCGACTTCGGTGAGTCAGCTCTGGTGATCGACGCGAAGGCCCTCTACGACTCCCTGCTAAAGTCCAACTTCACCTCCGGCCAGGACAAGCGCTCTGCCATCGAGATCCGGTGCGTTCAGGACGAGATCCAATCCTTGGGCGCCCTTCTTCGTTGGGTGTCATCGGAGCAGATGCTTGCGGATGGTGCCACGAAGATCTCGGCGAGGCAGGGCATGGCTGAAGCACTTGTGAGTGGAAAGCTGTGCCTGACCTACGACAAGGAGTTTGTGGCGGCGAAGAAGAAGACGCTGACCGAGCGCCAGCGTTCGGCTGCAGAGGCCTTCGGTGAAAAGGCCTACGGTTCCCGAGCAGCCCGACAGATCCTTTTCTCCAGCCAGGTCACCGGAGCCACTGGGGCGATGATGGAGCACGAGATTCAAATGGGTCTCTACGGCACGATCCAGTACAACCCCAACACCGTGATCATCGTGACCTTCTTTGTGCTACTCCTCGGCTTCCTTGCTGGTGTGCTGTTGCTTTCTGGTCGGACCTGGAGCCCTACACAAGCGACGCCTACGAGTACCTCCCCGACGCCACCGACTACCAGGACGACCTCTACCTCTACGCAGACCGCGCCCGACGACTCCCAGTACCGGCGCGGACTTCGAGAACGTGACCGACTTTACGAACAAATGGTGCGGGAGAAAGACAGTGAGGTTGATCGTCTTCGTCACTGGATTGGTGAGCTGCAAGGTGAGATCACTGGTCTTGAAAGACAGCTGGGAGAAGCCCAAGCAGCACTCCGTCAACTTCCTCAACCTGCGGCTGGTGACGACGTTTTCTTGACTCCTCAAAGACGCGTGTACCATACGACTGCTCAGTGTGGTCACCAGACCGGTCACGCCCACCGACGCATCCGTAAGTGCAGAGACTGCCCTTAAGGGGCGGCGGATGTGTTCTCCTCTTGCGAAAATCGCAGCTCGTGAGGAGCAAACTTTTCTTCTCCCCCTGTGTGAAGAACCTGCCAGGTCCTTTGTCTTCGAAGCGAGTGCAGTTCAAGAACTGCACGCACCTTTTCCGGAAACTTGGCCACTTTGCTTAAGGGAGGGACGTTGAGCCGAATCGCAGCGCTCATGGAAAAGTGCAGCTGACCGTCTGCCGACTTCGTGTGCCGCAGACTGCAAGAGGGATTCACCAACTCTTGAAGTTGTGTATATGCTCTTGGCAGATTTGGGTCATTTCAAAGTTTCGATTCTGCATGGGGGAAAAGGCCCAAATGACGGCGCCTGGAGTCTCTCGAAAACTCCACATGGGGTGGCCGCCTTCCCCAGAACTATTCTTCCATAGCCTGACGGGCAAGCGGAGGCCCTGCAGGGAAAAGGCCTCTGGTTCTATCCCCAGGGTGTCATTTGGGCCCTTTCCCCACCCAAAATCGAGATTTTGGGTGACCAAAAGCTCTGGGCACCCTGCGTCAATTGCTGCACTGCTGCCACTTAGTGCACTACTGCCAATTACCACACTACTGCCAATTGCTGCACTACTGCCAATTACCGCACTACTAGTCAATACTGCACTACTGCCAGTTACTGCACTACTCGTCATCACTGCACTACTGCCAATTGCTGCACTACTGCCACTTGCTGCACTACTGCCAATCACTGCATTACTGGTCATTACTGCACTACTGCCAAGTACTGCACTACTGGTCATCACTGCACTACTGCCAATTGCTGCACTACGGCCAATGACTGCAATACTGGTCATTACTGCATTACTGCCAATTAGTGCACTACTGCCAATTACTGCACTACTGGTCATTGCTGCACTACTGCCAATTGCTGCACTACGGTGCTAATTGCTGTGGAGGTGTTGTAGAAGTGTTGTGGAGGTGTTGTGGAGGTGTTGTGGAAGTGTTGTTGAAGTGTTGTGGAGGTGTTGTGGAGGTGTTGTGGAAGTGTTGTGGAAGTGTTGTGGAGGTGTTGTGGAGGTGTTGTGGAAGTGTTGGGAGTGTTGTGGAAGTTATGCACTACTGGTCACTATTTGCGAACGGACTGCGATGCCTTGTCAAGTTCTAAGGTGTCACTATAAGAGCTGTGAGCAAGACCGTGTAAAGTGCAAGGGAAGGGGGCACGCCACGCGTCCCTCGTCTCTAGGAGTAGGCTTGTGGTAGTGCTACGCACACCGCAATGCCTATCCATCCTTTCAGTATGACCGCCCATGCAACGTTTGGCTCAAGAATGAGCACAAGCTCTAGAAAGCATTGCCCATAGCTAAAGTGCTATAATCTTTGTGATCCTCCGAGTAGACAGAGCTAGCCCGTGCACAGACGATCCACCGCCGGCCGTGAGTGTGAAAAAACGTGCGAACGTTGGATCTGCCTGCATAGGAGTGCGTGTGTGGAAGTGGAAGTAACGGTGATCCAGCTTGTAGAAGGCAACCACGCCAACAGTCAATACAGCTCTTTGTGGGGTGAGCGATACAGAACATTACCAGGATCAAATCCCCACGCAGGTTATCAGCCGTACGCGGCTCTGCCTTTCTGCAGCAAAGACTACTTGATCTACTACGACCACAATGAACTCGGGATCAAGCCAAGATACGACAATGACTTTCGGTGCCGATGTGGCAGCGCCAGCCGTTGGTGAGTCAACAGCTGATGACACAGTGGTGCAATCCGTTGATAGCTCCACGGAAGATGACAAAGGTCAATCTTCTGCGCTTGCCATTGCAAAGGCAGTTCCCAAAGCGAAAGCAAAGAGTCTACCAAGAGCATCCACGCCTTCGCGTCCAACATCCACAGGTTCGAGGACGAGCAAGGCTCCAGAACGACGATCCGAAGCGTCTGGTTTTCAGGCACCTCGGACCCCGTCGAGGGCAAAGGACAAGGGAGTGAAGACTTTGGAAAAGAAGCCGCGACCGTCATCTTCAAGAAGCTCTTCAGCACGATCAAGGACTTCGGCCACTCGTGGACGTGACAAGTCCATGACGTGGAATCGAATGGTTACCAATCAACCATGCGAAGCTGACGATCTGGATATGACTCTGGACACAATCCCTGCACGGGGTGACGCTTCGTCAGTGACTACACCAGCCATAGCCGATGGTCCGAATGCCTACCAGGGATTGACAATTCCGCAACAATTTGAAGCATCGAATCTTGCACAGCAGATGTACTATCGAAGTCAGGTGCAGGAGTACGAAGGTGTTGTTCAAACCCTGATGGAGAAGATCAAGGAGATGCAGCAAGAAGATGAAGGATCTGGGATTCGCATCGAAGAATTGGAACGACAACGTGACCATGCATGCTTAGCCATGAGGCACATCAACAATGTCAATCAGGAGATGAAGCGAGACTATGAAACAGCTTTGTTTCGCATGGATGAACAGAACTCTGCTCAACAACGTCAAGCACACGCCGTTGCCGAGGAATTGGCTCAGCAGCTACATGTGTTCCGCACGGAAGCAGCCACTAACTTTGTGCAGTTGGAGGCAAGAGCGCAAGGCGATGGTGAGCTTATGGCACGTGAGTATGAGCATCTGACTCATGAACTTCATGAACAAGCCAGAGAGAACTTGTTCCTCCGGTCGAACACAGCAAGTTCAGAACAAGCCTTACAAGCGATGCAGGAACGATTCCACCTGGTCAGGAATCAGGAGTTGCGGGCCGTAAACGAGATTCAAGGGCTAGCTGGAAACAGCGCAGCCATTGATCAAGAACGACTTCGGCTTCGCGAACGTCTTGGTGAGGAGGAAGAGTACCGCAAAATGGCTGTGAGGAGGATGCAAGATGCAGAGGACCGACTCCATCAGAATGAGGATCATGCAAGGCGCGCATTGCCCACCTTGCACGACGAGCTGAGCGAACTCAGGAAAACGCTCAAAGCACAAGAAGATCTTCAAGCGAGGACACGCAGCGAATTGGAGGCAGCACGGAACTCCAACTACCATGGCGGAGTGACACGGCCTTCGAGCATGCCCATGTCTTCGAGGACTACTGAGTCTGGCTGGGAGCACGTAGGAAAGGAAGTAGTGCCTGCATTTTCCGTAGGAGGTGAGGTGCGATCCCCTGAAATACGGTCCCCAAGTCAAATTAGTCCAGTCGCCAAAGAGAAGTTCGCATTCTCAGAATCGGACAAGGACAAGAACCTTGCGATGGATGGCATCCCATTTACCGGTGGAAACTTCTTCACTGGCAACATCAAAGGTGAGGTAAATAAATCCTACGCAACGCCAATCGTGGCGGATGCAATGCCCGAGCACTACGTGCCAGGCATTAGCAGTCCAGCACATGCGCGTTCCACGCCCAGTGCAGCCACTCTGTTCGGCATACCAAGCGGATTTCATGGGCAAAGTGATGCGGCAGCCGTGCGTGACCGACAGCTACGTGAACTCTTGGAGGATCGCGGGATGTTGGGATCGAAGTCCACAGCATCTGCCAGCTCCTCAAGACCTGTTGGTATCGACGGCATTATCGCATCTATGAGGGGTAACGACCCCAATGGTGCCCCTGTCACCTACGATGCTTCCATCCATGAGGCAAGGAGACGTCAGATCGAGAAAGAGGTCGCGGAACAGTACGAGGAGAAGATTGCTGATCTGCGAAGCGAAGTACTCAAGGCCCAGAAAGCCGAACAACGTCTCAGAGCTGATCGTGATGAGTGGAAATTATTCGCTGAAACGATTCAGGAAGACAATGGAGACGATGACGGTGATGAAGCTGGCGACGAGAACGAAGAGGGAGAGCAAGATGAAGGGGCCGGCACGGGGTATGACCCTCCAGATCCGCCTAATGATGACGATGATGATAAGAAGAGGAACGGTGGAGGCAAACCTGAGCCGGATCCTGACCCTCATGCGCGTGATCCTGACGGAGACGCAGATCCTGAGGTCACGGAGGTGAGAATTTCCAGGAGAGAGGCCGATAGAGTGACAGTCCCTCCATGGCCTGTTCTCACTCACCTGAACAACTGGCGGTCCGTATGCACGGCGAATGTCCTAGGAGCATCAGCCGACCCAAATCATGAGGACTGGATGTTATGGCTGGCACCAGCGTTCAATCCATTCCCTGATGTCGAAGCACTGAACGATTCAGGACACAAGAAGTTCAAGAGCATAGACGTCAAATTGGGGGTCTCCATGGTCGCAATGCTACGCGCTGGTGGTGACAAATCCGCTGATCTGTACCTGGAGGTGAACCGGAAGGCCAACGATTACATCAGCAGGCCCGAAGGGAAGATCATCAAAGGACGACAAATCATTGCGATGATGTATGAAAGTTTTCGAACGCATGATCGTCTCGACATGATCATCACTCTCGAGTACCTGGTGAAGCTCCAGTACCAAGGCGACAACAAACTTCATACGTTCAAGCAGACGTGGTTGGAAGTTCTTGGACGGATGAGACCAGAAGACATACCATCCAAAACAGCTCTCCGTGATTGCTTGCACAGCAAGATCAAGGACTCGCCCGCAATGAAGATGGATTTGGGCATGCACTATGACCACTTGCCCTACAATCATGAAGACCGATCGTACGATAATCTGATGAAGATCATCGATCGTACCATCATGCGGAGACGAGAACAATCAAATCTCACTCAGACCCAAATTGGTTTGCGCCAGATGCTTGAGGGCAAGGATTTGCTCGCTGCGCCGGCCAAGGTACCTGAGAAACCAACGCCTAATGCAGCTCCATCCGCAAAGGTCAAAGCTTCGCCTACCAAGCCGGATAAAGCAACACCTGTACTACCTCAGAGCAAAGCGAAGAGTCATGCGAAGACCAAGCCAAAGCCCAAGAAGAAGACGAGGAGTGAGTCGGCGGACAACAGAGGCGACAAGAGCAAGAAGCAAATCCGCTGCAAGTTCCATTTCACAGATGCAGGGTGTCGAAATGGTGACAAGTGCCCATTCAGTCACTCGAAGAAGACTCCAGAGCGACCCTTTACGCCGAGGACGAGAACTCCAAGTCCATCTGGAGGAGGAGGAAATAGGATATGCTACTCTTTCAAGAACACAGGCTCGTGCTCAAGAGAGAATTGTCCTTTCAAGCATGAGGCCGCAGCTACCCCAGCTCCGGAACCAAAGGCGAAAGCCAAAGCCAAATCCGAAGCAAAGGCAGCTCCAGCGAAACCGAATGCTAAGGCCAAGGCACTCCCTGCGGCACCCGCCATTAGATTGTGCCGAAGGTGGAATCCATCAGCCCCGGCTATATGGAAGCGATCTTCAAGACAAGATGAGGAAGAGTCAGATTGTCCATCCGCTGACAGCGACGCTGACTCGGATTGTTCAACCGACGACGAATCCTCGGGACCGACTACGTCGACCCGAAAAGAGATCAAGCGCAACGTGACATTCGCTGGCGACGTGAAGTTCACTTCTTCGTGTCCTAGAAAATCGAAGAAGGACAAAGAACGGAAGGTGAAGTACGTCGACATGGAAGCGCTTGTCAACGATGAGGATCGCGCCGTGACTTTGGAATTCGCTAAGCACAAAGCGAGATTGAGGGCACAGATCATGAGAGACATGGTTGACGACGATGATGATCAATGCGGAGATCGAGTTTCATTCGTACGGATCCCAGGAACGTCTCGGGTGGAAGAGGTTTCCTTCTACGACGGTGAGGATTCCATCGTGGAACGTGAACTCGACGCTGCGCACAGCAAGCGGATCATCAATCAAGGCGTGTTCAAATGCATGGTTCAACCAGTCATCCTCAAGAAGAAGATCAAGTTTCTCATGGACACTGGATGTGGCCATGACCTCATATCTCAGAAGAAGATCGAGAAGCACAGTCTCGAGACACTCGTGACTCCAGAGCCCATATCATTTCAGACAGCAAATGGAATCACCGATACCGATCTTGTGTCGAACTTCCAGACTGAGTCGTTCGAGGAACCGATCAACGCTTATGTGTTGGATGACACACCGTCGGTGCTTTCCATAGGTAAGAGATGCATGAACTTCAGTTACGGGTTTGTGTGGCCACCCGGAAGGGAACCATTCATGATCAACCCGCAGGGCAAGAGAATATCTCTGTTCGTGAACGGTGACATCCCGTACATTCGTGCCGGGAGTTCCAAGTCACTGGTTCATGATGATCCGGAGGCCAAAGCAATCACCGAAATCTTCAAGGGTGTGCTAACCGCGGGTGATGTTGACGTCAATGTCGCAGCTGCCGCTGAAGCTGCACCGAGCGAAATTGAAGCAGAAGAAGAAGGTGACGCTCATGAACGACCTCCTGACCCTGAACCCCAGGAACCTCCTATAGAAGAAGTACCAGAGTCCGAGGCCGGACGACCGCCGGACGACGAAGGAGCAGGAGTGGGTGAAGTTCTATTGGACGGTGACGATGAGGTGATCATTGATGTGGAAGGCGACGGTGCGCCGAGCCGCAAGGCCAGAGTCGGAACACTGAAAGCCGAAGCAAAGACGTTGGCACATCTGTGTACTCATCGCTACCGCAATCCATATTGCGAATCGTGCATACGCGCGAAGATGAAGCACTTGCGGACACAACGAGGTGCATTTCAACGTGTGATCAAACACTGGGGGGATCTCGTAACGTTCGACTTCCTCGATATGCGCAAAGCCGCCGAAGCAGGCATCGGACTCGATGACGGAGCACGTGAAGTTCTAGTCATCAGAGACATCGCCACCAAAATGATCGCAGCGATTCCCACGGCCTCAAGGAATACTGACGAGGTTGTCATGGCCATCAGACGCCTAATGGGGAGACGCAAGATTCATATGGCGTACAGTGATGAAGCACCAGAGTTCGATTCAGCCATGGCGCAGTTGAAGATCGTGATAGATCATTCCCTTCCAGGGAAACCCAGTAACAATTCACTCGCTGAACGATCAAATCAAGAAGTGATCAACACGGTCGCCGCATCCATGCTACACGCCGGATTACCCGCCCAATACTGGTCCTTTGCGCTGAATTGCGTGATGCAGAACCTCAACATTGAAGACGTGGAGGGCGATGGTGATTCAGCATGGAAACGAATGACTGGAAAGGACTTCGAGGGAAAAGCCATACCATTTGGGGCCAAAGTCTTCTTCAAGCCGACGGATACAAGGCCGAAGACATATGGCAACAAGTTCGATCCAAAGGGGATCCCAGGCATTTTCGCCGGATACATCATCACTGCTGGTCAAGGATGGTCCAAGAAGTATCGCGTATGGGATATGAAGGAGTTTGCCAATGCGAACTTGTCGATGGACGCATCTGTTCCCAGGAAGTTGATGAGACCGTACGAGACAGAGGTTATCTACTTCCCAGAGGAGATAACATTTCCCCTGAAAGCTGAGTACGAAAGGATGAACTCAACCATTGAGGGACTCAGGGACAATGTTGACCTCGCTGGCAAGGAGATAAAAGACGTCGATGACGGGGATGACGGTCCGCCTGGAGGAAATGGTGGCAACGGGGATGATGATGATCAAGACGGTCTACTTCCTCCACCGGATCCCGGAGAAGACCCTGATTTGCAGGACATAGATCCATCTGACATAGAGACGGAGCCGTCTGGCGAAGTCTTCAAGTCAGCAGAACATGAAGCCATTGATGCCATAGGAGACAAAAGACTCGACGAACTAGACGAAGAGCTAGGTCTACGTGCAGCACCGCCTCCTTCTGAACCAAAGGTCACTGGGAAAGATCGGCGATCGCTCCGCGAAGTCGGTCCAACCGGTAGACTCATCCCCGAAGGAGACATCGAAGAACCTGGAGAGATCATCAAGATCTTGAAAGAAAAGAAATTGGCTCCTGAGGAGATCGAGCATTGGAGTACAGGGAAGAAAGGGGACGGCATTGTATATCTCACTGATGATGGTGAAGCCTGCAAGATCGATAAAAGGGGAGTCCCATACAAGATCCGAAGCGACGGTCGACGAACTCTCCCTACACGGCGACCTATCCATTCCTATTCTCCGGAAGCATGGAAGAAAATGAGTGAAGCAGAGAAGAAGGCAGCGTACAAGAAAGAAAAGCGAGACAAAGCTCGAGTTGCCAAGAAGGACCGGAAGAAGGCCGCGATAGGAAAGAAGATAGTCACCAAGGTTTTGGACAACATGATCTTTCCCAAGATTGTTCCATGTGAAGAAATTGATCTGCAACTTAACGTGTCCATTGACGACGACGATGGGTGGTCCTGGGCACAGTCCTATGTGGATCAATACACACAAGAACAATTCTTGGCAGATGTCGTGCCGGCCGTTCCGGCGCATATGGTCATGGATGATAACTGGATTCCGTCTATGCCGTGTACGACTTCTCACAGAAACGTACATCGGGAAAAGAATCACGCAGGAGGATCATGCTTCAATGCCATGGTCACTCGACCCGTCACACGCAAAGAGATGGTCAACAACCCCAAGGCCATGGAAGCTTTCATGAAAGAATGGAAGGGATTGTGGGATCAAGAGGTGTTTGATTTCTCAACTACGCGTGAATATGACGACGTCGTCGCCGAGGCAAAGAAGAAAGGTGAGAAAGTACATATGGCGCGAGTACATGGACTGATATATGAGAAGAACTATCAGCTCAAAGAGGACGATCCTGCCAGGAAGTTCAAAGGGCGAGGCGTACTACTCGGTGATCAGGTCAAAGATCAAAATATGGAAGCCGCGTTGTTTCAGGATTTGGGGAATTCCCCGGCTACGTTTGACGCCTCACGGTGGGCAGATTACTACGGATGCCTCCCTGGCAACGATGTCCAGATGGCGGATGCTATCCAAGCCTACATTCAGGCGAGGTTATCGGGCACTCCATGTTGGGTTGAACTGCCTGATGAAGCCTGGCATCCATCTGCGAAACGGCATAAATTCCGTAGACCTGTATGTCGCTTGATCAAAGCTCTATATGGACATCCTGATGCAGGAACCATGTGGGAACAACATTGCCATACCGCGGTACAGAAAGTAGGATTCAAGCCGATTGGCGACGAATGGCCATCATTGTATTTCCACCCGCAGATGAAGCTCTTACTTGTCATCTACGTGGATGATCTCAAGATGGCAGGGCCCAAAGAGAATCTGCCTAAGGGTTGGGACATGCTGCGCCGAGAACTTCGATTAGAAGAAGAAACGCCACTAGGTTTGTATCTAGGTTGTCGCATCTCCAAGGGCGAGGCAACGTTGCATGACAAAACGAAGGTGCAGACCGTTACCTACGACATGGAGACGTACCTGGACATGACAGTCAAGAAGTACTGCGACGTGACTGGGTTCGATCCGACAAAATTCAAGACGGTACCATCGCCGAGTCCGGCTGAGGAGACTAAGAATCACCCAGCTCGTGCTCCGGCACAGTCAGGTAAAAGCCATCGATGCACGTGGTGTGGACACACCATGCCTGTTGATAAGGATGGTCGGCTTGTTCCGCCTCCACCTATTCCCAAGGCGCCAGAGGAAGAGGAAGTCAACGAGGCTAATCGCGGCGCACTTGCCCCGCAGGCAGCGAGCATTCTCATGAAGTTGCTTTATGCCGCGCGCATTTGCCGCTTTGATCTTCTGCGAAGTATCAACAACCTCGCACGCAAGATCACGAAATGGACCAAGAAGGAGGATGCTCTGCTTCATCATCTCATGGCCTATGTGCACCAGTCCAAACATCACATGATGATTGGATGGGTCGGGAACTCCTTGGAGGACTCGTCCATCGGGCTGTTTGCAGATGCGGACTATGCAGGTTGTGGAGAAAGTTTGAAATCTACCTCCGGTGCTCACTTGCACATTCAAGGTTCTCACACAAGATTTCCCTTGGCGGGACTTAGCAAAAGGCAGGGGTGCTTGAGTCATTCCACACCTGAGGCCGAGATTGTCGCGGCCGACTTTGCCATGTCACGTCTTGGATTGCCTGCTATCACGTTGTGGCAGCAGCTTGGAGGTCAAGACCCCAACTTCGTCTTCTACGACGACAACCAGACCATGATCGGGGTGATTCGCACGGGCAAGAATCCGACAATGCGTCATTTGGAGCGTACCCACGGCATCTGCATTGGCTGGATGCACTCTATCTTTCAGGAGGGTTACGTTTCTCTTGCTTATGAGGTCACTGCCAAGATGTCGGCGGACATACACACCAAATCGTTCAAGGATTCCGTATCCTGGACACATGCGTGTCAACTCATCAACATTTTTCCGCCAGCCCTCATCGGCTCCCAAGAGATTATGGATCTGATGCGCCCTACTCATACCCAGAGCACGGATGAGAAGGGTCAGCAGCACTACTCGTTCAAGAGCGAAGTGCCCTGTTTTCCTTACACGCAGACGCCGATCCTCCCTCAGGTGTTGTATCGCGCTGGTTTGTCCAGTAAGGAAGGCTTGCAAGAACACGACAGTGTGGACCCCATCCTGGTTGTCAAGTTCCCGCGCATGCTGCGGGGGCCGCCTTCCGCGTTGCCGCCTGGTCGCTACCTTCGGTCGACTTGGATTCTTCGTGAAGGGCAGTGGCACCAAATGGAGGACCGTGCTGCTATCCTTGATCAACCGGGCAAGTTCGACCGCTATGTGGAGCGTGCTGTGTTTCAGTACCATCCGGTACGGGGACATTTGCGCCCGGCCGCTATTGCGGACGTCCTTGCGCCGCCGTTTCTGCCTCCTCCTGCCCCGCCGTTGGGCCAGTCTTATGTGCGCGCCCTGCCCGCCAAATGGCGTGCGGTGGTTGTCACACTGGCGCGTGCCATCCATGGGGGGTACCAGGGCTTTACATTACCTCTTTGTTTCAACGGCCTGTCCAAAAGTCAAGCCTCCCAATTCGGCTATGACCAATGGTCGTCAGTGTACGAGGATGTATGGCATGATGCGGCCGAACAGAAAAGGGAATATCAAGGGTATGATGGAGCAATTGTGCCTCACGTGGTTGATTTCGCCGAAAACAAACCCAAGGAGGGCCTGGTGATCCAATTCCTCGACCACGACGGAGGGTTGGTCCATACTTACAAAAATCCTTACAGCCGTTGGAAATACCGTATCACTATCAAAGATGCTCCAAAGGCAGTGACGGTGTGGACATTGGTAGGAGTCGATGAGGAGAACTGGTGGAATGAGTATGCTCCTGGCAAGGACTGCATTGCGCAGCATGCTCCCGATTCTCACTACGACCCTGGGTTGCAAGTGAATGTTCTGAGTATGGGGCGAGAAGTTGACGACGCCATGTGTGCCTACCTCTTCGATGTGGTGGAAGCAAGGAAAAACAACCCTAACTCCGTGATCTTCGTCGGTGCAGGGGTGTTAGGCAAGAATTCGTGGCTGAGTCGGAAAATCGCCAACAACCCTGAAAGGGCCAAATTGCGGACGGACTACCCATGGGGGGAGGTCGTCCAAAGAATTGCGCGCAGAGCGGCATCGTGGGGAAACCAAGTCATCATTGAGGTGCCTCCTCGCGTACAAGTTCAAGAAACCAAGCAGTACAAGGGACTTCAGGAAGACGCCGTGTGGAAGAGCATCAAGATCCAAGGATGTACTCACGGGCAACGTTATATCTTCCGAGATCCTGTATCTCCCGGAACCGCCGTTGAGCTCGGCTACTGCAGGGATGAATGGGAGTACTTTGCCGCAAACGTCGCGTTGCATCCTAAGTCGTCTGACATGTGCTCAGCCAAACATGTGCACATGACTGATGCGGACGCTAAGGATCGATCTGATAATTGCGAGTTAACCAGCCAAATTTCCAGGAGATTGCTTAAGACCTTGAAATTTCAGGCAACGGGCGACGGGAAATTGGTTGCAATGCCGTCAAAGGCTGAAGGACGAAAGCCTGACCGCATAATTGTTGACCTTTGTGGCATGGGCAATGGCTACGCCGTGTCCAAGTCCACTAAGGGATGCGCTCGCATTACATGTAAAGAGCTGATTGGCTCCAATGCCGACGAGGATAACCTTGTCGGTGCAATGAAGAAGTCGTGCCGGAATGACCTGCGCACACCTGTGCTGTTCGTGGCATCGCTTTTGCGATCAGGTGCCAGTCCTGGAGGTAGCGAAGGGGCTTGCGTGGGGGGTGAGAAGCGTTCCGGTGGGAAGTACAAGGTTTTCAGAAGTGTCTTGAAATCTCTCAAACGCCTGCTGAAGAAGTGTGCGGAATTTTCCGACGTCTATTTTTCGCTTGACATGCCTTCTTCATGTTCATGTTGGTCTTGGCCAGAGTTGCATGCTCTTGTTTCAAGTGGCAAGGTGACAAAGGTTAAGGTTGATGATCATGTTGGTGCTGATGGCGATGGTGGTGGACGCAGGATCATGTTCTCTAACATGCCCGAGGCGGATCGTTTGCTGGTGAAATCATCTGGTTGCTTGGACCATGAAACGGGGAACAGCTTGTCGCAGTGCATTGAGGCGTCATGGCGGTCAATTGCGAAGAATGCTCGCAGCCTTGTTCGAGCTCATGCTAGTCTCAGTCGTGACGCACATGAATCTGAGGACACTGCATGGCAGCAACGTCAGTGTGTAAGCACTGATGGAGGGGCTACTAGACAGCCCCGACTAAGGAACAACTAAGGTCTGACCTGACTGATCGGGGAAGGGTGTCTCTTACAGAGTACCTGGAACCGTGAAGTCGTATAGGGGTAGGTACTTCTCTCCCACGGAGGAAGCACCGGGTCCCGAGCCATGGAAGAAAGCTACAATGCCTATGAACTGTCCTTCGAAGGAGTGGCCCATGAAGAAGTTTTCCCACCTGGTGGAATGATGCGGACGTTCATGAAGTTCCACACGTTTCTGCAGATGTACTCTGAGGATTCGTCGCAGAGCGTACCGCTCCCGCCAAAGATTACGAAAGACAAAGTGGTCGACAATGATCTCATCCGCACGTGGGCAGCATTCAAAGCACCACCGCTGGTCTTGCTATTCACTTGCGCAAATCTGTCGTCAGGAGGGGACCTGTCCATTCGAGTTCGAGAGATCCTCAAGGCTTGCTTATTTGCCGACCCGGAGGAGTACATGAACAAACCCTATGGGGAGATCCTCGCCATGGTCATCAAATTTGGTGGAGGCCTCAAGCACGTTGTTGCTGATTACGGAGGGAAGTTCCATGCCATCACAAGGTTTATGGTGGATGAGGAAGTGATCCGTGATGATGCAAAGCTGGCTGTGGTTGAACTGGAACAAGAAAGGCAACAAGTTCGGTTCGATTTGAACACCGCGACCAGGAACATTGTCAACGCGGATGTTTACTACAATCTCGCCGTCCTCATCAACTCCGTGGAGACGCCTTACCAGGCCGTGACAGATACAAGAATTCAGCAGTGGTATACGGTGAACCAGGACTACTACCACAAGTTGCCTATGTCAGGCAGGGCACCCGACCAATCCGACTTGTTGGGAGAGCCTACGTTACGTAGGGTGTGCAAGCTGATGTACATGTTCGCAAAGCATACTGGATATGGGCTTCGAACCTACAACCAAGAATGTGCAGCGAGCAGCGACGGCGCTTCGCCGATCAATGTCCACCAGCTGGCTTTGATGATGCGCACAATGCCCCAGGGCATGGGACATCCGCTCGCCTTTGCGATGAACTCGCTCCAGGCATTCAGCATATGTCTCTACGTGCTTCATTCCTATGTGTCGTGGGTAGATCCACACAGTGGGCTCCCGCATTACCGATGGACTACTGAGGTGCTCCCCGATTCCGACTATACCACGTATGCCTTTCTCAAGCACCATGTGGAAGCAGTATGTGCAGCTCAAGACAAGAACGGATTCCAGTTGCCGGAGACGTTCCGTGGCTACGCCTGGAACCAATGCGGAGTCGAATCTGGATACGTGGCTGACTGCGCCACCAAACGTGACACCTTGGGCATATGGGAAGCTGAATTCCAACAGATGAGAGCACCGAGTCCGCTGATGCAAGATGATGGCCTATTTCCACCCAATCTTCAACGGCATCCTAACTGGGTATACGCGTCGGGGAGAGTTGCGATGCCTACGGCAAGCAATCTCGAACCGGAAGGAATCGTGCACCCTGAACATGGAAGGACGCCGGGGCAAGCGCGGGACTCCGCCACAGAACCTCGTGCCACTCCAAGCCACGGACCAAAGAGGGCAAGGACGGACGAGGCAACGGCATCGGCATCGTCATCTTCTGCAGCACCTCCTCCACAACAACAGCCTCCACAACCGGAAGAGGAACCAACGCAACCGGCATGGGAGGAAGCTCCAATCCCTGCTGGCGCTCAGGAAAGCTGGTATCACTATGTCAACATCATTGAGAAGGGCTGTCGCTCTGCTTTGCTGGCGACGATCCGTGATCGCGACGAGTACCCGGCTACCATTGACGAGACGCCAAAGTTTGTGGCCAACCACGACGTGGGGACCACGCCTATTCAGCATTACGTCAGAAGACTGGTGACCTATTTGGCAAGGGTTCGTTCCGTTTCCCAAAGTGATGACAAAGGTCTCAATCTGAAAGTCTACGTGAAGCTGAACACAAAGGCGTGGCTTCGGATGTACTCACGACTATACCACGCGCTGGCGTTGGTGTCGTGCGTGCATCTTCCTTCTCCTCCAATGCTTACCTCGGCAGTAATGATCGAGGCAGATCGCGACCTTGTCGAGAGCGATTCCGTTCCGGAAGAGGCGAGGGTCAACACCATGAACACGCTGAATGGATTTCGCAATAGTTTGGGTATGGGTGGCAAACCCGACGCCGTGACTATGCGCTCTCAGTGCGCGATCCTCGTTCAGGACTTTGACATCATCGCAAGAACTAGAGGATCAACGCACACGCTGAGAGAGAACCTCAGCATGCATGGATGGAGCGAGACTCACATTGTGAGCCCGTCGATCACTACAGGAGCAAATTACAACTTTCAAGTTACAAAAGGGTCATTGGAATCGGTGAATGCCACATTGGACGGCTTGTCCGAAGAGCAAATCGCAACCGTCACGTTGCACTACCATCTGTCTCTCCAAGCAATCCTCATCGAGAATATGTCCTTTCCGATGAGTGACGTTGGTGACGGAGCGGCAATTCGTGTCAGGTTGCAGCAACAGCTCAAGAAACGTACGTTGACCCTATCATCGCAGCAGGGAAGCGTACCACGCGCCCTCCAATTGTCAACATCAACCACGACCTACGGTTCGTTGGAGCAGCTAGCAACTACCTTCTCAAGAAGGCTTCTATGTTCAACGGTTTCCACGCGCTGGGAATGTACATTGAACTGGAGTTGCGGGCCCGAGCATGCGTGGTGATTCATGGATCTTCGTTCTGGTCGAGAATGTACAGCCAGATGAAACATTCGTCGTCGAGCGTACATTCGCTGTCAGCCGAAAAGCTGCCGGCACCGGACTCTCGAGTCAGATTCAAATTGGGCTACGCTATCTATGAGAAGCAGCTGTTCAGCGAGATGATGGTATCCGCGTGTTTTGTCGAGGCATCGAGAATCCGCTCATGGGACGAAAGTGTCCGCATCGATACAGTTGCGCACCCGTCGCTCGTCGAGATCTGGGAGGACAAGAGTGAAGTCACCACGTCCACAAAGATTTCGCAGACATGGTTCACGGGAGAACAGCAACAACAAATCAGGTCCGGTGCCCAGGGCGACACAGTTGCTGAGTCGTCCACGGTCACTTGGCAGGACTTTGACATCGCCATGACTGTTCCCGAAGCCTACTATGACAACAGGCACTATTGGTTCAGGATCGACACCTACGCGACCGCAAACACTGGCTATGTCAAAGGGAGAGCGTTCTATTGCCCAGGCTGTGACGCTATGAAATTGGCTGAGTGCTACGCACAAGCCTTCTTCAAGCCAACGGGAAACGGGTACCCTGGACACTGCATTGGATGCGCACACACTTCAGCTTTGAAGGTGCAGCATCTCATCAACTCCTTCAACGACTTAGTCGCGTCCCAGAAATACACCTTGGCGTGCGCAAAGCACCTCTATGACCTGAGGCTTCAATTTGTGGACCCTCGTCAGGACATCAAGGAGTTCCTCAAAGCATGTGCGGAAGTGACCTACGAAGACATTGGCAAAACGGTTTCTCACTACGGTGGTCTCCGGATTACAGCCAGTCAGGCCATCGAGTACGCGGCATGGGGAAAAGCCAAACAGTTGGCATGGGACAGAGGATGCGATTCCGAAGGGAAGACCTGCTACATCTGCTACTACGATGCCGGGAACTGCGCTTATGCTGGTTTCATGAGAATGCTTTTGACTCCGGAAGAGCGCCAAGAATGCTACAGAGGGTCAGCTTTGCCTAAGGAGGAACTCTTGGGCGACACATTGGAGCTGGCACTCGGGCTTCTTACAATAGCGATGAGGTATCCAAATCATTTCCCAAATTGGGGTGGTCTTGAAGGGGCAAATGCGTGCGTGAGAGGAATCGAAAGATCATTCTTCCGCTATGCGTCGGCCGAGGCTATCGAGCTCATCACGGTTGACTCCCCACGCAAGAGGACACCACCCAAGAAGAATGAACAAGTCGCTGAGATCGTCAACAACTTGTCCGCTGACCTCGTGATTGATTTCACTGTGATCGTCGATGGTGATGTCTACCCCGTAGAAATTGCAAGGAACGACGAGACACAGGCCGCTGACAACGTCACGGGCGATCCAGGGGTTTCAGTTGCACCACCAATACCGACACAGGACGTTGATGTGGATGCGCAACCTGAAGAAGAACAGGGTGCTGAAGAGCCCGATCCCAGGCAGAGAGTTCGTGAGGTGCTCGTCACACAGCTTCAGGACTATGTGGGAATACTTGCTCAGGGCGAAATGTCGGTCGGGAGCAATAACTTCACGTTCTGCATTGCTTGTGGCAGTGAATCACATCATCTGTCCGATTGCACCGAAAATGCTGCAACCCGAGATCTGATACTTCGAAGCATTCAGGTCATCAGGGACAGCCTTCTTCGTTATCCACGTCGACCACCTACACAACAAGCTGAGCCAATGGACGTTGATACCACAGACCATGTGAGTGTTGCTTCCTCGGACCGACGACCCAAGGCCAAAGCCCGACCGCGACGCGGAGGCGAAGCCGTTCGGGGTGATGTGGTCTTGATTCGTTACGAGAACAAGCACAACCTATGCACGGAAGTGGAGAACCGTCGAGGCTTACATGACGCTTGTGGTGTACCGCTGCGGGAAATGGGACCCGAGAACAGTCAGCGGGTGGTGGATCTCATTGAGCAGCTTTCGGACCATCGTGACCGACGACTGCCTCAACGAGGAGATCGTCCAAGCTTCGAGTATGATGAGAATACTCAACAATGGGCAAATTCAGGCTACGAATCCATCGGCGGCGGAAGGCCTATCCGATGCGGAATTCTTGATCTGATCCCAACCAAGGGTGCAAGCTTCATCAACAATCGATGGGACATCGTGAATGAAGTTGTCCTTCGCAACATCAACCGTCATCGAAGAATGAACGCAGAATGGGCGCTATCCTGCATTCAATCTGACTTACGCCACAGAATTGCCAGGCGCTCAGGTTCGGAATGGCTTGACAACCGGTGCCAAGTGGCATTCAGCAGCGTTATTCGATGTGATGAAGGAGGGTGGGTGCTGATAGAGGACTTGGTGAGGCATGAGCAACTATGGACCCACGAAAGTAGACGCATTACCGAAGCGGTGTCAAGGACCGACGAGTACCAAAGGAAGAGAGTGTACAATGAGAGACTGCAGTTACTGTTCCAGGGGAATATGCTTGCAGCCACGAAACGCCGCAAGGCCAAGATCCGGCTACAGTTCTTGGGTGTGAGAGTGAAGAACCCCGGCACAGAGACTCTTGGATCTGCGAACTCGAACATGTTGGTGTCGGTTCCAGATCAGATCACAGAGATCCAGAACAACGACCGTTGCCGACACAATCAGAGGTACCTGAATGTTTGCAACGGCTGGGTGAAGCCATGGGCTGTCAGGGCCACAAGTGGTCACTCTACGCACTCCGATCCCCAGAACAATTTGCTTCAGTTGGACAAGGACCGGTTCGCAATATCTCCATCTATGACCCTCTTGACACGTCTCGGGGGCGCGTTCCACGCTACGGCATGCCGCAACTTGGATTCTATCGTTCTGCAGGGCGTCATGCCTGGTTCGGAGGATCCTGACGGGGACTTCGACCAGCGACGTCGATTTCAGGACAACCGAGGTGGCAGACTCCACAGTTATTGGGGGGTATTCGCGCCGTTCGATGACCGGAACGCTACGACCAAAGCTCGGGTACACGGGCCGCAAGCCAAGCACATGCCCCTTGTGGTCCTCCATGTCGCTTCGACAGATCTTGCCCGAGAAGGTGGACGTATCACTGACAGCGGTGTCATCATCCTTGGTCGAACGATATCGTTCCAGTTCGTGAAGGAGGTATGGTTTTGCGTCCCGAATCCTCAGGATACACATTCGTTCGCTCTGGTGGAAAAGATCTATGATGAACGATTGGAGAAAGAGATGGTGTTGGACTACAATGGATCTCCATTGCTTCCTGAATTCGAGAGATATCGAACGCCAAGCAAGATCATGGAATTGCTTTGCGAGATGCCTCCTGGACCCCATGACACAAGCAAGGAGCAGATAATGCGAGACCTTACCACTGTTTTGGAGGCCCACAGGGAGAACACGGTTCGACATCACTACATGGACAAGGGCATCAAGTTTGTCATCAAGAACTGGCGACCCGAAGATCTACGAAGAGATGAGGATGGCAGGAGAATGAGGGTATGCCCAGCGTGCTACAACATTGTTCCAGCATGCTTTTCTCGATGCACATCCTGCTGGTCACAATTCGTTTCTTGCGGATACTACCAAGGTACTCCACAACGGGATACTCCAACGGAGATCCCAAGTGACTTCATTGCTCAGACGATGGAAGCTGCGGCAGCAGCAGTACCTGAGGCAACCGTCGAGGAACAGGAAGCCATGGAAGCGGAATCGGTTGCGGAACCCGAAGCAATTCCAGAACCATCCGTTGTTGGTGATGACGATCCAGAACAGGAACCTGATGAAGAAATGGACACGGAACCAGGAGAGGACTTTGACGACCAAGTACCAGATGCGGTGGCACAGGAACGACGTCCCCTCCTCATTGCCGGTCAGTCTTTGAACATCGACCCTGAACTGCAAATCGCCCGCACCGCCATGCAGCCGCCCTACTACCACGGCAAACGGAACGCCCATTGCATCGACGCCAACATGGCCGCTCTTTCGTACATGGCGTTCGTTGTATGCAGAACCATCTACAAAGCTTGGTCAGGATTCGCGAAATGGGCGACTATGCCGTTGTTTCAGATGAGAGAGAATTTCGCACATGGCCAACGCTATGATGTGCTCGGAAAGTGGGGAACTTTGGCTGGAGTGGATAAAGAAACAGGTGTGAGCAGGGACGTGACTGATGAGGAGATCCTTCGCTTTGCTAAGGAGCCTGAAAACCTCAAGTCGTATGATCCCAACGGGACTTACACTTTCAAGCGCTTCCGGACGAACCAGATGCTTTCGCTATTGACACGGGGAGCCAACATGATGGGAATCGGCAGAGATAACTTCAATCCAACCACGTACTTGAAGAGTAACAAGGATGAAGACGTGAAGGCAATGCACTTTTGTTGCCTCAACGTCTTATGTGAAGTTATCCCGATGGTGACAGGACATCAACAATTTTCGGTACTACGAAACACGCCAACTGGACCAGTGGACTTTCTGTACATCGACCCAGGTCGGCATCCTCTTGACTCATGCAGATTATTCCGTCCAGACCGTTGGATTGCTGGTGGACCACAACGTGCAAATGCCAGCGCACTTCATGGACAGATTGGTCAAGTCTAGAGTTGAAAGACAGCAAAATCCGAATACTCGACGTCCTGAAGCATTACATCACATTTCGGCCGAAGAGTATCTCCCTCCGGGTGGTACTTCCATCATGGACACGCCCGTCACTACGGAGGAACGTGCAAGCGCTTCCTCGGCAAAGGGACCTTCAAAAGGGCGTGAGAGAACCGGAGATGAGCAACATGGTGGCTGGAACACCAATTCCTACCACGACTACATCGCCGGCAAAGGCCGAAACAAAGGCAAGGACAAAGGAAAGCAGAGGAACCAGTATCCAGAGGAGAACCTCCGGCCCTGGGAACGCGATCCTACGTCAACGCGAAGATGGTGGCGAGACAACACATGATCTACATCATCTTCCAGCTTGTGACCTCTGTGCTTCGCACGTGGAATTCCATCGCGAATGCTCCTTTCTTCGGTGACGCCTGATTCGTTTGCCATTTCAGGGGATCGTTACCGACGTAGATGAGTGTCACAACGTTTCTAATTGGGATGCAAAAGCTCTGATCTATACGTCAAAGTTGCGGCGGAACAAATTTTCTGATATTCCTATCGTGCCATCTTCCGGGTGAGCAGCGTCAGAGACGCAACTCATGGGGGGTGCGAACGGACTGCGATGCCTTGTCAAGTTCCAAGGTGTCACTATAAGAGCTGTGAGCAAGACCGTGTAAAGTGCAAGGGAAGGGGGCACGCCACGCGTCCCTCGTCTCTAGGAGTAGGCTTGTGGTAGTGCTACGCACACCGCAATGCCTATCCATCCTTTCAGTATGACCGCCCATGCAACGTTTGGCTCAAGAATGAGCACAAGCTCTAGAAAGCATTGCCCATAGCTAAAGTGCTATAATCTTCTGTGATTCTCCGAGTAGACAGAGCTATCCCGTGCACAGACGATCCACCGCCGGCCGTGAGTGTGCAAAACGAGCGAACGTTGGATCTGCCTGCATAGGAGTGCGTGTGTGGAAGTGGAAGTAACGGTGATCCAGCTTGTAGAAGGCAACCACGCCAACAATCAATACAGCTCTTTGTGGGGTGAGCGACAGAGAACATTACCAGGATCAAATCCCCACGCAGATACTTCATGAGCCTATGTTCAAGTGTATACTATATGGGAGTTTCCGAAAATAGGGGACCCTAATATAGCACCCCCTAATTTCGGAAACTCCCATATCTAGGTTTTTGTAGAAGTCACGGAAAGGTGTCGGGCCACCGCAACTATTCAAAGCCTCGAAGTCTGAACCAAAAACCACCGCAGGATGCCAGCCACGTAATGACGGGGCCTTAATAATTAGAATAGGGTTTTGGGGCCCGTTGTACTATAAATATAATAAGGAACCCCCAAACTAGTATAGGCAATTATTTAGGCCCCTAGGGTAGTGGAACAGCAGGGTGGCATTCACAGCAGAATCCAATGAGGATTTCAGCAAGCCTTGGCAGAGGAGTCCGAGATGGAACGGACTTTCTACCGGAGCCCGGAGGACGAGCCCCCCGAACCGAAGAAGTGGCACAGCTGCAGCTGATTTCGGGTCCAGGAGCCATTTCAATCTACAAGGCGTGTGTAGGAGAACGTTTCCTTAGCCATTGAGTTGGGAATTGTGGCAGCCTGCCTGAGCGACAGCGTAGTTTTCTTCCTACGCGGCCGAGTGGTGATCTACCGTTGCGTTGTTCAGAGAACTGATACTGTAGTAGTCAAATTCAACAATCCAACCCAGGGCTTTGAATACTTAGCAATAGCATCCCATTATTTGTCCCTGCAGTTCCAGTGTAAAAATTCGTCCCGAAACCGCCTCGTGATTGCAAACGGTCATGAATCTGTGTTACAAGCCGATGAGGTTATATTTCATCGGAAGTTGCCTGCAGTTCTGCTTTCTGTTTACTGCATCTTGTCTAGACAGTTTTCTGCGGTATCCAGCGTTTTTGTTTTTGAACCAGCGTCATGGCAGACCACACTTCGTCAATGTCGGTCAAGACACGGTGTATCTTTAGCCTAAGCCGATCTGCAGCTGCCCTCGCGACGCTGCACACAAACCGTGTGAAGGGTGTCAATGCCGAACCAACCCTTGTCAACTTGTAAATTTCTCGAGTTGGCTAGAACGGACGTGGGTTCTACGTTGAAGCATCGCTTCAATGCAAGAAACACCCCCGCCAATTGACTCTTCCATGCTTTGTCATGTAAGACAGTAATGTGTGCTTTAGCACCAGAAGGCACTCAACTCGGTGCATCAGAGCCAGGAAATCGGAACCAAGTTGACCGTCCTGACTCGCAATCTCGATGGTTTTGGGCTTGCGGTCTAGTACTCGGGGCTGTTCCCTGGTCCTGCAACCTTTTCAGTGTTATCCAAGTCTTGCTGCCTCAAGCCCAGGCCAAAAGAGATCGGCTGGACACATCTCTCAGTGGCATCGGAAGATGTCTTGGACGGGCTGCAGATCGTTTAGCGAAGGGGATCGTTGTGTTCACCGATTGGGTTTCCAGGCCGAAAGCCCCCAATCACAAGTCCTGAGTTGCACAAACCAGGGAAAACAGCTGTAACATTTTCGCAAGCCGAAGTCCCATGTTCGCTGACAAGCAAACATGGCCCACTGTAACAACATGGTCTGAGCAGGACAGTCTCGAAACGGCCGTGCAGTGTTTCGCCTGCACTAAGGATTTGGGGTTAGAATTCTGCCGAGGGTGTCATGCTTGCTTCGGGCTCCGGTCATGCTCTCTAATGTAGGAACCTGATTCAGAAACCTTGGGCGCCTGTAACCCCAAACTGAATCAGGTTCCTACATTACAAAAGTGCGACTCCTGTCAGGCGGACAGGATCCTCTCTCATGGAGTCAAGAAGCGATAGTTTCGAAGACTGCCCAAACGAAGACATGGCTTGAGCCCCGTCCCGAGAAGCTCCCGAAACCCTAGACCCCTAATATAGGGCCGAGATGATTATCAACTCAATTTTTGGGGCTCCTTATCACAAGTATCGTATTACGGGCCCCTAAGCCCTATTCCAATTTTTAAGGCTCCATATTACAGCACGCATCGCCCTCATCATCATCATCATCGTGATCATGACATGCATTTCATTTATAAAACGTTTAGAATTCGCCACCTTTATTCTACACACTAATCTGTTGGAGCCTACTGTAAGTCTTACACCACATACTTACCCTTTCGCCTAGAGCCCCACGCAGAGAGAGCAGAAAGAGAGCGAACTATACTTGCGATTCTTAAACGCCTGTGGTCCTTAAGTATGGAGCCCACTGCTTAGGTTTGCGCAAGGTTTGCATAAGGCGCCTGATCTCCGAAACTAGATATGGGTCCAAGACTGGGCTGCAGGCTCAAACCCACTAAAACATGCAGTCCGTCCGCCTGGACCTAGCAGGGCCTATTGGTACAGGAGTGTGGTGTTTGCAAGTTTCGAGTTTGAGGCAGTCATAGAATATGATCTTTGCCTAAGCAGATGATGGCAGGTTTGTGGATCACGTGCCGAGGTCGACGGAGCTTGTGGTCAAAGCGTCCACAGTAGTCAGAGGTATTTGAGCCTTCGAACCTTCGGTTCTTGCTGCGGCTCGCGGCCCAAGAGGAAGGCAGTATGAAGCCTCCGATGAAGAGGAAGCCATGTGCATTCTTCGCGTATGTTCTCTCGAATTTCCTGGCGTTCCTTCCGCTCCTGTAGTTTGTGTGTCGTACGCCAGCCACCAGCTTGGTGGAAAGCCGGACATCGCCGGCAGCGGCCGGACAGCGTTGCAGAGGCTGAGCTCCTCGCGCGCCTGGCGGTGATTTTGCAGCCAGAGGAGCCCATCAAAGAGCTCTTCCGAGACTTCCGAGTGAAGAAAAGCGACGGACGGAGTCGTAGCACCTTGAGCCCGGATCTGACCGTCTACGGCGCTTTGCAGGCTGAGGACGCGGCCTTGTTTTTGGAGTACGACGGCTACTACCGGCATCTGTTGCCAGCAGGGATAGCAGCTGACAGCAAAAAGACCCATGCACTTTTGGACTTTGCACCTGCAGGATCGCAGGTGGTGCGCATAGCCCATGCCCGTAGGGAATGGGATCACGGATGCGACATGGGAGAAGTTGTTATCGACGTGTGGCAACAGGGCCGCGACGCTTCATTGGCGAAGGCACTCCGACAAGTCACCATGTCCTTGTTGAAGCAGCTGGGAAGTGCACTCCAGCCTGGGCTCAGAGCCAAATTGCAGGCCTTCGTGGAGACTCCTGGCGGGATCTCCTGGACGGCAGCAGTTGAGTTTACTGAAAAAGCTTTTGAGTTCGACCAAGCACCTCTGCATGAGTTTCTGCAGATGCAGCTGGAGTTGTCGTTTCCCCAAGCGGAGGAACTATTGAAGACATGTCCCGCGCTAGCACGCCTCGACATTGAAGAGCACCTCGAGCCTGTAAGGCAGTTCCTGGAAGACTTTGGTCTCGAGAAGGCTCAGGTTGTCAAAGTGATTGTTCGATATCCGCCACTTCTGGGCTACCGCATCGAAGAGCACTTGAAGCCCACGGTCCAATGGCTACGAGACGTGGGGTTGACAAAAGCTGACATTGCCAAATTGATTGTTCGAACGCCACAAGTGCTGGGCTGCAGCATCGCAGCAAACTTGAAGCCCACGGTCCAATGGCTACGAGACCTTGGCTTGACAAAAGCTGACATTGCCAAAGTGATTGTTCGAGCGCCACAAGTGCTGGGCTGCAGCATCGAAGAAAACTTGAAGCCCACGGTCCAATGGCTACGAGACGTGGGGTTGACAAATGCTAACATTGCCAAAGTGATTGTTCGAGCGCCACGAGTGCTGGGCTGCAGCATCGCAGAAAACTTGAAGCCCACGGTCCAATGGCTACGAGACCTTGGCTTGACAAAAGCTGACATTGCCAAATTGATTGTTCGAACGCCACAAGTGCTGGGCTGCAGCATCGCAGCAAACTTGAAGCCCACGGTCCAATGGCTACGAGACCTTGGCTTGACAAAAGCTGACATTGCCAAAGTGATTGTTCGAGCGCCACAAGTGCTGGGCTGCAGCATCGAAGAAAACTTGAAGCCCACGGTCCAATGGCTACGAGACGTGGGGTTGACAAATGCTAACATTGCCAAAGTGATTGTTCGATTTCCACACGTGCTGGGCTACAGCATTGAAGAAAACTTGAAGCCCACGGCCCAATGGCTACGAGACCTGGGGTTGACAAAAGCTGGCATCGCCAAAGTGATTTTTCGATTTCCACAAGTGCTGGGCTGCAGCATCGAAGAAAACTTGAAGCCCACGGTCCAATGGCTACGAAACGCGGGGTTGACAAATGCTAACATTGCCAAAGTGATTGTTCGATCGCCACAAGTGCTGGGCTACAGCATCGAAGAGAACTTGAATCCGAAGGTTCTTTGGTTGTTGGAGCGGTTCTCCTCTGAGTTCGTTTGCGGATTGTTGGTACGCAATCCGTATGTGTTTGGCCGAAGTCTACAATGTTGGGTCCGGCGATCTTTGGTTCTCCAGCAAATAGGCAAGCTGTCTGTGTTTGGGTCCGCAATGATGTTAACAGATGCTGCTTTTGCGGTGAGGTACGAGGGTAAAAAGCGAGCAGCAAACTTGTGATGCCGAACGTGGAACTTGCCAACATGCGGAAAAAGCGTATGTACGCAAGCGGTTGTGTGTTCCCGGCTACAAGACGTCCAGGACTTTCGGGCGCACAGACTTTCTCTCGGAGTTTGAAGCTTTCGGACTTCGAGGGTTCGTAGTTGTATGTGTTGAGGGGCAGGGTTTCCGGAGGTGGAAATTTTCGCGTTCGGGCATTAGGACTTGCTGGAGAGATCTTAGATTGTCTTTAGGTTTATAGGGTGGACTCTACCGTTGAGGGAGCTTTGTGCCTAGGCGGCTCCGATACCAGTACAACCAACGCTGTAGCATCCGTTTGTATTCCGCCGGCTTTGGGCTTGGCCTATGGCTCCTGTGGGGGGGGCCGGATTCTTTAGGGTATTCAAGGGTTTAAAGACTTTTAGGGCTTGTCTTCGGGTTGAACCCAATTACCTTGATAGTTTGTTATCCCATGGCTTGATGCCTTTCAGACAGTCACACACTATAATTATAGAACCTAACATGTAGATAAGGTTGGGTTGTGTTTTTGTGGGGTCAGATTCTGAGGAAATCCAGGACTCCGGGCAGATCGGGGTTGGTCATGACAGGCTCTGGCAGGGATAGATTCCAGTACTTGGAGGTTCATGGGTAGTTATCATGTAGTGTTATAAGTACGGAGACTATACTTATAAACCATATTGGGGGACTTATAACCCCACTTAGAAGTACCTATGAACCTCCAAGTAATCCTCCGAAGCAGAATGAACCTCATCTTGCAAGCCCGAGAGCGAGAGCATGATCCTTGAAACCCTAAGCCATAAGCCCTCACGCCCTAAAACAACTCAACCCTGCACTCTACGCCTACAACCCTCGAAGAACAAACGAGTTCGAAAGAAAAATATACCAAATGCTCAGATATACGTCCATGGCACGGACATTGCGCGAGAAGGGCCTCCTCGGCCGAGGTATCAGGCCGGCTACCGCGACTCTTCGTGTCTTCTTGACTGTCATTCAGGGTTCTATAAATATACTGCCAAGTGCCGGCTATCGTGTCTTCTTGACGAGCAACTAGGGTTCTGTAAGAACCTTTTCAGGCAACTGCAAGGTCTGAAGACGATACTTCCGTGAGAGTGAATGCAAGGGGTGTTCTACCTTTGAAACCAACTGTATTTATAATAAGGGTATGGTAAAGGTACGGAAGCCATGAACGACAGTCACTTATGCCTTTTCTACAGTTTAGTGTTTGATTTCTTCTGTGTTCGTCGAGAGGCGCCTGGAGTTGTTGAGCATCAGACTCTGGCTTTCGAGGTTGACGTCATACTGTAGGGATCAAACCATTCGTTCATAACTCGTGCTAGTTTACTCTTCTCGGCCTTGGTATGTTAATCAGTTAATCATGGGTATCATATGCGTGCCAGATTGCAGATAAGATTATCCGTTTGTCGGACTTGAGCCATCAGAGTGCTCCTATAGATAATGCTTTTATACTTTTATGTACGTACGTGGGGTTTGGGATCAGTTCGTTAGGGAACAGGGTGCTTGTGTCGGAATGTCTGGAAGTACTGGGGAATGCAGTTGATGTTTGGGAGGTTCATTCTTCTTAGCCAGGCGTGAGTACCCAGAGTAGGTTCACTAGGTTTGAGTTCAATGGTAAAAAAATTTGGGATGAACGGGACGTGTTCACAGTTTAGATGTAGTAAGCTTTTCGATGAGGCTCAAGAGTCCTAACGATTTCGGCAGACTTCCGTACTACAATGCAGGTTACCCTCGATACCCCACTCTACATGCTCCTCTTCCATCGAGCTAAAGCTCTTCGCAGAAAGTCGGCAAGACCATGGGCCAGAGGACAGGACAAAAGCAGCACCCTTACACTCAAGCCTTGGGCCCCAAGCAGCATGCAACGAATAGGGTGATATCGCACCGAAAAACCCAAGAATTCTTCCTAAGGGACCGTAAGCTGTGACCTAAGGATTTTAAGCTATGCGAGCTATGGTATACGGAATATATTTCTATATATACCATGCATACTGCAGGATTCTGTCCCTAAGCCCTGGCCCATAAAGCCGGCAAAGCGCTAGACCCTAAGCAATGAAGCCCTAAGCCCAGAACCATTCTATTCATTGTGGCTTGCACTCCTAAATTAGTGAATGTCTCACTCGTCAGACCTCGAACCATACTTGGAGGTTCATGGGTAGTTATAAATGGGCTTATAAGTCCCCCAATATGGGTTATGAGTATAGGTACTCTACTTATAACCCTACTTCTAACTACCCATGAACCTCCAAGTAGGCTCTAAACCCTATACCCTTATAGAATCCCTGCCCTTAAAGGAACCCTTATGGCTATGCCTCGCCTGGATTGTCCGAGTGTGGAAACGCAGGATGATGGAGAGAGCCCTGGCCATCGTCGAACGCCGGGAGATGGCTCACCCGGCGCTCTGCCTGGTCGCTGCCCAAGTCGGCTTAGGGTCTGTCATGACCTTAGATAGTGAACGGGGGAACTTTTAATTTCTTGGCCTTATATGAGCTCTATTTTAGAAAGTTTGAACTTTCTGAGGCCCGGTTGCTGAAGAAAAGAGTGATAAGTTTCATAGGGCTTCTTTCGGGTTTCGTAGGCTTTCTAGAAGGCTTTACAGGAGGTTTAGAGTTCGGGGGCCTTCATAATTAGACGGCGTAGAGCTTTATGTGGATGCTTCCCTCAGAGCTTTTGTCAGTGAATGCCGCAGCTTCTGGACAAAGCCACACGTTAGGTTGGAAAAGGTTTGAACAAGTTGCCATAACTACCCCCGCACGGGTAAGTTGAGGTCTGACAGTAACCTTACCCGAACCTAAGAATGAACCTAAGAATGACCCATATAATATCCCTCAGCAACCTGAAATACAAGTCTTCTTGGAATCATTTGGTGCTTGGAGCAATTAGTGCCTTTGATGTAAGCCTTGCTCTTGTTGCTACTGTCGTGAAGCTTGTTTTCGCTGTAGTTTTCAGTTGTTTTGTCGTACGTCGTACTGGCTTCTTGGTGCTGCTAGGGTTCTGATGATTATGACGACTTTGACGGTTGTCGATTTCTTGTTGCTGCTCCCAATCTTGCTGTCACAGGGTGGTTCAAGAACCCCCGTGCGTTCCCAGATGCAGGCCCTCACCCTCATCTTCAAGCCCGTCAGCCCGAAAACCCAAAGCTGTAATCCGGGTAGCCTAGCTCCCTTCCTGAAGGAAGCTGCGAAAGTCCGCATCAACTATGCGGCATACCTCAGCGAAGGCCGGAAGACTGCATGCGAACGCTGCTCGCAGCAAGGCCGTTCTAACGCAGAGCGGATGCTGTGAAGCTTTCTCCATCTCGGACTCGTTTTTCTCAAAGCTTCCTATCCAACAGACCAACGGACAGCCAGACAGACAGACACACAGACAGAATGAGCGAGACATCAGAAGAATCACCCTGAGCCCCCCCACAGCCTAGGCCCCAAACTTCAAACCCTAAACCCCGCAACCCGAAGCCGGAGATTGCGGGAGGCTTCCGACACCGGCAGGCACTGCAAATCATCAAGGACAGCGGTTGTTCGAAGTCAGGAGGGCTTGGATTTTCAGCGTTAGAGTGGGTTTCCGTGTTGAGCGGATAGGGTTTAGGGTTTCGAAGCTTCTTCAGGATATGGGTTTCCGTGCTGACCGGTTTCACGGTTCCCTAGAAGATTCCAGTTACCCCGAATTTGGCACAAAGTATCGACTGACAGGCCCGAGCAAGAGCTGGGGTTACGGGTTCGAATTCGCTGCACGGGAAGATTTTTCCGGGACCTGAACCCTTACTCCAAACCCTCAACCATGAACCCTACACCCGAAAGCCATATCCCCACAAACCCAAATCTTAGACACGAAATTATGTTAGTCTCGCCTTGCCTGTCTAAGGCCGGTCCTCCTTGCTTTGCAGAACGCAAGCAAAAAGTTAGCCAAGACTACGAGTTTCGGGTTTAGGGTTGCTTAATACCAGGCGTCCTTGCAAGCAAGTCTGCAGCAAAAAGGGTTTCTTAATAGGAGCCAATGTTCAGGTGGTTGCACATGTCCTGATTCAACATGGTCTAGCTGGGTTTTGCAGCGGCGCTGGTACGAAGGTTGCCTGGCTAGCGATGCATGGTCGGACCCCTATGCGTAAAACCTGAACGCAGGGACTAGTCCAGCTGGACTCGGGCTCTTTTCTGCTTGCAGAAATCACCTTCGGATCAGCACTCTGCATCGATTTCAAAACAGGCCGTTCTTGTCCGTTGAGTAACTGATCCTTGGAGTTTATTGTTCAGGATTTGGCTTTTGGGCTCATCATCGCCAGGTAGCCTACTCGCTTGAACTGGAGGCACAGGGAGCTTTGACTCAAAGCCATGATGGGCATCAAGACACACGTAGGTTGCGGGCAAAGTGTTCAATGCAGGAAGCGCAGGAGACGCTCACCAAACTGCTGCAGTGACTCAGCTGATGTTCAGTGTCATGTCTGTCATGTCATGCATGGGCCAATTCACACGTTTTTGGCCGATGTGATCCAGCATTCTACAACAGGTAATGTAGGAACCTGATTAAGAAACCCGGACCCTTTACTCGCAATATATTCGGATCCATATTAAGAACCCTAAGAATAGAAGGACCCAAGGTTTCTTAATCAGGTTCCTACATTATTATAGTACCCTTATGGATCCCTCATAGTAACCCTTGTAGACCCCTCAAAGGAACCCTTAGGCCCAAGGTTTCTTAATCAGGTTCCTACATTAGCAGAAGCAACTACTCTTCCTCTGGATCGGCTCAGGGGCCCAACGAAAACAAGCTTGACAACTGTAGGAACTCGTAGAGACAAAGCCATGGGATTGTAGCCATTGTAACCCTACCCATAGTTCCTTTTTGGGATTACCTAGAATTCTAAATATGAAACCCCAAGCGGAACTACTGTTGATGGACAACATCCTGCATGACCCTACGGACTCTAAACTATGGGAACTATGGTACATTCCTTATAAAGGGTCATGCAGGATTTTGTCCATCAACAGTAGTAGTTCCTTTCTGGTTGTACCTTATAGAAGTCTATATATGAACCCCAGAAAGGAACTCCTATGCAGGTCTATGGGTAAACCCTAAACCCAAGACATGTCGGAGACTCGGGCTTTGAAGCCTATGGCCTGTGGGTTTAGCCCAACTCGGGGTCTGGGGCGTGTTTAAGGATTACTTGGAGGTTCATGGGTAGTTATAAAGAGGGTCATAAGTCTCCTAATGTGGGTTATAAGTATAGTTAACCTACTTATAACTCTACTTATAACCACCCATGAACCTCCAAGTAGGGTGGCAACACAGCTTCTCTCCATCAGTCATAGGAAACAGCTAGAAACCCTAAGCCACAGGATCTCACCTACTCGCTGCCACGACTGCTGAACCTACGCAGCTCTGTCTTGGGGGTCATATTGCTGCAATAAACGGACGCTACACAGCGGACCGAGAACCAAGGACTGCTTATGGCTCTTGCCACAGCGTCTTCGTACGATGTTAGATGCAACCTCGAGAAGGGACTCTTCCTTCTGATTCCTGCAAGATAGGAGCCATATATTGCAAACTCTATTCAGAAGCAGTGTGGTCTTGGATCGATTCTTGCATTATCCTCAAACCCTAACAAAAACTGACAAAATGGAATAACAAACACGTCTAAAGTCCTCAATAAGGAAAAGTAAGGGGGTCTCCAAATGCCCTTATGAGGGCTTACAAACAGTCTCAAAAATCAAGCATTAAACTCCCTCAGCCACTGAACCCTGAAACCTACATTTTAAAAAAGAAGCCTCAAGCACGGCTTTGATCGTCTGAGCATGGAGACTGCAAAGGTGGGCCGTCCAATGCCCTCCTGAGGATTTTGCCGTACAGGCTGTTTTATGACACGATAGGATGTAATGTTTAGGGTGTAGGGTTGCTTTAGGTTGTTTAGGGGTTTCCGGATGTTGGGGTGTTTACGGGTTATTCGGTTCAGAAGTCTGGGGCTTTAGGCTCCAGGTTGTCGGAGTATGGTTGGGTTTATATCTCTGGGCTTCGGGCTTTTTTGAGGATCAGTTTTTCCGGGTTGCGGAGCGTTACCAGGTTTAGGTCTCAGGCTTTCGGAGTGTTGCTGGCGTTAGATCTCAGGGTTTCGTTGGGCTGTGATCTCGGGCTAGCGGGCTTTATAGGGCTTCGGAGTGTCTTTGGTTGCATCAGATTTAGGTATCAGGAATGTTGTCAGTTTCATTTCTCAAGTGAATTTTGTTGGGTTTCAGACTGTTGGGGTAGCAGGGTTTTGCAGAGTTGGTGCATTTCAGAGCGTCAGGGCATGTCTGAGGCTCATGGACTCATGGAGAAAAGGCAGGCACTTTAGAGTTTATGGTTTACGTCTCATGGTTTGGGAGTTCATAGGGTTTGAGGTTTGAGGGAGTCGCATCAAAATGCACTTCAGGTCGGGTGTATTATTGCGCTCAGGGGTCTACCTAGAGGTTTTTCCTGCTAGAGGCTCGGTCTGTTGACTATGTGAGTCTCACTTTAAGATACCTTCTGTGCAGCTTCCATATATCAGGACCCCGAAACAAAGTAAGTTCTCGGAAACGCGCGCGTGACGCTCCGTCCCTCATCCGCAACCCTCGGTCCCAATGTCTCGAAGCCGGGTTACTGGAGAGCCAGAAACGGAAAAGAACTGGCGCAAGGCGATACTTCCATGGTTTCTGAGGCTTCTGTTTTTCTCATGGGTCTTCAGGCACTAGGTCTATCTTATCTTTTTCGCCTAAGTAGATATCCGATCTTAAGTATTCAAGGTCCAAAGAACGAAAGCCAAAGACGCTCCTGGTTCGTTGCCGACAGGCTTTGGGGCGTGAAGCCAGAGCTTTGCACACGGCTGCCATCGTGGCGCAGGCATGGAATCAACCCGGCTTATCGCTGGTAGCGGTCAATTACGGCTGATGGTATAAATCCCGCATTACCAATAATTAGGGATATACCATAATTCCCATAGATTTGGGTCATTAAGGCAATGCAGGATTTATATCATCAACGGTTAGGGTCCTTGTGGTCGGGGCTGTGAGAGTTGAGGTTCGGATCGGAAGAGTTTTGGGTTTACCCTAACCTGTATGGACCCTGAATCCTCAACCGCTTTGTTGGGAAGGAGTGCTTTGACGACCTACCGCCTTGCAATAGCTCCCCCCAAAGTCTTGCACGATGGCATTGCCAAAATTCCTAGCCGTAGAATGTAGAAGCTGTTTTCAGACAAACGGTACCGTTTGCCCCTAAACATCTAGAAACCCTAAGCCCTAAGCCCCACCCCAGAGTCTCCAAAGGCTTCGCTCTTTAGCGCACAGGCTATGGCTGTGGAATACTGCGCCGACGACGACGATGAGTTGGACACCCCAGAGGGCCCCGATGAAGCCGCGAAGGCCACAACCACGGGGGTGGGCCCCGAAACCTAAGCCCCAGAACCCTTAGATCCTCAAAGTTTGCGGTGCATTCTCCACAAACTGTTCTACTATGATATATACTTTTGTATATTATAATTTGCAGTTACTTTCTCGGGGGCTACGGTAGCTGCGATGCTCTCCGACCTCGTGTCGCAAGTGTGACCCGCAATGCGGTCTTCGGATCAGCCAAGCGGGATATTATAATATACTACAGTATATAGTTGAAGGCCCTCCAACCCTCGCTCAGGAATATTTGCCCCGCCGTATTAGCGTCACTAAGTCTTGCCTGCAGGAGACGGCACGCGTCTCCGCCGCAGGATTGGCGCCGGCCCTTCGTCTTCAGCTACACAGAGAGCCCAATACACCTTAATTAAGGAATATGGCTTTAATTATATAGGGCTTCATATTATGATTCAAGCTATATTCCTTAATTAAGGGGTATTGGGCTCTTCAGCTACACTTTACAACGCTTCAAGGGGCGGGAGGGGGGGGAGGGCAGCGGCAGAGCAAGTTTAAACCACCAAGAATTGAGGACCTGGGGTCTTGGCGTGCCCGAATAATGAGGCTCCTAATAGGGAATATTTTTCTGCCCAGGCCCATTCATCCGAAAAGCCACGTTCCTGAGGGTTTCGGGCTCGGGGCTTCAACGGTTGGTGTTCAAGGTTTCGTAATCATCACTGCCATGGCGTAAGAGACCTCGAGGATGTGTGCAGCTGTCCCAAACCAGGTAACCCTGATAATATCTCTTAGATCAAAGGTTGCGTTTCGAGGGGTTTGCGTCTTTCCGCTACGAAGAGCGACCACAAGACTTTTGGGCTGCAGTGTTCAGGAATCAGGGGTTCGGGATCGTATGGTTTGGGGTACAGGGTTTGGGAATTAGGGTCTCAGGGTCCGCGGTCTCGGAGTCCTTGCTGTCACGAGTGCCGCCCGGAGCGAGTCAGCTGTCCTGGCATGACGTTGCAAGCCAGTTGCAAAAGGGTCTCAGGGTCTAGGCCCAGGGGCTTATGGCTGTCGTGGAGGCTTGCGCGGTCCATCGCGGTTTTGGGGTGGTTGAAAATACATCGTGGAAAGAAAAGCTAGTACTGCAACGCCTGGCTAATATGTCTCAGGCTCTAGGAGTTCAGGCTTTTGTAGTCGAGCCTCCAACGCCTCACGCGAGCCCTCAGGCGCCTTTAAAGACACCGAGAAAATCAGCAAAGTCATGTCTGAACCGGGACCCAGAGAGCCCAATACACCTTATTTTAGGAATGTGGCTTTAATTATATAGGGCTTCGTATTATGATTTAAGCTATATTCCTTAGTTAAGGGATATTGGGCTCTCTGGGTGTCTGAAAGGGGACGGGTCTGGGGTTGAGCGCGTAGCGCCAGGGTGGGTCCGCGCTTGCTAGCGAGAAGCCATGAATTTGGACTAGTTGAAGCCTAAACGAAACCCTTAGACCCTACCCTAAACCCTACACCATGGAAGCTCGATTCGACTCAGGACCACCCTCTGGCGATGTTGGTTCGGCAGCCCCTGGAAGCAATGAGCAACATGAGACCTAGGAAACTAGAACAACAGACAAGACGATTTTTCAGCGGGGCATTGAGGGCTTCGCTGATTCAATCTGTACGGGTCATTATGAGTATGGAAAGTGCAATCACCTTACTTGGAGGTTCATGGGTAGTTATAAGTTGGCTTAGAAGTCCCTAATATGGGTTACATGTATAGTTACCCCACTTATAGCCCTACTTATAACTACCCATGAACCTCCAAGTAGTATGCTAAGGGCTGTTTCCCCACGAGCATCCCGAGATCCTTACAGTCTAAGCGTGGACCCAAGCCCCCAGTTTCCAAAACCCACGACGTGTGACAGCGGTCGGAACAATTATTGAAGAATAATCCAGTATAGCTCTCAAGAGAAGTTGGCTTTTGAGAATATACCCTAAAGCCCTATCTTAATTGTGTATTGAAATCCCTCTGGTGGCCCCAGTATGTCAGGTCCACAGGGTTTCCTGCAACGTCCATGGACTTCGACTGCCAACAGCGGTAAGATTGAAGCGATCGCCACAAGAACCGAGGTGTGCACAGAATCCTCTGTGAGGCCCCCATATTAGCTTATATTTAACCCAACCCCAATTAATGACCCTCTGGCAACATAACTGTAACCCTTAGAGGGGCCCGTGTGTAAGCTGTGAGGTCGAACTCCTCGGATGGTATGACCTTACAGAAGGTTTGAATAGTTTGATACGGATATAGATACGATACAAATCGGTCTCAATATTTTTTAAACAGATACTGGGCGCCACATCGCTAGCGAGTCTTTGTTGAAACTGACGGTTTTGTGGAACCCATTGTGAAAAGCAAACCGATATCCTATCATCCGCTACACCGAAAGAATCTGTGCAGACAACGCAGCCCCAAAAACTACAGTACTGTAAACCCAACACCAACCCATAGCAAGACTTTACAGCTTCCACCTATGGCAAAGGAATCTGGGCACTGCGCCGCGGGTCATGGGCGGCCGTAGGCAGTCCAATCTGGGTACGTCAGTGAAACTTGGCCTGGTGGCGGGGCTTTGCCAGGGGATTAAGGCGATTAAGTATGTTGAGCCTAAGGTTTCAGCCTCTGAACCCTGAACCCTACTCCCCTAGAATAGAAGCCCGCTACTAGCCCCTGAAATCCCAAACCCCCACAGACCTCAAAACCTAAACCTCAGGAGCTGCGGATGTAGGACTTGGGGTTGTTGGCCCTTTGCTGCTATCCCCAACACACGACCTAGGGTGTGACGGAGTTTTGCCTTTTTGTAAAGGTTTGGTCGATGAAGGCGTTACGCGGAGCTGGTTTGGGCGTTTTCTAGGGCTCTATGACGTCTTTAGTTAGCCCAGAACCTTTAAAACGCTTGAGTGAAGGCCTTGCATGTGAAGTACTTGTGCTTGGAGGCGACAGCCACGGCTCTCCCTTTTTTCGTTTTGCCCGTGGCGACTCTTGCGAGCAAACAGCTCGCGGAGAAGGCCATCATCACCACCATTTTCCCCCATTGCCAGCTGCGGTTGTGGGAGAAGATCACGGTCCCAGCTTGTGCAAGTCTTGTTGGCACCTGCATTGAGGTTTGGAATCAGGAGGTGGCCAAGCTGCGCGCAGGAAGGGGGGAGGGTGCTGCCAAGCCGGATCTCTGCATTCTCTGGTAATGCCGGCTGCCTTGCACAAGCACAACGTGCTGCAACATGTGGCACGAAGCGGAAGTCTCTGTCCTTCACGCGCTGAAAACTGCTCCTCCTGTAGGCGATGTCGATAAGTTGCTGTACCCTCGTAAATGCATAGTTCAAGGCAAAGCACATCTGTCGCATTCATCAGACCCGGACTCACGAAGAAATGCTGAAACGACTCTACAATCCACGTCTGCTGAAGCTGCACCTAGTTGGAACCTACTGCCTCTTTTGCGGCAGCTATGCCTTACTGAGTGTGGGTGTCCTTCCCAAGCAGTGGAGTGCCAAAGCCAATCGTGGTGCTAACCACGAGCCCTGCCGATCCATTTTGAACGAACTCGGCTGTAGCATCGCGCACACCGAGGACCGACCTGGGCTGCCCGGGTGTTGCAGGGCATGTCTGAAGTTGCACATGATGTTCGCTGTGATATGGCCATATTGCCGTCTCGGGTGTGCCGCAGTGGTATGCTGACATGCACGCCGGCCAGGGCAAGGCCAGCGACACCATCGTGCATTATCCTGTCGATGATTGGGCTCATGTCATTTTGGGCGCCCGTCGGCAACTTCTCGAACCGAACACCCCAGCCGCATCTCCTTCCTCGTATCTTACATGCAACATTACCTTGTCAATTTGTCCGGTCCTGTTTCTTGAAGGAGTGGGCGCCTCTCAGAGCAACCTGCGATAGACGTTTAAGGGCCGCTTCTCAACCGGATCATTGTGAGGTGAAGCAAAAACTATCTGACGATATGAGGGCACTTCTGCTGTGATTGGCTGTTGGAGTCGCCATCCCTGAGCTTGCAACTTGAACTTGGGCAAGTGTAACAGCTTGTATGCATGGGAGCCCGGCGACCGACCAACCAGGAACATCCTTCTGGCATGACTGAACGATTATCTGAATCGCGGGGATTCTGTGCACCCGCAGAAGCCTCGTCCTTCTGCTCCACTTTTTGTGGAGCTCGAAACAGTAACTTTCTTTCTCCTGAATACGGGGTGCAAGCTTTTGTCCTGCCAGGACGTTCTGGCACAAATCCATTTCGCCTGTGAACTTGAGCAAATGGGACTGCGTCGTCCCTCAAACGTGACACGTCTACGCGGGGTGGTTCTTTGCTGTCCGGACAAGTAGCATCTCTGCGTTCATTCACTAAATGCAATTCCGCCGTCTGTCCAAAAGAAGCCGCCTGTCCAAAAAATTGCGCATGAGATTCGAGAGCGCGCATCATGCATGAAGCATCTGGGAGTACAACACAAACAAGTATTCCTTGACCTGTGTTTCTCGGGCTTTAGCTGCTTTCAGATGCTTCAGACGCTACTTGAGTTCGTGCATACCGTTGTACCGTGCAAACTCACGACTATGTGTAACAGGCTTATCTGTACCGCTCTGCTAAGTGCATTCGTTTTTGCCATGTGGGAGAGAAAAAACGTGCATGCTGGCACGGGGGGTGTGGTGACGACTCTCCTCCCGTGAGCCACAAACATGTATTCCTGTCACGCCTTCATGTTGAAGTTCGCGCAAGACGGTTTGGGGTTTTGGATATAGGGCGCTCTAAGCATGCAGCCCCCGGACTACTTGCCGAACTGCCATCCCGTCACATCTTTCCTAATCCCTACCCCGGAAGCCGCCGTCACGAACCCGCGAATTGTTCCAGCAACGTGGAGGACAGACCAAACCCTAAAGTCTGGCCCCTCAGCCACAGAAACCGTGGCCAAATCTGCAAGCAACCTTCACTTCTACATCCTCAACCAGTTTGCAGCAACTGTGTTGCCGTCAGCGTGAGAGACGAAACCCTGGTGAACATAATCAGCTCAGGAGGAAGCGGGTGTCCAACATCCCTCTGCAGCCTTTAGCGCCTCAGCGGCCGAGCTCTGCAGGCCGTCGAAGCCGCAGCTGCTGTTATGGCCTTCGGATTTTGGTATGTGGCCTTTCTGACGTGCTGCTATGAGGAAGAGCACCGAGCGTGATGATCGGCATGATGTACATGTTAGAATGAAGCACTAACTCTATTCTATGTTTGTCTGATTACGTTTCGTCCATGTGGTCATGATAAAGGTTGGAATTCTGTTTTCAGTGTTGCGGCCCGACCCTGTCTGTTCCTGTTTGGAATTTGGCCACGCATCTAGTCTTGGGTGACTTACTTGTAGCATTGTCTTTGTAGTGGCTCTGGGATCCTGGCCATATACTGCCTTGAACGGCTGTTGTTCGGCATGGGTTCAGCTTTGCTCGTCGACGTAATCACGAAGTGTATGATGCCTCATGTGTACGAGCTCTGGTCGTATACTCCTAAACCCAGGCTGAACGCTGCAAGGACAAAACCCTATGCCTCAAATCCAGCTGAATTTTCTTATGTGCTATATCCTGCACTCACGGCTCCAGACCCAGCCCCTGTGTCCACAGAACTACAACCCAAAACTACACAAGTAGCTTCCTCAATTGTAAATCCTATACATCATTAGAGGATAGGTTAAAAAATTACATCCCAAACCATCCGGTTCTGCCAGGTTTGCACAAAGAAGGGACCGAACCTACTGCAGACATGCTCCAAGAAACGCCTCACCAGGCCGAGTTGTTAACTTCAGTCTTTGGGCTCAGGGGAGACATAGGGGTTCACACGTGGGACAGGAACACTTCGTTTTGTTGTTGTTGTGTTGATGTCAACTTTTTGGGATGCGACGGAACTAGTTTCGTAGCTTCCTATGCCTTAGTGGTCTAAAGCCAGATTATGCCCTCAAGAATCTGGGGCATTCTACCTTCCAGGTCTGGCAAGCTGTCTTGGACGGTTTCGTCCGACTTTAGTGTTACTTGAAGACCCTAGAAAGTAAATCTAAGGCCTGCCAGAAGCCCATAGTATAGAATATAGGGGGTTACCTTTTAGTTGTCCATGAAGCCCCACGAACCCCTCATTTTGTTGAAGTCCCTTTTTCAATGCAGTCACTTTGAAAAACCCTTGGTTGAACACGGAACCCGTTAACACCCCTAGCTTTTCAGTTGGAAGCTTGGGCTTATCTTTTCGGGCCGCAGGCCCAAGTCGTCAGACTTGGCATGCCCGATGCATCGAAGTTTGTGTGAAATTCGTCAAGTTCAGAGGCGTTATGTGTTTGAAGGGACGTTGATGGTCAGCCATATATATATATATATATATATATATATGTGTGTGTGAGGGTCCGGGGTATATGTGTATGTGTATATGTATACATAATATGTATATACATGTATATTCACTTTCATACATATATATATATATATATATATATATATATACACATATGTGTGCGTGTGTGTGTGTGTGTGTGCATGTATGTATATATGTATGTTTATATATATATATATATATATATATATATATATATATATATATATATTACATATATATATATATATATATATATATATATGTATATGTACACGTACATGCTATACCCCCAAATTTGGTCAAATTTTTCAAGATGTGCATGACCCGACAGTCTTACATGAAGTCTTGCAAGCACAGGAAAAATCTCATTTGTGTCGTCGTTTGTCTTGCTTGTGGCGAGGCGATAAGCTCAGGCCTCTTGTTGCTGAGATATTGGTGGAGCAAGACAAAGCATATCAAGCAGAAATTCTCCAAAAATACCTTAAAGCTCATTTCGCAACGTACAGCCCTTGGTATTGAGCCCGAAGTGCCTAAACTCTCCGCAAACACAGGAGCGATCGGCATCCCGGGGTTCTCACCGGCGCAGTGCCACCCGGCACATGACCTTCAGGGAGTTTCCTGAGCACTTGGATGTGGGGTCATGGCTTGCAGACTGACAGTACGTTGGTACTCGTAGTCGCATATGATTCGTGCAGTGGCGCTGATGACCAACATACTAGACCAACGATGACGAAGACAGCATAGACGACTACGACGACTCCTACTTCTCCACGTGCTGCGGCTGCCCCTCCTTTACCTCTTGCTCCACCTGTCCTAAGCACTACTACTCCGACCACTACCAACACCACGAACAACACCACCATCACTACGACTACTACGACGATCAGGACGAAGTCGACGGCTGCTTCTGCTCGGATAACAACTTTAACCGCAACCATTGAAGCAGCTGTCCACCACTCAAAAAAACAGCGACAGAGGCTTAGATACACGTCTGCGGCTTCAGAGCTCTCGGATTTGACACGCGGAACTTGCCTTCCTACATTTCAGAATCCCGGTATACTTCTTCTAACTAAACATCTACAAACCTTCTGTGAAACCGTTACAAACGCTTCATAGAGCCTTCGTTGCCTCATAGCCCGCTTCGATGCTGAATGCAAATTCAGGATTACTCGGCTTCCAAAGCCAAGCCCATGGGCAAGGAGGTGGTTTCGGGTTAAGGGTAAGTTTCGGAGTGTATTGGGTTTTTTTCTGGTTAGGCTTTGCGTTGCTAACACTGTAGGCCCTGCAGTTTGAAGCGCCAAACCCTCAGATATTTCGGGAGTCCAGGCTTTTAGGCTTTGGGGTTCTGGGGCCTCAGAAGCCAAGGTCGAAAACGAGCCTTATGCTTTGCTTTCCGGAAATCCGGAAGCCTTCCTACCACACCTTGAGTGCAGCAGACGTCGTAATATAGAAGCCTGGACAATGGCCAACATGATTCGCTCATATAGTTGTACTCGAAAATATACCATAAAACCTTGTTCCAGTTATTCAGGAGCCTAGATTAACTGCGAGCGTTCAGGGGGCTTCCATCCGACTCTGGCATTAACAGGAACCCTATACCCTCTCGTCCTTGGAGCACCCACCCCTCTGTTTCAGTTTTACGGCTGTGGGCTGGAGCCCTAAACCCTTCAACTCACCCTGTGCCCTTGAAATTCCAACAAACAGGAGCGCATGGACGTCTTTAAGCAGTATCTGAGAGATGCTCGGCCTCACATGTGATCTCGTCGAGGTAATGAGAGCTTTGTTCGGCTAGTCTTCTGGTGTTGGAGGATGCATGTTGGACGGTTTTAATGGCGTGTCAGAAAATTTTCCTCGTGTTGCATTGAATTTGACCTAGTTCTCTTCTACCTTACCTGTTATGGTTTAATGTCCTTGCGCTCTCGGCGGAGAACGGTAGGGATGGATTCAGGAGTTTGTGCTTGGCGGCGTTGGGCTAGGCTTTCGGTTTCGGGTTTGGGCTTCACGATGTTTCAAGCGTCTCTTTTCAGGGTGCGTGTGCAGTAGTTTGGTGATAGGTTCGCTCGTTCGTTGGTTTCTTGGTCGTGTTTTGGTCGATCGGTGGGTTGGGTGTGTGGCTGGCGGGGTTGCTGGGCTGGCTAGTAAGTGCATTCAGTTAATTGGATAGTTGCGTAGTCAGCTAGATAAAGAGTTAGCTGATTAGATAGTAGTTAGCTAGCTTGTTCTATTAGGTAGGTCGGCAGGGCGCATGTGGCACACATTGCCAAGAGCTTGGGGGCCTTCGGCTCGTTCCTGCTTGGGCTGAGGATCCTTCTAGTCGGTACGCCTCGGAAGAAGGATCCCTCATCATTGTCAGAGCCGCAAAACCCGCGGCCCGAAGCAACTCAGAGTCGTTTAGAGAGCGCAGTGATCTGCTAGATAAGAAATTACGACGTAATGAGATCGCTGAGTAAGTGGCCCAGGATCGGGAGATGGCGCGAGTGGCCCACCTTCTGGCCCTCAGCAACTTGGATCTTCACATGGGTGTCCCGGGAAGCGGTCAGGATTTTGATGGCTCTCGTGCGGGTTTTTTTCTGTTTGGGGTGTCGGGTGTAGATAAACAGTGTTTTAGTGAGATGTCGGGAACCGGGTGTTGGAGTGTGTTGAGGTGCTGCAACTTTTCACAGACGTACAGTTTGCAGGCCAGGAAGAGTTGGCTCTGTGGCCCTTAAACCCTGAAACCTCAAATCCTGAAACTTGCCACGAAGCACCAAACCGAACCCTGAAACCATTGACGGATGAACCCTTCCGGGCTAAACCCTACTGCTTTGTCATAGTTAGGGGTAACATTTTACCATATTTTGGAGTACTTAAACCCAATGAGGAAGTAAGGAATGAGAACTTAAAGTTGTTGATCCTATCCGCACCATGAACTAGACTGGATCAGAGATCTGCGGCTTGTCCCAGGTGACGACTGGGAAACTCAGACTCGAAAGAAGCTCTTTGAAGTGCACAAGCGCCACGGCGGCAAGTGTGTAGTTTCATTCTGTAGAATTGCATACTAGAAGTAACTACAAGCACCGCTGTACACGCTACACCCACCACTGGCACTACCGGGATGGGATTGGTACTGATACTTGTGCTGGTACTGCACTGGTACGACCACCCGTGCTGCCCCTTCTTATGCTCCTGCTCCTGTTGCCACTCCCGGAGCTACTGATGATGCTGTTGTAGTGGTTGGTGGTGTGAGGTGTTCACGGCAGATTGTAGATGTGAGCCCGACCCCCCTCAAAACCACACACAGAAGGACTCCTTTGTCAGCCCTGAGTTTGAGACTCGTCCACCCTTGCTTCTAGGACTCTACATCCATGTAGGTGCCCCTTTATGATTACGTGAATCAATCTGAACTTCAAGCCTCGCGTGTAGACAGTTCGAACTTGAACTATTCGTAGTCTGATTTCTCTTCGGGTTGGAAGCTGTCGATGTCACTTGGGCTCAGGCAGACAAAGTTTCAGCTGGAGCTCGTCAACGTTGAAGAGCTCAAGGAAAAGCGGTACACCAGGGTGGGCCACAAGGCCACGGACGGCCGTGCAAGGGGCTCGCTCGGACACCCCATGCGTTATTGCAGACAGGGTCGCAAGGGACATACATCGTCAGTGCTTCAGGCGGGCTGCATGCTTCCTTCATTGAGCTAAGCTCGGAGCTGTTTATTTGAAGCTTCTTGAAACTTCCAGCCTACTGTTGTGTGTTGCGTTATTTTTAGACTTTGGGCAATTGAAGTTTCTGGGAGCACATGTGCCTAAGCCTTGTAAAGGCAGAAGCATGGATTTCGCAACCTTACCTCTGCCTTGGTTTCGACTCCCATCGTTTTAGCTGAAGGCTACGATCCTCACCAAGCCTGCGCGCCCTAGTGCCAAAGGATTGAGGCATCCGCAAGAACCTTCGAAGTACTCTGATGGAGAAACCTGAAGCTGAAGAGAAACTCGGGGATTCTGGAGGTGTTTATGCAGAACATGAAGAACTCCAACAAATGTTGGAGCAATCCCGACATCAGCCGCGTCCTCAGTGGGTCGTTCAATCTACTGCCGTGGTTGCTGCAGCTTTGTTTCTATGGCGACTGCAGCAGCCGCGACAAGAAAGAAGAGCGTGCACAAGTACAACTAGAAGCGATAACCAGGTCTCACAACTTAACTGTCTTGGTGTTACCAATACTGTTTTGTCCCTTGGTGTACAAGCAGCAAGCTTAGTGGACGTAGCGCCTGAAGCCATGCCTGCCTTGTGCGAGTGTGTGAGTCGAAATCATCCCGAGGAGCAGGAACTTCAGCCGGCTTGAGCAACTTTTGAGGCCTTTCAGGGCCAGCTTGCCGCATAGGAATGCGTTCGTGATAGGTCTCAGGGGTTGAAAGCCTATTGAGTCGAGATGCCGTATAGGCCCTATAGACAGACCTCTTCATGAAAAGACCAAAGCCTAAGTCTCAAATCGTTATGCTTCACACAAACCACCCAAGCCTCAAACTCCAACGCCGCAACTCTCAAACCCTGCAGCCCTAGATGCTCGAAGCCTAAAGCCCTAGACCCGAAAGCCCTCAAACCTAGAAATTCTGAAACCTCAGACGCTGTTAGCCTATACCCTTAACTGACCGTCGTCGGCCTAGGCCGGGAAGCGAGGAAGGACAAGACAGCCCCTGAGGTTTGTCAGCTGAAGCACCTGGTCAGTGATAAGATGGGTAGGAGGGTCAGGATTTAACGGTCAGGGTTTCGGTTTATGGTTTAGGGGAGGGGCTCAGGGGTTAAATTAGTTCTTTCCTTGTAAGAGTAAAGCGAGGGTTACTGTAGCCGTAAACCCTATACTCTAAACCTGGCCACGGGCCGATGTTACGGCATCCTAGTCCCCTATATTACTAGAACCCCTCTAGTACTATAGATCCCTTATCAGATCCTGTAGGAGTGCCCCTCAAAGAGAACCTTCATCGAATTATGAAGTCCGCATAATTCCACCAGCGACCCCAATCATGGAGCCTGTCGGGTCCGACAGGCTGCTGACCGACAGCAGTAGTAGCAGTAGCAGTAGCAGTAGCAGTAGCAGTAGCAGTAGCAGTAGCAGTAGCAGTAGCAGTAGCAGTAGGAGTAGGAGTAGGAGTAGGAGGAGTAGTAGTAGTAGTAGTCGTCGTAGTGGTAGTGGTAGTGGTAGTGGTAGTGGTAGTAGTAGTAATAGTAGTAGTAGGAGTGATATTAATCCTGCATTACGTTGTAGTGTTTGTAGTAGTCGTCGTAGTCGTGGTCGTGTTAGAAAGCCCTAGAAGCCGCAGCCCGTAATGCGCATGAAGCCCCAAAACCGGATAGGAACCCTTAACCGAAACCTCATCATAACCAGAATGGGGATCCTTACGCTGAAATTTTAATTTGTAGCAAACTCTACAGGAATCCACATATGCCATATAGTAATGCTGCCAGTACTCCTTGAAGTAACCCTTTTCGGACACCCTTACTTGGAGGTCCGTGGGTAGTTATAAGTAGGGTTATAAGTCGGGTATATAACTATACATATAACCCCCTATGAGGGGACTTATAACCCCACTTATAACTCCCCTCAACCCTAAACCCCAAAATCCTTGTAGAACCCTTTAACGGAACCCTTAAAGGGACCCGTATAACTACCCATGAACCTCCAAGTACAAGAACTTAAAAGGCCCCGAGCCTGAACCCCAGGAAGCTGAGCCGGAAGATCTACGTCAAACCTCCTCCGGCTCCGCCTCCTCCGCCGCCACCGAAGCCCAAGGCTCCAAACGGGGGCCTGGCTTGGGAGCATGTTTCCAGTCTCTGGTGGTTTCGGGGTTTCAGTTTCAAGTTTCAGGGGTTTGGCTCAGGGCTTAGGGATTTAGAGTTTAGGGTATAAGCTTCAGGGGTTCATGGCCTTGGTATTTTGGGCTTTGTGAAGGCTAGGGCTTAGGGCTTAGGGATCTTTCGGCTCTAGCGTTGAGGGCGCTGAATGAAAGCTTCTGGGATTTTGGTGATCGGAGCTCTAGGTTTGTTGATGAAGGATTTCAGGATTTTGTTTAGGATTTACGGCTGTAGGATTTCTGGCGGGTTTACTTGGAGGATCATCATGGGACTTAGTAACTAGGGTTATAAATAAGGTAACTCTACTTATAACTCGAATTAGTGTACTTATAACCTAACTTACTATGTCCCCTGATCCTCCAAGTATGACTAAGAGTCCTGACAGTTTACGGCCCGAAGGCTTTCGGACCTGGCCTTGTAACTGTTTGGCTGATGTTGGGGAGGCCCAGACATTTAGGGCTGCTGTCGGCTAGTTCGCTTTCGCGACGGCCTTGAGGTAGCACAGGGGCCTGAATCCTTTCAATAGGGTTTCGGGGCCCATTTTTTATGGTATGAAACCACCAAAATAGATAGTACTGGCAGTTATCCAGGCCGCTGTAGTATGTAAATACTCTGACCCAATCCCTGGCTTGACCCGGGTGAGGTTTTCAAGTGGTATTTTTCGGAAAGAGTTGTTATTACTGGAGAGTGAGGGGCTTATATTATACCCGTATAGAAACCCTTGCAGACCCCTTTAAACGGAACCCTAAGGGACCCTATTAAGGCCCCTATATTACTAAGCCCCTATACTAGCTATATATTGTGTTGAAAACATGGGAAGGGATGAAGCCTGAAAGCCCTCAGGCCTGAACACTAAACTTCAGTGAAGCCCATGTAGAACCTCAAAAGAACTAGCCTTCCAGCAACCCTCTACAAACTTCAGGACGGCTTCAGAAACACTCGATTGAAAGACACCTCATGGAATCCAAACCACCACCTCCCCTGCACTTCCTGGTTATGCTCTTATATTATACCCTTTTGGTAGCCCTTGTAGACCGCTTTAAACGGAACCCCAAGGGACCCTATTCAGGCCCCTGTAATACTAGGCCCCTCCCTATACTATAGTACCCCCATAGACCCATAGATCCCTTATAGTAGCCCCCTATTCCTCTATAGTTGTTTATGCCCCTACAGTACTTCCCGGCTCTCAGCGTAGAGCTTCCCTTTCTGCCCTAGTCAGGTCGATGCCTCTCTGGCAGGGATCCTCTGACGCTATGGGTTTCGCTGATTGGGTCCTCGGGCTCTTAGGGTTTTGGGACTTATGGCATGGGTTGAGCCTCTTAGGTCCCTGTCTTTTGTAGGGTTCGTGGTATGGGTTTAACATGTTAGGTCCATCTACGCTGCTTCTTATGTTCGCGAAGAGTGTTACTGTACGGTGTAAGATGAAAGACATGGTATCAGGGACTGTTTTTCGCCATGTTGGTAGACGTCCTCAAGCCTTTTGTGAGTTTAGGATCACCAAGAGTTTCTGCACGTTTAAGATCCCTGAACACGTAGCCGGCGGTGGTCAAAAGAGCTTATGGGATCGAGACTATCTTCCGGAGATGCCCATGACTCTGGGAGGGCGAACTCCAAGCTGAAACTGCACCTACTTGGAGGTTCTTGGGTAGTTACAAGTAGGGTTATAAGTCTCCTAGTATGGGTTATAAGTATAGTTACTCCACTTAGAACCCTACTTATAGCTACCCATGAACCTCCAAGTAGTGCTTCAAGATGACATGCTGCAACAAGTCCAACACAGCTCTGTGCCTAAACCCCCCAAGCCTGAACCCTTCCCTTAGATAACCGCAACACCTCAAGCTTCAAGATTGTGAGGCATCCGCTCTCAATACATGATGTATTCGATGTACATGACAATGTAAAGGGGTATATACACACACACACACACTTATGGATGCATGCATGCGTACGTGCATACAATCGTACATGCTTTATATATACATAGAGAGAGATGTATACATAAATACATACCAACGAAAGAGCTCAACCCCTTCCGGCCACGCAGAGCCTTGCTGCGGTGAGTCGAAACCGTTTCGAAACCTGCATGTACACTGTATCATAAACACGTGTGTGTCCCTGGACCCACGCCGAAAACTGCAAAACTACAAAAATGCCAGAATCCAGACTCTGGTTCCCGAGTCCCCTCGGTCCCCTAAACCCCTAGACCCTACACCCTCAGTGGACCCAGTGCCTGAAGCCATGCCTGCCTCGTGCGAGTGTGCGAGTCGAAACCCTACACCCTCACATGCCCCGCCAGCCCAGGAACATGAAGATGTCGATGCGCAGAGGTTCTGGCGAGGATTAGTGCTCATGCTTAACGGCCCTACAAAGAGATCATCAGGCCGTTTTTAGGCGTTTTACAGCTCCGTGCTGAAAGGCCCCCTACAAAGAGAGCGATAACGTGATTATGGGATTTGATGGGGGGCTTCGGACGGCCATAGCCATGAGACTTTAGGCTACAAATAGGCGTATCCCTTGTTTGTTTTCAGACGAGCACTAACACTAAGCACAGACACCAGTGGGATGTGTCACCCTTCGCTGCAAAGCAGCATTTCTCGTTACAAGTTCGTTGGCGGAAAGAACCGGATTGGGCTAAGGTTTAGGCTTTAGACATTAGGGTTTTTGCGTTGAGGCTCTGGGTCCTCTAAAAAAGGTATCGGGGTTTAGGTCTTAGGGTTTCGGGTCTATGTGTTCGGATGTAGGATTTGTGGTTCAGGTCATTGCAAGAGGACCAGCAGGAGCAAGGAGACGGCTTGTGAGGCGAAACCCTCAGCTTGAGCAAGTAGTTGGTCAAGACTTCTGAAAGGATCGGGAGCTTAAGAAGCCGCCATACACCCCTAAAGTGTAGTGAAGTAATTAGGGTTGTACTTTCCGAAACGTGCGACACGAAGTCAACTTCAAAGCCAAGTACGGCCAAGCATTCGCACATCTCGGAGAGCCTCAGCCCCTAGGGTTTCGGGTTTAGTGTCCTACCTACCCTAATCCACCTATCCTCACACCCAAGCACCCTGAAGCCTAGACCGCTAAAGCCCGCAACCCTACATCTCGGAAGCCCAGCAGCCTTTAAGATGTGGGAGTTTCCGACAAGTAGGGGTACCTTGTTTTGGGGTCCTTGTAATAATGATCCTACTATTAAAAGCGCTATATTAGGGTCCCCTTTTTAACAACGACACCTCGAATCATACGATGCATCCCTCCACAGCCTCGGCCCTCTCCGCCCTTTAAACCCGCAGCTCCCAAGCAAAACAAACGCCATATTTCCAAAACTCGTAAATTCCTAAAGCTTAAACCCGGAAGCCCCAAACTCTACACCTCAAAATCTAAAACCTAACTTTGGCCCTCCGCAAAGATGACACGCAGAAATCGAGAAGTGCACCAAGCGCAAAAACCTCAAACCCTAAGCCTTACACCCTGAAGCCCCAAGCCCTAAGCCACAACCTCAATCCCTAAACCTTTTTCGCCCTTCCTCAGCCTTTCTGGCTCGCGATGAGCCGGGCCCCTCGGGGCCCCTGGAGCAGGGTCGCCTGGCGCCATCCGGAGAGGCGGTTTGGGGCTTTTGGGGTTCAGGGCTTAGAGGGCCTTAGGCCGTTCAGGGTTTGGGGTTTTGGGGCTTAGGCTTTGTGAGTTTAAGGGTCAGGGAAAGCCCGACAAGACGAGGGTGTAGAGTGTAGGATGATGGGCCGTAGAAGGTTTCAGCATTTGGGGCTTTGGGTGTTGAGGGGAACCCGGGCTCCTCTATACATAGGTGTGTATATCGTAATATGGGAGTTTCCGGAAATAGGGTACCTAATTTACTACCCCAAAATAGTCGGATTCTTTTTGTAAGGACCCTAAAGTGGGGTTCCCATAATTTTCGGAAACTCCCATTTGGGTATGTCTTTCACTTTACGCTTGTTCTTGAAAGCGTCCTTCTAGGCTCCAAAGCATCGAGATCCCCAAAGCCCGAAACCCGAAGCCCCACAATGTAATCTAGGGGGCGCTTATAAAAATTACCAATACTATTTTGGGGCTTCCTAATTATAACTACATCTTGGGGCTTCCGCACCATAACTATAGTATAATATACCCCAAAACCCCATTGCAAGTATTAAGGCCCCTAGAGTAGATCAGATCCTAAAGCCCTAAACCCGAAGCCCACAATGTAGGAATCTTGCCTGCCAGGACTCTTTAGGAGCAGATGGCGACTATTCAGACGAAGCTCCTGCGGCCGGCTCCGGGGAAGTCACTCTCTCAGCTTCTCTTTCCATGAGGGGCACCTTACTTTGGGAGTCCTTATAATAAGGATCCTACCATTTAGGGTACTGTGTTAGGGTCCCCTATGTTCGAAGATGCCCACATGGAGTGCACACGTCTTGTAAGATGTGCATGAACGTTTTATAAGGTTGTACGAGCGCTATGAAAGGCTGTACGGGTTCCCAAAGTCCTCCCCACCTATGCAAAAATCCTACATGAACCCCCCTAAAGTGCCCTAGACATGTAATGATGGTCGGCCATTCCCGAAACCCTTATTCTACTAGCCTAGCCCACTATGAGGACCCAAGCCATATAAATGAATCCCCGAGGTGGGCAAGTCTGGTAAAATACTCCCCAGTAATACTCCCCAAACCTCTACTCTACTGGTCCACTTCTGTCGTTGAACCCTACACCCTTATACCCGTAACCCCTGAACCCCACACCCCTAAACCCTTAAACCCACACCGAGGGAAAAAAAAACACCCCTAAACCCCTAGGCCCTAAACCCTAAACCGTGGTAGTCTACTTCTCTCCTTTTTCTTCCACCAAAGCCGCCTGGACGAAGCGAGGCCGGTGGCTTCCATCGTGACTCCTGTGGAGCGACAGGCAGAAGCTGCAGAAGTGCGGCTTTAGGAGTTTAGGGGTTAAGGTTTTCAGGGGGTTGGGTTTTGGGGCTTTAGGAGTTTCGGATTTAAGGTTTAGGTTTCAGGCGTTTCGGAATTCGAGGTCAGGATCTTAGGAAGAGGGAGCTTAGCTGAAAGGATGCAAGGCTAGGTGCATTGCGTTCCCCTGCGGTCCAAGGTTCATCTAACCGAAGTACCTATATGGGGGTTTCCGCAAATGGGGGACCCCACTATAGTACCCTAAATAGTAGGATCCGCATTAGAAGGACCCCATAATAAGGGTACGCCTAATTTCGGGAACTCCCATATATGCTTAGTTAATACAGCGTGGAGAAGTCAGGAGTGGAGGGCTCGTCTAGCCCACCTAGCTAAGTAACCTTGGTTTCATTCATTCAGGGCTTTTGAATTCAGGGTACAGGGCTCAAGATTTAGGGTTGACGGCTTTGTGGTTTTGGGTTCAGCTGGTACTTAGTACTTTGTGAAGTTTAATTTGACACATAGGCCCAGCGTGAGGGGATTTGACCGCGGAGCTGTCATGTGCAGATGCTTCGGCGCATGGCAGTCTGCAGACAGCTCTTGGGGGAGGTTCAGTGCGTAGTTTGTATTTGTGGCTTAGACTCCAGGGGGGGGTGAATTTCAGGGTAAGGAGTCGTAGGGATTCTTGAGTCTGAATCCTCGACCCGAAACCTCAAACCCTGAACTCCAAACACTACAGCAGACTAGGAGTCGTAGGGTCGTAGGATTGGTGCCCCCCGCGGCTTGCAATACTTGGGTGGTTGTCAAAATTATGGTCCATTTTGGGGTCCCTATTATAATACGGCACCTATTATTTAGGGCGCCTTAAACAGGGACCCTAATATTGACAACCACCCACTTAGCGCTTCCAGGCATTTCAGCAGCCCCCAAGTCGGTCGGTTCGTCTGCACCGCCGTTGTGTATCACTTAGAAGGGGCCCCCACCCTGTAATAGTGGTATAATAGGAATATAATAGGGCCCTAGTATAATCCTTATAGTCACTATTACAGGGTGGGGGCAGCTTCTAATGTATCACTGAAATCGTCTCAGGACATCTGTTTGTTTCGGTTCCAAAAAAAGCTCTGAGGAACCAATAGAGTCATCCCTACATGAATTTAGGTCTGGGCCCAAAGGGGCATAAAAGACTGTGCCGACATGTCGAAGGCCAATGTCCTCGAGATGCTCTCTTACGCGCCGAGCTTGGACACCTCTACTTGGAGGTTCATGGGTAGTTATAAGTGGGGTTATAAGTCCCCTGATATGGGTTATCCGTATAGTTACCCTACAGATAACCTTACTCATAACTGTCCTAAACCCTAATCCCTAAACCCTATAGATCCCTAAAGGAGCCCTATTTACAATCCTACCCTACAACCGCCCTACTTGTCACCCTACTTGAGCCTCCAAGTAGCTAGCATCACCAAGTCACCTCAAGGATGATACTTAGGGGTACTTAGAAACATTTTTTAATTTTTGGTTCTTATGATCCCTAAGAAACAGCTAAAATTATAATTTTGCTAGGGTTCTAAGTTCAGTATATTTTACCGGCCCCAAGCCTGAACCCTAACCGAACTACCCAGAGCGCCCAATACCCCGTAGTCAAGGAATATACCTTGAATCATTAGGGGCTTCATATTATGAGTTTAAGCTATACTTGTTTAAGTAAGGGGTATTGGGCTCTCTGGGTACTCCACGGGTCAAAGCCGTCGGAAGGCCATAGACTCCTGAACGCCCTGACAAAAGGCCATACTTTGGAAGGGCTTTGGGTCTGTTTAGGGTTGAGGGTTTAGGGTGCTCGTTAGGTCTTTTTCCGGAGCTCCTTGGGTCTATTGAGGACATCAGTAGAAGGGCTTCTTAACATACCGTACTATATAGAAGGTTTGTGGGTCCATGTGGACCCTTGGACCAGACATGGATGCGCAAGGATTGGTCTGGGTCAGTCTAGATTCCCATAGAGTCCTTCTAGGGAGTTTGAGAGTATCAGAAAACAAGGAGCACGTAATGTAGATCGTCAAGCACACCCGCAAGATAAGCTGTCACTGTCAGAATAAGGAACCCGCAAGGGAGCTCATAGACTGAAGCGGCCTCAACAAGAGGGATCGGGATGTGGGGCATCTTGAACTGTAAGTAAAGAAAGAAAACCAGTGGAATAGTAGTACTTTTGTTGAGGGTCCCTACTTCATCGTGGTAGCACTTTGGGTTATGGCACGCTACTGAGGTTTCATATAGTATGTGTTCAGGCTTCGATGTGACCTCACTCACACCTTCGCAAGCCTTCTAAAACAAAAACAAGGCCGCTTAGCTCCTGAGGTGCATAGCCTGGGCATCGACCACGTCCGGGAAGCAGACATGGTCTGGATTGCCGAGGAGGCCATTCAACTAACTCTAATTTGTAGTCATATACTCTCAGTCTCAGAAGTACCAACCCCTACAGAACTACTACCCTAAACTGAGTACTATGAGGTCAGGTCCTTTGCACCTTTAGAGGTTCGACTTAGCTTTTTCCTAGGTTCACTCTTGGCTTCAAGGTGGCCAACAGCTGAGAGTAGAGGAGGCTCCAGGGATTCTGGGTTTCGGGATATGAGGAGATCTTCAGCTTCAGCTTTAGCCCAGGTCATCCAGAACTTTTTCCTGATAGCTCGTCCGTGCTGAAAAAAGGATAGGATAAAGGATAAAATTCTCATGCAGTTGCAGCATCAAGCATGGTCAGCAAAATTTTCATGAGTTGCCCCAGTAAACTGGACCAGTAAAGTTCTGTCTCCAAGCGCCGAGGCCTACAATGCCCCACTTCCGCCGGGATGGACGGAGCACGTCGATGCCAGTGGTCGGAGTCTCGTTGCTTTCCGGGGGAGTCTAGGGCTTTCGCCTCAAGCCCGACAGGTGGTTACTAGTACCAATACTAGTAACAGTACTGGTACTGGTCCTGAGTAGGAATCAATTTCGCCAGGTGTTGGCATACTTTATCGGTGACTTGAACCCCTCTCTTAGTAGTAGAGTGGATAACCTTTGACGTTTTTGGGGTGCTATCCTCCCATACGCTCCCCAAGATTTACAGTTGAGTCCCCGAGCATACTGCATCGCGGCCCGGACTTCGTCTTTCGCCATCTAGATCTACGCGACTTCGGCCTTGTTTCTGGATGTGACTCTTACCTGAATCCTCAACTCAAGGACCCTTGCTGGAACCATCAGAACCTGCACCTGCTGCAGGTTTTTGTCCAAGAATATCTCCCCTATAGTCTCTGTATAGTACACCAGAGTACACTCCGAAAACACTGTTCTAGTTGCAATCACGCCCCTTCTGTGTGCAAGGTGTGGCATCAAAAATCCAAGTCTGAATCGAGGCCGAACTTACTTCTACAACACGAACCTGAGGGAGTCGCTGTGGAAGCATCCCATGGATCAGGACTGCTTGAGAGTTTAGGGTATGAACTTTGTTTAGTTCTGCGTAGGATGCTCCGCCTGACTTTCCTACTCAGTAAGGTTCGTCTTTTGTCAGTTTGTTTCCATACAGGATTTCGTCGCTATCGGTCTAGGTCAAGTAAACAATTTTGCCGCTGTCCTGGGCAACTTCAGGCCAAAACGGTCTTGCATATCGTTTTGAGAGTCTGTTACCATGGTGTGGCAGTACTGCATGGGTTGTAGCCGTGGTTTGGGACGGGGAAGCTGTTTCAGCTCGGCTCTCGGCCCATGTTAACTGTTCGGGTGTTCAGGAATGAAGGTTCGGGCTTGTTTCATTTCCGCAATAGACTGAGTTCAAGCTTCTGGAGTCTGTGCGACGGCAGAGAGACGGCTGCTTCAGTCCACGACCGCACTTCTCATATGACAAGACATGAAGTTTATTTACTGCTGCAGGCAGTTTTTCTTTACCGGATGAGGAGCAAGCAAGTTTCTCAACTCCACTATGACAGACCCTGTCTGAACCAAGCAAGTGCGATCCGCACATACATAACTGTACATCATTACACGAAGCTACATGCAAGCACCTGCCTTCCTACGTGGTTCTTTGCATTTATATACGTATGTATGTGCATGCATTCATATGTGTGCGCCCATGCATGCATGCCCGTGGTACATGCTGCCCAAGCCTTCGAGAAGTACGGAAGTTTACACCACACATCCTAAAACCTTACGCCTTGTGCGAGTCGAAACCGTAAACCCTGAGTAGAAGTTGTCAATGTTGCAGACTCCTGCAGATTGGCCCGATGTCAGGAGTTTGTAGAGATCGCCAACTACTGGAGGTGGGAAGCTTTCGTTAATCCCTCGAAATCTGAACGTACACTGAAAAACTTTACAGTCACTACAGCCTCTATATACAACATCGTTGTTTGCCCTGCGCAAAGCCCTATTCCTAAACCCAAGGCCCTAAAACCTAAACACAAGTCCTTATGAGGCTGCCGATCTACGGGTTCAAATCGGCGTTCTTTTTGATTTCAAGGAACCTTGAAAGGGTTGGTTTAAGGGGTACGATGGGGCTTAGGGTTTGGGTTCCGCAATCAAACTATCCTGGTAGGGCATGCAGCGGAGTGCCGACGAAATATCACCTGGAAGTCATTTTCGGCCAGCAGAGCTTCTGAGATGTGACAGAGGGCAACTGGTTCGTATGCCAAGTACCTGTGAAGTATCATTCGCAAACTGAGGTCTTCACCTAAGGATTTCTTTGAAAGTGCGCCAGGGAGAAACGATTCGCGCGAGTAGTGACGGGTAGTGCATTCGAGGCTGAGAGGGTTAAGGCACAGCATGCGTAGTGGCAACTACACCCTCCGACGCTCGTGATCTGAAGCCCCACATTAAAGTAAAAGCCAGAAAGTTGGAATATGGTTATCCTAAACCCTTTATGGTAAAATATAGGGTATCCTACCCTGAAACCATATTCCAACTTTCTGGAGTTCCCTTTATGATGACATGAAGCTCCTTTCGGGATCAACATGCATCTCATCATGCCAAAAGGCCAGACTAATGGAAGTTCCCCCAGGCTGAACCTCGCCCAGAACCCTTGCAACGAATATCATATATTTTAACCTATTTATATATATGGGAGTTTCCGAAAAATTGGGGGTACCTTATTTTGGGGGCCTTATAATAAGGATCCTACGATTTCGGGTACTAGAAACTCCCATATATGCTCTCGGGTCCCGGGCCGCCCCCCCCCCCCCCCCCCCCCAATGGTACCCCCCCCCCCCCCCGCAATGGTAGCCCACCCGCCCTGCCCGCCGCCCCCAACCTGGACCTTGTGCGCGGATCGGGAGTGTCGCACTATGCCCTGCCGTGTGCGGAAAGCGGCAATCGGGCGAGTAGTTTCCAGCATCTGACATGAATTGCACTGCTGAATTATGAGGGTTGTATGGCGATGGTGATGGTGGCAGATATTCTTTTGAAGGTATTGATGATGAAGATGCCGACGACAAGGATGATGTTGAGCATGGTCTGATTGTCGACTCATGTCCCGGTCTAGAGCAGCACAACATCATGAGCAGTATCACCGGTGCCACAGCAAGAGGGAAGACAAGGAGTAACACATAAGAACGTCGCGGCAAAAGAGTACCACCACAGGCCCCGCACCACAGGGGGGGCGGGGGGGGAAGGGGGGAGGATACCATGGGGTGGGGGGGGGAGGGGGGGCGTGGCAGCCCTGCATCATATATACACATGCATAAACTTATGTGAAGCAGGAATTTACCAGGGCCTGTGGTGAGGGTGTACAACGATCTTGAGGAAGATTGCTGCAGATTGTGAGCTTGCTAGTAAAATCTCGCGAGAATCCCCTACCTCATGGGACTTTGGCAACGTCAGGGCCAGGGATACCTGTCCGGAGGATCGTTACAACCAGAAGCATACAATGTCGTGTCCAGCTTCTCTAAGTCTCGGTCCCGGACTCTCTGAAGTTTACGGACTTCAAAGAACAAAAACTCGAAACCCGTCGAATCCGAATTCCCAAAGCCCTCAACCAAGACCCCGCGCCCTTCGCTTCCCTACAGCTCCTGGGATCCAACGCCCCCTGCGCCAGGCGAGCCCTAAAAGATGGCGGCTTTTGGGATATCGACGAAGAGCTGGTGCCCATACCAAGTTCGGGGGTTGGGGCTTTTGGGTGCAGAGTTTAGGGTTTGGGGTTCAGAGTTTAGGCTTTTGGGTTCAGAGGGTTTGGGGTTCAGAGTTTAGGGTTTGGGGATCAGAGTTTAGGGTTTGGGGTTCAGAGCTTAGGGTTTGGGGTTCAGAGCTTAGGGTTTTGGGTTTAGAGCTTAGGGTTTCGTGTTCAGAGTCGAGCGTTTTGGGTTCGGAGTTTAGAGTCAGGGTTTCGAGGAGGGTTTCTCCCAATCTCGGGGTGCCATAGTATGCTGTGGGTGTCGAATACACAGACATACTATCCCACTCTGAGATAGTCATAGTATCATAGACCCAAGCCCTCCTAAGGCCCCCTATGAACAAATCACAGAGAGTGCAGTCTTTTTGTATCAGCCTTCAAGGTTAGGAGTGTGGCACGGGGGAGTTCTAGGAATGTTGAAGTGATTGAAGCGGCCCGTCCTTCGACAGTGAAAGATAGAGGTCCGAAAACTTAGCCATAGTGTCACCTCAGTGTGCCTATCTAGCTATACTATACTATATATACCTGGACCCTACGGAACCTACCTTTTTAGGGCTCCCTACTATGATTTCTTTATATAAGTCCTTAAAAAGGTAGGTTACTTGGGGTTAAGGCATAGCTATACCCCAAAACCCTTCCACATCAAGAATGCCCTTCTGAAAGGTTTGTCTGCGGCTCCAACTGCTGACTGCTTCGAGTGTTAACCCTGCGATTCTTAACTAACGAAGTAATTAAAGTGTCCAAAGCTTTCTTCTGTGTTTGTAGGGATTGGCTGCGGGTCTGCTACAAGGTTCAAGGCTTCGCATGCATCTTGTCGGTGGAAGCAAATTCGAGGCGGGTTGGGTGGTAAACTTGGGCGCGGTTTGGCGTGAAGCTGGTGAGGCAGAGCCTTCATGAACGGAGGATCATAGTTTGAATAGTCGGGTTCTTGTTGTAAAGACTCGCAAACAAGGTCCCCTTGAGTCCAATAAACCCATTCAAGCCCGTACGTTGCTTTTTGTGCCAGAAACCCTTACAACAGAAATGCACAACCCCAAACGGGACCCCTGATTTGACGACACCCTGATAACGCCCCGGAAAAACACAACAGGCACCCATCTGGAACAGACACACAGAGACCGTTCATAAAGCCACGGAGCTGAAAGGCCGAAATGGAGGAGAAAATCCGCGCCAATCTGTCCTGGCCTCGGGGATTCTGTCGAGGTAGCCCAGATCTCTCCCTAGGCTCCAAACTTCTTCGCCACACCCCCCTGGAGGGTTTAGGGTTTGGCTTTCGGGGTTCACGGTTTTCTGCGACATGCTTGAGTTTGGTGCCTGCCCTACAAACGCCTCAAACCTAAACACCAGCCGTCGGCTAAGGCTAAGCGAGTGGGAAAGAACCACAACCCGTGAGGAAGGTAAAGGCAGACCCCTAGCAAAGCCCAATTTCGCCTAATGGGACTTCGTCACGCGAGTTATTGGTAAGGACACCTATAGAACTTCGAGGTTGTCTGAAAGTCATGGAGTTTGAAACCCTGACACCTGGAGCTTTGGAGGAGGGACCTTGGCCCAACATGTGGCGGTTTTCTAAATTGTTGATCCCCCTTTACGTACCCAAAATAATATGGCACGGCACCCGTATAGAGCGACCCTAGAAGGAAATTAAATCAGAGAACGACTATACCTACGTCGCAAGAAGGCTTGTCCTGCTAAGGGCAAACTGGATGGAGCTCTACGACGACTCCGGCCAAAAGTCTTGATCTTAGCTTCTGAGACCGCTTTCACAAGCTTCATTGTCCACTGCTGAACTCTAGGATAGCATCTCTTACAGCCTTGTAGCAACTCGCCCATGTCAAATCTCTCGCAGGGATAGAAATGCATGCTCGCGGTGTGGCCTTTGATCCAAAGACTAAGCAAACCAATATCATTCTACAACCTATCCCAAAGGCATTAAGGCCCCTCTGTGCTGGGGTTTCGCAGCAGTGTCGCGATGCTCCCCGGTGCGTTGATCAATCATAGGCTTGGCCATGAGGTTCTATAAATTTCGCTCACTTGCCTTCTATCAAATCCAAGAGTGCACGGCCTGATCGCAGATCCCCTTCTGAGGTTCTATTTCAACCGGAAGACGGAGGAGAGTTTGTTCGACGACCCACGTCACACGACCTACCACAGCCTCTACACCAGAATCAGGCACCGGACTGTGAGCTCCGAGGGCTAGACAGGCCCCATGCTGGCACACAAGCGGTGAGTCGCGAACACTGTGCTTGTATCATTAAAGTATTTATTTGTATGTTGTAGCAGATCAAGAAAGAATGAAGTACTTTACAGCATCATACATCGCATTCTACTATATCCTTGTTAACGCCTGACATGTGTAGTCGGGCTTACACTGGGTTGAAAGCTCGGAAGGAAATGAAAGCCTTCAGCAGACCTGGGCAGGTTTGTGAATATGATGAAAGAGAAGCTTCCCTTGCTCGCTCTGGCCCCACGAGCCACAGCCGCGGCCTCATCCTGTTTTCGATATGTCATGCTGATCTGCAGCAGAAAACTTGAAATCTGAGTGATTGTCGCTTCGGCTCTCTGTGAAGACTTTTCATGTGTTGGCCTGTGCAAAGTCTGTGTGAACTCTTGTCGAACAAAAGATGGAAAGAGACGAGCTCCGCATACGGTTAGGAACAGAATCTTCTTGTTTGCCTCACACGACAAGTGATCGCTAACATATAGCAGCTTGGTACACACGTTGCAAACGGAAGCCCATTTTGGCAGACTCCGCCGGATCATGTCCATCAGCGACAGTAATACAGCAAGTGGTTCCAGGGCGCCACAAGGATCCTATCATGCTTCGCTGCCATCTTCGATGATTACTTACAATCCATTGTCACAGTCGTCGGTGGTTAGATTTTGTTGTTTCTTTTGTCAACGCTGAGTGAGGCTAGTCATCGCAGCAACTGCTAACATGCTGTTTGGCTTGAGTCCATCCCCGCCACACCCTCATAGAGCCATAAAGCCCTCAAGCAGTACCAAACCTGCTCTGCTTGGAGGTTTATGGGTAGTTGTAATTCGGGTTATAAGCAGGGTAAGGGCACTTAAAACCAACGTGGGGACTTATAACCCCACTTATAACTACCGATGAACCTCCAAGTAGTTGACGCATGGCTGACTTAGACCTGGCTCATCCCGATTCGGAGGCATAGCCTCTGGTTCCCTGTACAGCAAGGTCCACATAAAACGAATCATGTGCTATCAGAAGTGGTGTCGTCCAGGGAATTACTGCCGAACCCGTAGCACTTTTACCCGTTGCTTGACACTGGTACCGTTGGGAGTTTAGGAAGTTTGGGTTTAGGCTTCCGTTCAACCGGAACATCATGATGATCCCAGCGGGCATCCACGGAACTATGACACTGGTATCACAAATTCTGAACCCCAAACTCCAAAGATGTCTCTTGTTCCCAGTGTGCCAGTGCTATTCAGGATCCCGTGGTCAACGCAGCGGAGCTTGAACGCCGGCAGAAGGCTCCGGTAGCAGTTGCCTTAAGCGTCTTCCTCATCGTCTGGATAACACGCTACTAGGTCCCCTGGTACTGCCCCTGTGCCCTTTCCTTGGGTGGACTGCTTACCGTAGAAAAAGCATACCCTGCCCTTTAAGGTGATCTTCGGTCTTCCGATGCTATCTGCACAAGTGCACAATAGCTGAACAACGATGTGTGAATAGGGATTGGCAATGACCTGTACCTTTGGATCGCGGGCATGCAGACTTAGACTTGGGTGACCGGACTGCGTGATGCTTCAATCTGGTCGCTGAAGTTCTGAGTAGACAAACTAGCCACAGCCTGAATACCAGCAGCTGTAGGCTGTAGTTCAACTGTTCAACTGAGACACCCTGCAATGCGGGCTTCGTCCTTGAGTAGGAGGGAAAAAGGTGGTGCTGCCCGCAACTTGAGCACCACAACAAACTTCAGCAAGAAAGCATCGCAGTCCTCCCCCCACCCCGCCAAAAAGCAGAACGCTCTATCCCACATTGTCGAAATCCTGGGAAGCAGGCTTTGGAAACTGTCGGAAGTATGTAAAGGGTCATCGCAATGTGGATTCAACCAGAACCATGTAGGAATGCGGGAGTTCATCGTCTAAGTTGAGGAGTTTTTTGTCGCCGGAAGCATGCATCTTGGAAACCAGGCCCCCGAACGCAGACGCCCATGTTAAGTCGCCGGGTTCCGAGGACTCCGATCCGTAGAAGCAATGTTGTCCAACCCTTCGTCCTCGACATCACAGCAACAGCTTAGAGGATCATGGGACTTAGTAAGTAGGTTATAATTGGGGTTATAAGTCCCCTAAGTGGGGTTATCCTAATTATAACCTACTTATAACCTTACTTACTAAGTCCCATGAGCCTTCAAGAGTCCATTCCAGAACCCCGGCCGCCGTACGAAAATGCCAGCCAGCTGCTGGCTGGCTACTCTTGTTCTCGGAGACCTGCCGTAGCACGACCGGCGGTGGTATCTTGTGCTGATGCGGGTGGTTGTCAAAATTATGGTCCCTTTTTTGGGTTATCCTAAATATTGCCCCCCATCAAAAGGGACCCTAATTTTGACAACCACCCCTGTAGTTGATGTTTGCAGCGCATGCCCTGCCATCCCGTTCAGGCGGCGCAGGAGAGGGCGCAAACAGCGGTGTTGCGTGTACAGGCCAGGGGTTGGGGCGTGGGGTGTATGCTTTCTGGGTTCAATGTTTGGGGTGTGCGGTTTGGGGCTTGAGGGCAAGATGCATTTAAGGAGCTTTTATGTATGCAGTAGGAAATGAGGGACCCCAGTCTAGAGCTTAGACAGTAATATCCGCATCTCAAGGATCCCTAAAGAAGGTACTGTTCTGTTTGCGGAGGCGCATGTTCATGTCAACCTCCTAGCACGGATTGCAAAACCATATCTTCCCGTCGTTGCTGCTGGGCACAACTATAGTTCAGGCATAGGGTAAGATGCCCTTCGGTCGCTGGCGAGGAAGCTTGCTCTGACATCCGAACTCAAATCTGACACCTGAACCGACCCTAAACGATGCAGGAGACCTCGCAAAGGCTCGAACAGGCCTGTCGAACCCGACTGGTAGAGCTCAAGAGTAGAAGCAGGCCAAGTGAAAACAGCAGGTCATGGGGTGGAGGGTTTGCGGAGCTTGGGGGTGCTGTATAGGTCTACTGATACCAACCCTACTAGGACGAATGGTCGGAACCTCAACCAAAAAAGAGAGAGAGAGAGAGATAGAGATAGAGACACAGACAGAGAGGAGAAACTGGTCGCAAAGGGCTGCGACCACCGTGACGACGTGGGAGATTGCTTAAACTCGTTCCTTCTGGATAAGGCCTCGTCGATTACTATTTTTGGAATTCCGCGCTAATGAGGGGAGGGCGTGTGACTGTTCGATCTTCCCGTGTCAAAAACAATGTCATGGTCCGGAGCATCATCCCTGACAGCTTCCACAGCCCCAAACCACTGTAAACTACCTAGATCCTTTCCGTGATACACCTTTGTGGACATATCCTAAACCTGACACCCATTAAACCCCTTAAACCCTAAACCCCTAACCGCTGAACCCCTAAACCCTCAAAGCTCCAAACCTGTGAACCCTTAAAGCTCCAAAACTCGAGTTGTGAGTGTGTCGAACCTTCAAGACTTCTGAACCCTGACTTCATGTATAGGCCGCCGTGCGCGTTATGCTCGCCAGGCTGGGTTCGAAGGAGGGCAGCAGTTGACATACTAGGGTTTTATAATGGCATTATGTGTTTTGTTGTAGAATCAGATCTTAAGGAATATGCTTTAGATGATGCAAAGAGTTTAGGGCGGCGGGGGTGTCTGCATGTGGCCTTTGATTAGGGGCCAGAGGGTTCTGGTGTTTACGGTAGGATACTTGCCACTTGTATCCCCTGGTAGTCATTGTAGTCCGTGTGTGCAAATACAGATATGTATGTGTGTGTGTATATATATATATATATATAGACATGTGCGTGTTTATTTGTATGTAGGTATGTATGTATGTAGACACACACACACACACCAAGGCCCGTATCGTAGTGTTTTGCGATGCAAGGACTCGGGGCACTAGGACTTAAGGTTTTTCAGCTGTAGGATTCAGAGGTGCGGGATTAGGGGTGTGCATAGGGTTTACGGCTTTAGGCTTTTCGGGTCCAGGTTTTTATTTAGACCTGCCATAGCGGCTTCATTCCTGATGTGGTCAATCGCAAATCGGTTCAGGTCGAAATTCGCTGGCTCGCCCTTATAGGGCGCATCAGAGTCTTTTGGGACTTTGCAAGCTTGTCGATATTAGTTCTGCAATACCAGCCTGTAAATTGCTTGGGTTCTTAGACCTGACTACGACCGGGAAAGTTCAGCATGCTCATGCTTGCCCAGGTTGGATTTTGGGACATTTTTATTTTCCTTATTTGGGTTCATAAGAGACCCTATATATAAATATCTTTCAGGGTGTTTAAAGGCCAACCCAATTTTGCCCTGGGCAGGAAGAAGAAGCAAAGAAACAGGTCTCTTAAAGATTACGTCTTGTCATGTGGCGGGTGCTTAGGAACTGTTCAGACGGAAGCCCAAGTTTCTCAAAGACACCCTTAGTACAGTAACGGGGGAAACCTGAAACCCTCGATTTTGGGGGCTCCTTGTTATAGATATAGTATCACACCCCCAAAACCCTATCATAATTATTCAGGCCCCAAGAGTAATCCCTAAACGGCCGCAACCACGGGCTCAAGCTATTTATCAGCCGCAGGTGCCGAATTCTTCCATTGAAACATTCCTGCCAGATGCTGCGAATCCGAATGATCTCCGGCGAAATCAGCATACCTGTCGACGAGATAGACGATGTGAAGGGCTTGAAGCAGCACCTGAATCAGCTGCGTGGGTTTCCCCTAGGATTTAGGCAGAGGTTCCTCCTCAACGGCGAGACTTTGGAAGATGCTGTCGAGCTGGATTCACCGATGGACCTGGATCTGGTTCTATTGCCATTCATCGAAGCTTCAGAAGAGCAGGTGAACTTCCTCGTGGACGCGGCTGGCAGTGGCTCCATGCCCGACGTTGAGTCCAGGCTGCACTTGCCCCAAGATCCAGACTTGACAGCAGACGGCTGCACAGCTTTGATGGCGGCATCGCGCGCAGGCCATGTCGAAGTCGCGCGCCTGCTGCTTCAGGCAGGTGCAAACGCGGATGTTGCAGACAGCCAAGGCACCACAGCTTTGATATCGGCATCGTTCTATGGTCATGTCGAAGTCGCAAGCTTGCTGGTGGAGGCCCGCACCGACGCGAATCTGGCGGACCGTCACGGCGCCACTGCTTTGATGTCGGCATCTTTCCAAGGTCATGCCGATCTCGTGAGCCTTCTGCTGAGGGCTGGTGCCGACAAGGAGAAGGAAACCATGCTGGGCCGCACAGCTTTGACGTTGGCATCTGACTGGTGTCAGGACGAAGTCGTGAGCTTGCTGCTGGAACTTCGCTCGGAACCCATGGATTGATGACCGTGCGTGAGGAGAAAGACCGGCATCCACGTCCTGCGTTCTCAGAACAGCATAGGCTATCACGTCGTCCCCGGTTTCATGCCTGGTTTCTTGGTAATTGTTAATTCTGCCTCTTGCAGTTTCAGCTCATTTTCGGGCTGAGACGGCGTTGACCCACACTTAAACCCGGAGACCTCGCACCCCTAAAACCCCAAAAGCTCGGCGACCTTGGCCATGAACCCTGAAACCTGAAGCGTGACTTTGCCTTGGAAGGCTTTTGGAGGGTTTGGCTCGCAAGAAGTTTCTCTTAGGTTGTTGAGGGGTAGGGATTCGGATTCAGCACTTGGGCATAGGAGTTCAGTAGTGAGGGCTTTGGCATCCGGGTTTATGATTTTGAGTTGGGGTTAAGGGATTAGGGGTGGAGATAAGCACATTGGGTGGCCAGAGGCTACACCGTGTACCCAACACCCTAGACCCCAAATCAGACGGCTTTCTTATGCACCTTCCCTAAGCCCTAAACTCATGCGGTTAGAAAAAGTGTCAAAAACATGCCCTAAACAACAAACCCTGAACCTGGCTCCTCCCGGTACGGAGTTTTAGCCGTTCGGCTAAAGAGATTGCAAAAAACCGAACCACTACAGCCATCGGAAAATTAGTAATAGTATTCCCTTACGGTCCCTGTACAAGTATAACAAAATACAGCCACAAATCTTCGTTTTGATTCTTGAGGCCCATATATTAGAAGGGCCCCCACCCTGTAATAGTGACTATAAGGATTATATTCGGGCCCTATTATATTCCTACTATACCCCTATTCCAGGGTGGGGGGCCCCTTCTAAGCCATTTAGGTGTGCACCAGAACAATCCCCCCCCCCCCCGCCCGCCGGCCACATGCGGTGCAGGCGGCGTGCAAGGCTGATGCAGGCGAAAAGATGCCTCAGTCTCAGCTTTGCGTAAAAAAATCCACCGAACCTTAGGGGTACTTAGAAATAATTCTTAATTTTGGTTATTCTAGTCCCCAAGAATCAGCTAAATTTGTAGTTTTTGCTAGGGTTCTAAGTTCAGTATTGGAAACCCTAAACCCGAATGTACGAACCCGACGAACCCCAAAATTTCAAGGACTCGTACAAAGAACCCGAACAGAGACTCGGGGGTTCTCAATCAGCTTCCAAAACTAAGAAAACGTTAAACTCCGAACCTTTGACCCTTCAAGCGATTGGCTTGCGATGCGGGAGCCAGAAGCCGACGCAAAGGGCTCAGTCGAGCTTGCGGCCATTGTCAATCCAACGGGCTCCAACATGCATCTTTCTCTATGGTTGAAGGTCCACTGCCGAATTAAAGGGTCTATTTGTCTGGTAGGCGCTCATCAGAAGAGACTAGTAAGGCCCAGGCCCCTCAGCGACTTGTTTGGGCAAGACGCGGTACCCTGTAATGGCAGAGGGCAGCCTAAGCCTTAATCCCAGACGACCAGGCTTCTCACAGCAAGATTCGTCTTGAATCGCCCGAACGCCCACCACTTCCACGACCGAGTTAATGCTGTGACTGCTGTGGCGCTGTAGAGCACTGTGACAGGTCGCTACATGATTTGATTTGGCCAGGACTTCTTATCAGACAGCCGTCTCTGACTTTGTACACACCCCTTGCGCACAGAAGACTCTGATCTGTAGGATTGCGAGGCACGGCGCAGCCATGCCATCCGATAAGTAACCATGGCCCCTCATGACCGCTGTTCTGTCAAAGTAAACCTAGTAGTAGAGTAGGTAACCCTTAAAAGGTCCCACGGTTTAGGGTTTTAGGGTTTAGGGTGGCCTGGTAGTATTTAACCTTTTTGGGTAGTATAGCCTCTATACAATCCCTACGTAACCAAAAAGGTTAACCTTTAGTTCCCCATGATACCCGACAAGTACGTATAATGTCCCACCTGGCCTTAGCCGCCCGCTTCAAGCAGGTTTGAATCGTGTGCCACCGGAACTCCAAGGGCCCCGATCTCAGGGATTTCGAGCGTGTTTGCGGGTTTTCTGTTTTTTTGCTGGGTTCGGGAGTTCAGACGCTTCAGGGTTCAGGTTTCCCCTACACCCTAAGCCGGATTTTAAGGTTTCAGATTTAACAGCGTATCCGAAAGTTTAGCTCGCAACATAATGCAGAGTGTGCATGCTTAGCTTTGCGCATCGCGCCACGAGCGCCGTGTACTGCGGGGGAACTGGCCGGGCGAGCTCCTATCAAGCTTGAGGTAGGATCTATCGTCTCCTTAGGAAATTCTTTTGTTCATATACAACCTAAGAGAATATTGAACATGGTATTTCTATTATGGTTCTAGGGGGGGTATAGGGATGAATTGCCCCCAACCCTGTTCCAAATATTGTCACGGCCCCTACACGGAACCCCTATGGTAACCCATTAGGAGAACCTTTTCAATCTACTCAGGCCCAATATTCTCCCTGAATACCGATCTCTCTTTGCAGTCCCTCATACATGATAACTACTGTAGTGTACACCAAAACCCAACCTTATTAAAGAACCCTGAAAGAGCCCTTAGAGGAACGCCCAAAGCAACCTCACAACCCTCTAGTTAGTAAGGCCCTCTTTTGGGTGTGGCAAGGAAGCTCCGGCTCACGGTGCAAACGGCGATACCCGGTACCCACATCAAAGAGTGCGTAGTGGCCTCGGCACACTTGGGGTTTTTGGTTTGAGGGTTTAGGGTTGTTAGGGTTAGGGGTTTCGGCACACTGGGGTTTCGATGTTCGAGGGTTTAGGGTTTTGGGGCCAAGTCAGCCCCATCAGTAGAAATACGACTGGTGCGACTAGAACGGAGATCTGCAGGCAAAAACACTCTCTGCCGTGCTGGTACACGAAGAAAGCCCTGCACCCTGAGCAGATAGAAGCTGCTGCGCTTTTGGATACTTGGAGGGGCAGGGGACTTAGTAAGTAGGTTATAAGCAGGGTTATAATTAGGGTAGCTCCATTTAGGGCACTTATAACTCTACTTAGAGCCTATTTACTAAGTCCCCTGCCCTTCCAAGTAGTGTGTCCCAGAAGACACGGGTCCTCAGACGTCAACACTGGACGCAGTGGGCATTCTTAAAAGCGTCCTCAATCTACGGCAGGAAAACACGTTCCGGGAAGTGGCTGCTTGAAGCCTCAATGCTGGTATGAAACCGGTAGCGTTTGGAGAGTAGACAGTGACAATGCATACTTGTTGCAGATGCGTGGACAGCTCCAAGCAGGGCCACACCACCTTCGACTGGCTTGTCGCAATCTGTAACTATGCTCTGAACTGGTTGTTGTGAGTCTAGCCTTGTGGTTCCATAAAGGCATCGTCCTCGGACTGCGGTGGGCGCCGTCCGACCGGCCTAAGCTGTCGCTGTTTGAGTCCTGCATAAAGCAGGGCAAGCAGCTCACAACATAGGCACTAAATGGGAGTTTCCGCACATGGGGGGCCCTAATATGGCACCCCAAATAGTAGGATCCTTATTATTATAAGGACACCAAAATAAGGTACCCCTGCAGAGTGCTGGAGACTCGATAGGTCCGATATGTGTCGTGTGGTCAGGACTGAAGGCTGGCAACAAAGCTACACAAGGTTTAGGGTTTAGGGTTTGCCCACTTTGCATGTACCACCAGGTTTGTGTCAGACTCGTTTGAAGAATCTTGGTCTTAAACCTTCGACCCTGGACACGGAAGCCCAAGCAGCTTAAGCACGGCTCTGGACCGCCCACAATGAAGGGATTAGAATAGAATCCAAAATACGGCAGAGCTTTAGCTTTGTTTTCTCGCGGTTCCCTCTAAGACCAAGTAAGGGTTCTGGACAAGCCATGGGCAACAGACATGCGGTACTGTTGATGATATAAATCCTGCACGACCCAGAATAAGGAATATACCATAATTCCCATAGTTTAGGGTCCTTAAGGTAGTGCAGGATTTATATCATCAACCGTAGCACAGGTCCCAGGAAGGCTCAGAGTGCTCCGCAAGGCCTTGAGCCGGTTTTGAAGGTGTAGGGCTTGATGATGAGATCGCCCGCTTGCCGCAGTGAGCCATTCCAAGCGTTCGAGGGAAAGTGAAGTTGGGGTGTTCGTCGCCGTCAGCCTCTTTAGAGCCTTGGATCAACATAGTCAGGTCAAGAGGGTCTGCAGCACATGACAGCCAAAGAACGGGTTTTCAGCTCGAGTGGTTGTTGCGAAGGCTTTCATGGAAGCTTGCAGTTGGAGGGTGCGCACACACACTAGAGCCCCTTCACAAGGCTGTCCACGATGAAAGCAGGCTTCGGTTCTCCTCTGGGCCCTCCGTGGGTACTGACTCCCAAGCCTGAATGCAAAAGTTAGAGGTGCACAAACACCCCTAAGTAATGCCCTAATGCTAGGTATCTGACTTCGGCTTGTCCATGCTAGCTTAGTGCTTATAGAATTATTGTGTTTATAGAAATAAGACCGCCAGTGGCTGTAAGAAGCATTTTGTTTTTACTGCGGCTCTACGATGAAGGTTTAGGATTCAGAAGGTCATGAACTCCAACTTGCATGCAAGGAGCCATGTCGTCTGAGGGAGTGACAGTGACTGGTGCGGAGGAGTTGCTTTGGCTCTGCAAGGGCAGTCTGTTGAGTCTAAAGGTTGTGGCGTGGGGTCTTGGAGTATAGATGTCATTGTGTTTGATTGCGTGTGCATGCTGAATGTTCTGGAGGACCATACATAGGGTTTAGGGCTCACGGGACGTTTCGGTACCGTCGGGTGGCTCTTCCTTTCGATTATGCAGCGCCTGTCGGGATGGCCGAAGCTTCCATTGTCAATCAGAGTAGCCAGACAGTCGATACCGAAGTGATGGTTTCCGATAAAATTAGCGGTACCTTACTTTGGGGTCCTTATACTCAGGATCCTACTATTTCAGGTGCTACATTAGGGTCCCCGATTTTCGGAATCTCCCAAGTTGTGAGATGGAGTGGCCGTCCCTGGAACCACATAGACATCCAACATCAGCGCGCGAGGCCTTATGACTCTCAAGTCATGGTTAAGTGTAAGTTTGAAATTTACCAGCACGGCCTGTGAACCTAAAGGGGCCATGGTTCGGAAGGCCTTGCGCTAGCTTGGAGGCTATGGATAGTTGGAAGTAGGTTCGTACCCTGTCACTTTGTTTGCCTACCCACTTGCCTTGCTTCTCACCTTTACAGCATGATTCGAAGGGGAGAGGGAGTCAGAATGTAGCTGCCGGTAAGAGCTGCAGTCCGGTGTGCAGCAATTGGACACAAACCGATCCCCGAAAATGGAAGGTGTGCAGCATCGCCGAAATCCGTCACCCTAAACCCGAACCCCCCGAAACAGCACCCCTAGATCCCGAAGTCCATAACCCTCTACCAAGGTATCCGGTGTTCGAGTCTTTCGATGACTACGACCTGGAGGAAAACCTGTTGCGAGGTGGGGATCCAAGTTTGAAGGTCGGCACAAAACGAATACTGTGGCGTTTAAATTATTAGTATTCGTATTCATATTAACATTAATATTAGTATTAGTAATAGTATTCATATTAGTATTAATATTAATATTAATATTAATATTAGTATCAAGACTGGCGCTGAGACTTCAGTTTAAGACAAGGGCCGAAATAACTGGCAATAGCATCGGCCTAGTTTGAGGCACAAAAAAGCAAAGCAAACCTATCCCTGAAGGGCCTCCACATGAAGGGCAACTGAATGGCAGGATCGTTCGAGTTTTGCAGGAACCCTTGAGCCAGTCCTAACCCTTCAAGCGGTACGTACTCATATGGGAGTTTCCGGAAATTGGGGGTACCTTGTTTTGGGGTCCTTATAATAAGGATCCTACTATTTAGGGTACTATATTAGGGTCCCCTATTTTCGGAAACTCTCATATTTTAAGCAACCCGCATAAGAATCCAATGCAACCCTGACAGTCTGGGCTTCTGTCTTTCTTCTGGTGCTTTTGAAACCGGTCATGCCTCAAGTTGTTTGATAACCCCTAACCCTAAACTCTAAACCCCTAAACCCCAAACCCTAAACCCCTAAAATCCCCTAAACTGGAGCGAGACTTCCTTCTTCGGGCTTGAATCCGTCTCTGGGGTGACATAAGCCAAGGCCTTCTACAGAAGCCCCTTTCTGTAGCTCCAAAGCCTGAAACCCAAAAGCCCTAAGCCCTAAATACCTCCAAACCCCAAGTGCAACATCTGCAGGGATCTATCCCTGAAGCTCTAACACCTTAAACCCAAAAGCCTTACGTAAACCCTAAAGACACCCAAAAGCCTGAAACTCCAAACCTCAGGGATCCCTAAACACCTCAAAACTCCAAATGCAACATTTGAAGTGATCTATCCCTGATGCAATCAAATTGCGTACTGTGGATTTTTACTTTGGGTATCTGCTTGGGAGCCAGAGCTAGTTGAGATGCGGTGGACTAACTGGAGCCTTGCCTGCCTTGTGTGAGTGCGAGCGTCGAAAGACACCCAAAGCCTGAAACCCCAAACCTCAGGGATCCCTCAAAACCTCTAAACCCCAAGTGCGAAGTCTGCACGGATCTATTCCTGAAGCCTTACCACCCCAAACCGCCCAGGGATCTATTCTTACGGCTTCGAGAAGCCGAGCGCCATCCAGCCGCCCTGGCTGCAGTGAAGAGAAAGAGAAAGAGAGAGAGAGAGAGAGAGAGAGAGAGAGAGCCGAACGCGGGGTGGGAAGGGGTGGGCGGGTGTTGTTAAGGAATTATTAGTCTAAGTTAAGTTACCAGAATAAGGATCCATAGTAATAATTATGGTTTTCCCTTATTGTTGCAACTCATTTGACAAGAGCCCAGGTTTGGGGTTCTTTCTAAATCAGGCTTGGGGTTTCCAGAGTTGAAGGAGGGCTTCATGGTGTTCGGGGTGTGCCATTCTTGGAGGTTTATGGGCAGTTATAAGTGCGGTTATAAGTCCCTTAATATGCTACTTCTAAATACCCATGGACCTCCAAGTTGGGACGACGACGCAAGAGCCTCATGACCAGGAGGGACTTCCTTCTGATGATTGCCATGCTGAACCCAGAAGTGTCGAAAACCAGGCTCAGCTTCCTTTTCTTCTGAAAAGATCCACCCAAAAAACAAGGCAGCGTGGCATCAAGCCAATCCTGGACGGGCGCGACACGATCGGGCAAGCGCAGTCAGGTTGGGCATGATTTGGGTATTTTCTAAGGGAGCCGGGAGGTTGAGAGCGGAGATGAAAGGAAGAGCACGGCACCTGAAGCCAGAAAGCGCAACTTCGCATGGGCACGTAGCCTGAATACATACCTATATGCGGCTCTTCTTTAGGACCCTGCTCTAAGTATTCAGGCCGCCATAGTAGGCAGAGGTTTGCCTTCTCGAAAGGCACTGGAAAGACTGCAACGTTCGTCATCGGCTGCCTACAAAGAATTGACTACTCGCCGCTCCGCCATGTCTTCGAGAGAGGCAGACCTTCGGGTTCGAGTTCAAGATCGGGTTCCTTTGTTGAGGGTGAAACCCGAGGCTCTAGCCAGGGCACTGGAATACTCAATATCTTCGCTTTGTTGGATTTGAGCCGACCTTTTTCAGAAAAATGGCTCAGAGGCTTTAGCTAGAACATGCATTCGAGCCGAAACCCGGAATCTTCCGTCTTGTCTCTGACCTGTTCACAAGTGTGTGAAGATGACAGAGAGAGGCTGGCGCGGACCTCTCAAGATGTTCGAAAACCCAATAAGGCACGTCTTGATGTTTGACCGTTGATTGTGAGAAAAGACAACAGATGAAGACTTCAGGACGCAATCATCAAATGCCACGGGCGCGCAATTGTAAGCATGAAGTCATCAACCACGCAAACCGCTACGCGCTACGAGGCTGCACGGTGAAATTTAAGTTTGCCACAACGCAGATAGCCAAACTATCCCTAAACAACGTCCCTGCACTCCTCTAATCGTAGCCCCTCAACCTTCCCTCAGTCCACGAACACTCTATGCCAGATCCTCTACCCCAATACCTCTTGGAGGTTCATGCGTAGTTATTATAAATGGTCATATAAGTCCCAAAATATGGCTCCTAAGTATAGTTACCCTACTTATGAACCTCCAAGCTGGGATCCTAAAGCCCAAATCGCCAGGTTGAACCGGACTCAGGCGCTGATCCTGGCGCCCACCCGTGTCACTTGGTGCTCAAGCTCTGGCCTTCAATGAGTTTTCCTCAGCTTTTCGAAGTCAAAACATCACATACTGCACACTTGGGTGGTTATCAAAATTCGGACCCTAAATAGTTGTTGCCGTATTATAATAGGGACCCGAAAAGGGACCATAATTTTGACAACCATCCACATGGTACAATATTCGAGACTACCCCCTTTGCTGGAAAGGGATACCCGGTTTACAAGGCTACGTACAGGCGGTTTTTGGGCGGCTTCTCGCTTTCGAGTCAGGTTGCAAAGTGTGAGTTGCATTTGCGGAGTTTGGGCTTCAGCAAGTCCAGTTCCCTCAGGTTCTTCGATATTGCCCTATGGGTTTACGAGGGGCTTCAAGTGCAGGGTATCGGCTTTTAGTTGAGTTGTTTTTGCAAGCTGTGAACTTACTCGGAGGTTCAGAGATAGCTATCAGTCACATCTCTAAATCTCGAAACACTGAACCTTCAAAAACTACGCAGGCTCTCTCAGATCTGAACCCGACCCCATTCCGCTGGGTATGTGAAGCATCACCTGGGTGGTTGTCAAAATTAGGGTCCCTTTTTGGGTCCTTATGATAGTACGGCACCTATTATTTAGGGTGCCCAAAAAGGTGCCATAATTTTGACAACCACCCATACTTATGATTAGGTACTTCTTAAGGAACCATAAGGGAAACTCACAAGGTCTCCCAAAGCGCCACCTAGTCACCATAAATTCACAACCACCCACCCTGCGCCTTGCAACGCCGCCCCATGGTTTTGCAGCTGAGGAGCTGGCAAACCAGATCTACAAGGCACTTTTTGCGGAGTTGCCTGAGGGGCTGGCTGGCTAGGTAGAAAGTAGATCCCCTAATTTGGGGCTCTATACTACTAAGGGTCCTTTGTAGGTACCCCTATTACGGGATCTACTTTTTGGATCCTCCCGGGGGTCTGGGTTCGGAGTTGCCTGAGAGGGCTGGGTAGGTGGCCTTTGCTTTTTCGGTCCCTTGTTGGGTCCTTGATATAATACGGCACCTAATATTTAGGGTACCCAAAAAGGGACCCTAATTCTGACAACCACCCATATGGCCTACCAGAGTTCGAAATTCGAAAGACTGCGTTTTTTGGACAAGCGTACTCTGCTGCTAAGTTCAGGTGTGTTAGATTGAGGCAAAAGCTAAAGGCACTAGGACATGAGGTTTCCGGTGAATCGTGTTGAAGTGCATGGAATGCCTATGGCCCGTCCTTATTGTTCAAGAAGGAAGTTCCGGGATGATCTGTGATGTCCCCTCAGGTCTTACCAGTCCTTTCTCAGCGCGTAAAGAGCTGCTTTGGTTGTGTAAATGATCGGCAATGCTTTCGTGTGCTTCGGGGCCACAAAAGGCATAACTAGCTATGAGTCAGGTGTCGCTGGCGTTGGGTGACTACCTGAAGATCAAGAGCCATGTGTGCTCAGCGGCCGCATTTCCCGTAGTGATTCTGGGGGTCCTTATTATAATTAGGCCCCAAAACTTATTAAGGCCCCTATGTTACTTCGGTTTGATTGTTTTGATTTAGGAACGACGGGGATGTATGTTCCCAACCCAGAATCGATACGTAACCTAACACCTGGCGCTTCAGCCCGTTGCAGCCTACACCCAAGCCGCAAACCCTCTTGAGGCCTACGGCAAGCTTTAACTTGGAGACATTGTGTGCACCAAGCTGGCTGTTGGAAGCACCCTGAAGAATTCAAACTCAAATCCTTTGCATGGAATTCCGCTTTTGTGCGCTAACACGTGGACCTCTCCATTGGATTTTCTCGCAAGTGGTTGAGGCATGTGGTTTCGTATGCTGAACCCCAACAGCCTTCAAATCCCAAACCCCGAGAGCGCATTCGCTCATCATGACTATCACCTTTGAAGGAACCCTTAAACGAATCCGTAATCCGAAACCCGAAAGCTCAAAGACACCGAAATGTTCGGTTTCTTCCCCCGAGGCATTGGCGGCACTGCGATCCGCGATGATGTAGACAAGCTCCGGGACGGCCAGCACCTGGGCGCCTTTAAAAGGAGTTCCTTTAAGGGTTCTTTAAGGCATATAAGAGTTCTATAGGGAGTGTTGAGGGGTGTCTTTACAGCGTTGTTGTAACTCCTGATCTTTCCACAGGTCCACGAGCCTTAGACACAAGGGGGGCCGAGGCCCTTCAAGTCCAAGCCAAAGCCATGCCAGCCGCTAGGCTTGCCTCTTTTTCAGCTGCTCGATAGCAGAATGAACAGACGGGTTAGGGTACCTTCTCAACGGGCATGGCTGAAGTAGTAGAGGGCCCTGTGGATGCTTGTTAAAGGCGGACCCATGGACAATGCCGCAGCCAGAAAGGCAATAGCATGGTGTCTTGCATAGGAACCTGCTGACTGGAATGGAAGCAAAAGCGGTTGTAGTTTTCCATCACCCTTAAGCACGATCTAAAAACTTTTCTGGACAGTTGAGGCTGCGGCTATGGACAGCCTGTGAGGATTGGTTCAATATGATACTTGCTTCGTGGCAAGTTCTGCTATCGAAACAACAGTACACATTGTGCAAGAAGTGTTGAAGATGAGTAGAAACCTCGCGGTATGCAGCTTCTCCATCCTATGAACATGAATCTGAAACTTTGTTGATTCCCCGCCCCCCACGAGTTTAGGCGAATGGGGCTTTAGCGAGCGTGGCAGCTCCGAGAAACCCTTGAGAAACCCGAGGTTACCTGAGACACAAGGAATCCTTAGTTCCGCATGTTTTGCGTGCTCTACTATAGTACTATAGTTGCACTAACGACCAAGCTAGTATTAGTCGCAAAACTCCGGCCCGTATTTTAACTGCATTGGCAGGATACCGATTGTGAGACCCATATTAATGCAGAAGCCGGACGGATTAGGACTTGTGTTTATGATGCTTCACTTTGACCGCAGGATTGCAAACTCCATCACCCGTGATGCACTTCAATCCTGATCCCATGTTCACGGCGGCCCTAAACCCGAAATCCCAAAACCCAGAGGCACCTTGTGGTTGGCACGCCAGGCGCGTGTACTGAAATCGATCAGTGCTAAATGTCTACGGTCCAAATACGGCTCCATGGCTTGAGATTTCTGGGTTTGAGGCTTCGCAGCGATATGGCCTTGGGTTTCAGGATTTGGCGCTTGGCAGGTTTTGGCTCTGGCACCGATAAGCGGCTACGCCGCAGCCCACGGCCAATGGGTTCTAGCCCCAACCAAACGGCGGCTTGCGTCAGGCATAGCGCTGACCGACGTTTCTTTCCGTTGCCGCCAGATGCATCGACATGTTTATCACACACGACTCGAGATCCGTCCTTCCCGGTGCACGTGCAAACCAGCCCGTGGCGGTCTGGGCGCCGAAGAAACGAACCTCAAAAGCAGAGTGCTGTAACCTGAAGGCACCTATAGAGCCTCAACCTCCGCAACCGTTAATGGAGCCACCATCCCTAGGGTCCCCTATTGTTTGTCCAGGCCGTGTCTACGACATGGTGAGCAAGCCTCCTGACTGGAAGATGCCAGGCGGTCCGAGGTCAAAGGCTTGCTGGAAAGCCCTAAGACTCCATGTGCCCATATAGTATATACTTAGGCCTTAAAGTACCTATATAGGGACTACTTTGGGGCTAAAGTATCTACTATAAAGGTACATGGAGCCTTTGGAAAGTGGTTCTGCGTGTAACGATGCAGGGAGTTTAAGTATAAGGAGAAGGCTTTAAGGGGATGGTTTATCACTGCAGGTACATAGTTATAGAAGTCTAACTATAAGGACAAGGCTTTAAAGGGGATGACACATCACTGCGCATAGTTTTGTAGAAGAGCCAACAGGATGCCATTGTTGAATCTTAAGCCTTTCCAACCCTAGACAATTCAGGAACAACTTGCATTGATCCCTTGTGACAGTCATGAGGGTCCTTTACAACCCATTCCCCCATTCCCTATTAAGAACTAAACCCTAAACCCTAAAACCCCCCCTAAACCCTAAACCGGCTCGTCCTAGCAAAGTAGGCGGCAACAAAAAGCCTGACCACGCTCAGGAACAACTTGCGGGTGGATGACTTGAAGTGCTTCGTCCTCGACGAGGCCTGCTCTCCTGCTTCCATGGGGATGGAGCTTGATAAGAACAGCGGTGTCAGAGTTCTATAAGGCATAAGGGCCTTGCGCTGGAGGGTTTCTGGTCTTGTTTTTTTGGCTGCGGTGGCTGCTTGCCTAGAGACCCAGGGCGCTGGAACCAGTTCCGGCCTGCATGTTGACATGGAACGGATCGAAATGGGTCTTTCCGAAAATAGGGGACCCTAATATTGTACCCTAAATAGTAGGATCCTTATTATAAGGACTCCAGAACAAGGTACCCCTAATTTCCGAAATTCCCAAATCAAGCAAGTCAGAGTACTAATTGACTTGACCGTAGGCGTGGCGTGTCGTTGTCGGTAAGCATGCTCGGCTCCTCAGACAGACGAAAGGGCCTTGGGCAAAATTAGAGCATCGCGCAGTTTATTCAGTGAACTTCGAGAGTTCATGTGCCGGAAGGCGGACGAGCTGATGTCGCGCGGCTTCAAGGAGCCGAGAACTGCTTGTGACAGACGGCTTGGGGTTTCGGGTATAATGCAGGAAACTGATTAAGAAACCTTGGGCCTTTATCGGGGGTTCCTTATATGAATCCTACTATTTTGGGGTTATGGGCCCAGGGTTTCTTAATCAGGTTCCTACATTAGGGTGTGGAATCGTAGGCTTCTAAACTTAGGGAGGAGGGGGCTTTGGCACTCCGACTTCTCCAAGCCAACCTGGCTGCGAGGACCAAATCTACGACATCTTCAAGTGCCTACCGCCCGATGTGCAGGCCGGTGTTGTCTCACTTTTGTACCGACAGGTCCTCAAGCTATGCTTTGCACTGGCGCCTAAACGCCAGACCCAAAAGCCTACTATTTGGGAGGTGTTGTTGATGCAGTTACACAGAGCCTCCTATCCGAAGGTCCTACGCCAAATCTCGAAACCTGCCCGGAAGTTTACAGTATACCAACTTGATGGTCAAGAAGGTAAGCTTTGCGATTTAAGGAGGGACTAGCAGGGGCTTGTGTGCGTGCCTAAAGCTTAACAAAGAAGCAGCAAAGGTCTGTCTGTTCTCCGCCACAATGGCGCCGGAGATCTTGGATGCCCGGCAGCATTTTGGCGCTTTGGGCTTAGGCCAGGCTGCCTCTCTCAAGAAGCTCAGTCGCTGTGACCTCGAACTTGTGAAAAAGTCTTTTGAGAGCTTCGAAGAAAACGTATAAAGCGTCTTCTAGGGGCTGCCCAATCTCTCAACCCTAACACAATACGCTTACAAGTGATAACAGTAATAGAGTAATAACAATATTAATAACAATCATCAAACCCTGGAATAATATCAAGACATGCATCCAGGAGTCTGCTACCCTGCTTTTGGAAGCAACTTTGAACGACCTTGGTTGTAACAGAAACTGCTGCAGGGATTAGGGGTCGGGAAAGTGCACAAGGCAGTTCCTTTCCGGATTTGGACATGTTTCTGCATGCAGCAGATTCGCAGCCAACACTTCCGAAACCACAAACTTCAACGGGATCAAGGTTCTAGGGCTTGGAGAAGCTTCGGACCTGATGCAGGCAGAAGACGGCGAGGCGACTGAGTCTCCAACGAAAGACTCACCACAGAGTACGCAAGTGTACTATAGCTATAACATGCGATAATATACCGAAACGTACTACTTAGAATACCCTGCCTTGCGGCCGAGGACATGACCACGAAGTTCATGCGCAACGCCGTTCGCATTCTCGTCAAGAAGGCCTTCACTGGCTGGGTGACTTTCCAGTTTGGGACTGAGTTGGTTAGTCTGATATTGTAGAATGTGTAGAATTATGACCATAATGTGTCATAACATGACATGAAGATATCGTAAAGGACACAATATGGTATGTTACACTATAACATCAGATGTTGTAACTATATTTAATTATATCAAAGGTTTACCATAGTATAATAGAGCTTACTGTCATACCAGGAGTATAAAGGTAGAATATAGGGCCTTTGACCTGAAGCCAGGAAAGGCCAAAGTTGACCGGCAGCCTTCCAAGAAAGCAAAAGAGAGCCAGCATGATGTATGATAGCGTTTTATGTATTGTATAGAAGGTTATCGCATTATAACAAAGTGTGTTTTTTGCGTTAATGTGTTTCGTAGTATGTTAGTAAAGGCACACAGAGCTTCCATCGGAAATCTGGTCCTGTTGTTGTCCCAGCAGTCACCATGCATGTTGTGCACGATGGAATGTTGTCCTACCGAAAGAACCAACCGTCAGCGTGATAGCCCGCGCATGAATCTGTATGACTGGCTGCAGAAAGATTTTGGGTGCGAGGGTCGGTACAGCCACAAACTCACCCGCTTGCTAAAGCGCACGAACCATGTGCTGGAGCATACTGCGACTATCTTTTTGCTTGCTGCCTTGTCAGGTCAAGTCATGGCATGGTAGGTTGGTAGCACTCACTTTCAACAGCCCATCTCCATCCATCCGCCACTCTCGGAAAATTAAGATGTAATGCCTGTAAAGCAAATCTTCATGGGAATGGCTTCATTCCGAGCAAGCCTGCGCTGCTGAAATTTGCACGAGGTCAGACGACTTTTCCACCACATCTTGGTTCTACGGCATTCGGAAGTTTCAGCTTTCCAAAGAGCCGGACAGAGTCCTCCACTTACATCTCAAACCAAACGCCCATCCCACCCCAGCCAACGAACCTAGACCAGACTGTACCAGGCCCTCCGCCCCCAAACCCTAGAGTCCAAAGCAACCATAAACCCTCAGGCTTCAAGAGAAGGGCACAGACTCGCACCCGTAAGTTACCATAGACTGGAAATATTTATTCCTGATGTTGGAGCGATCCCCGCACAATCCACGCGCCGCAGGACGAGTTGACCCTGGAGGGTATTCGGCAGTTCTATGTGGCCATTGAGAACCTTGGCAAACTTGAGGAGCGCAGGCTTAAGGATTAGCGGCTCAGGGTTTACATGGGAGTTTCCGAAGATGGGGGATCCTAATATGGTACTAAACAATAGGATCCTTCTAATGAGGACCCCCAAAATAAGGTACCCCTATTTTCGGAAATTCCCACATTTCTTGATTTGCGATGTTATGGCTACCCCTCTATCATGTGCTACTTTTACGAAAGCACCTTTTTGACAGGATGGACTGCATGAGGTCTGAGAAGTATTGTATTTGCTTGAGTAAATCGCCGAAACTAGCTCAGGAAGGAGGAGTGGAAGGTGGACACACTCTGCGACCTCTACGAGACACTGACCATCACTCAGGCAAGCTCTTGGATTGTGAGAACTGTGAAAGGGCACGGACAGCTCGGGTTACCGTTCAGGATATGTTCGGCGTCTGATTTTGCAATACCAGCTTTTGACTGCGAGCAGCGTTTGTAGATTTCTTCAATTGCCCTGGCCGGCCAGCCGAGTGAAGAACAGTGAAGCCGAAAGGTAGTGGAGAGGTGGAAAAGTGCAGTTGGACTTTCAGCACCAGAAACAGCGGCGATACAGTGGGGTTTCAGGCAAACTTAGACCTTCTGTTGTTGGTGTCTGACAGATGGATAGCTTCATTCGGAAGCGAAGGTAGGATCCATCGAAGCCCCCCGGCGCAGGCCATCATCTACTGCAACACGCGCCGCAAGGCCTGGTCACGCAGAAGCCTGAACCCTTCGCGATTCGCCTTGAACTCGAAACCCTGAGCCCTAAACATAAGAAAGCCGAGCACTGCCAAGCACTGTGTGACATGGCTCCTGCCCGCATCTTTTGAGTGATGTAGCATTTTTCCTGCATCTAAAGGATCAGGAGGCTTCATACGCGCGGTTATGTCCGGGATCTTTAGGGTTTTTGTGCCCGTCAGGGTACGACCTTAGAATGTTGGAGCCTGGCGGGTGTTGGTGGTCTTTACCCTTCAAACGCATGTGTGTGAACCTGAGAACTGCTTGTGTTTGTATTTCACGCCACATGGGAGCTTCCGAAAAGTGGGGGACCTTATCTTGGGGTCCTTATCATCAGGATCCTACTATTTAGGCTATTATATTAGGGTCCCATGTTTTCGGCGACTCCCACATACTCGCCATCTTCAAGACCCTGATCGTACATCTCCCAGCTCCGGACCCGTAGAGCCCGCGAGACTCTAAGATGAAGCGCCCGACTGATTCCTTGCCAACTCCGTCCCTTGGGGCTCCAGCTATGGTTCTACAGCAGAATTATGGGTCTTTGGGTATCTTATCGTAGAAACCCTAAACCCTATAGTAGAACTTCTACTACAAGATACATTGAGACCCGAAGTTCGTGGTGTTTGCAGGTAATTCTGAATAATTCTATGATAACATACCCAAAGGCCCTTGTCATGATTGCTAAGTCTATGGCTCCTATGTTCAACCCCGAAGTTCGTGCCTTTTTTCAGGTGGACTTCCTGGCAGATCAGCTCCAGAAGCGCGATTTCACGGTTTCCTGAAACTCGGCAGCACTCTGATTTAGGGCATTTAGGGTTTAGGGTTGAAGGTTTGGGGTTTAGGGTTTCGGGAGGTACTCCGGGCTGCTGGACAACGAGGCCTGCTGCAAAAAAGGGAGATACTCTGGTCTCCCTGAGCTTGGTGATAATTCGGGTCATTCGGGTCAATTTTAGCTAACTATTGTAGATGATAAGGTTTCCTTATGAATGTAACGATTAGGCTATTAGGCTTGTGACAGTTCAGATCACATGATATGGTTGCCTTATGATACGGCAATTAGGCCCAGTTGGGATCCTTGAACCAAGTCTTCTTTCAACAACTCTCTCTTTTAGGCCCGTTTGGGTCTTTTGCTGGGGGTTTGAGGTTGAGGGCTGAGGGTGTAGGGTCTAGAGTTGTTGCAGATGCGGGATGCGGAGGGGGCTTCGCTCCAAGCGCCTGTGCCAGAGAGTTGCTGTCGGTTTACATTGTGTGCTACGAGTACTGGTAGGTTCCGGCAGATGTTACCCGATTCAATACAATGGATGCAAGGCGTTTCTCAAACGCCAGTTCATGTTATCTGCAGGGTGCAACTTGCAGGGTGCAAGTGCAAAATACTAAAAATGAGCATGATATGCATGCGCATGCATGCGTTCTTACGTACTTGCACATATACGCACCGGGGCAGATACCAGTGCGGCTAGGCTTGGATGTACATTCTGGAGCACTGCTATCCATGCATCCAAATGCACAGCCGTAACAGCTCAACCTGTGAGTCAGGCATGCATGCGGAATTGGACCAAAAGGAGCGCGACCTGGTCATGCGCTACGTGGCAGCACGATTCGTGGGATTCCAGGGGCTTGGGCAGGGTATATTCTGCTATAGATGTTAGGCCTACCGAGGATATCGAGAGGAAAGCTGCTACTAGCTATTGAGGCCCATACTCCTTACTTTCGATCAACCCGCACTAGTTTATTAAGGCTGCCTGCTTGTTCTCCTCCTCAGGCACACACACTTTGCATCTTAAACCTGCAAACTTGAAGCAGAGTCGAGTTCAACCTGATGTACCTTAGCTGATGTAGAAACCCTTGGCTCGAATTCCCCCAACAGCATAGGAAGCTGCACTTGGGTTCATCCATGAGGATCCGCTACGTGCGTGAGCCGTGCTTCTATCGAACATCTCCCCAACTACGAAAGGAATCTTGTTGGAGTTGTTCTTACTGACAGCCGATGCTTGCCATGCGGAAAGCTATACAGGCCTGTTGAGCAACCCCAGGTGAGTTCCGCTCCGGTTCGTCGCGCGTGCTGATTTCCACGGACCGCCACAAACTGTACAAACCGGGTTTTTGGGTACCCTAAGTAATCGGTGCCGTACTATATTAGGGACCCAAAAAGGGACCCTAATTCTGACAACCACGGAAGTTGGGGTATAGGACACAGGGTCGAAAGGAAAGGGTAGATCCGACAACCCGCCCTAAATCGGGACGCAGAGTCGAAGGAGCTGCATCATAGCTTATTAAGGGTTACACATAGCAGCGGCAGTAGTCTTAGATAGTGGAATACTAGCACTATTGGAAAGACGAATATTTGAAAGAAGCTTGCTTCGGCAACACCAGAAAAAGTATTCAACTATTCTTGGCATGAACAAAGACAACATCATCTTCAATGTCGGGCACAGATACAAGAGTCTGTGGGCTTGGGGGTTTCACAATTTCGGTGCGTGACCCGGTGCAGGACTTGCTGGCACGGGGGATCGATGTGCAGCAGGCATGCCCGGAGCTTTGTAGCTTGATGTCAGAAGGATTTCAGAGACGTAATCTACTCAAGCGATGGTCGGAAGCGAGTGAGCTGACTTATGAAGTCCGTGTAGCATGGAAGCCTGATGCCCGCCAGAGCGATAGCACACTAAATGCTTGCAGCAACCCAAACCGTAGATGCATGCCCAGAAACAGGATCTCAAGCATGACAGGAAATCGTAGACAGGCTAAGCCCAGTAGATACTCTCCACACGCTTCCAACACCTTGGCCGTTCAAGCGCCTGCACTGGCGTTTCCACCGGGCGTTTTCAGTCCGAACCCTGGCTCATATCCACGGTAGCACTTATATTCGTTGCTATTTGTAGCAAGGATCTGTCCTGACATGGTAGAGCTGCGAGTGCCCAACAAAGGATCCGTCCTGCTAGTTACTAATTCGGTCTTTTTGCGAGAGCCCCCAGCCGTCGGCAGGTTTCCCTTGTCATCAACTACGACCTCCCGGCTGCTTGCCTGAGAAGCTGACAACGCACTGCGGCTTTGCAGTTTACGGTTCTACACGGGGATTTCTAATCAGGGTGGGGGGGGGTCCATAAGGGTTCTATAATTCAAGGGTTCGGTTCTATCATATACGGGCTTTATAAGTTGGGGTTTGGGGTCGGGTTCATGTCTCCGGGCACAGGGGAGCGGTGGCGTTCTGGAAAGTTGAAGGGGGCCTTCTCCAAGTTTCCTTATCCTAGAAGTAGAATAGGTAACCTTTAACTTTTTTGGGTAGTATAGTCCCTACGACAAGTAGGTTATCAGCAGGGTCCCGACTGAAGTGGGACTATCTAAGGGCCCCCAACTTCTGCAAGGTCTAAGGAGGGAACTGGAAGCTCTTCGTCCTAGAAGGGTAGTTGCTAGTGCTATAAGAGCCTTGCATGTTTCAATGATCACGAATGTCCCTGTGCCATCGTCGTGCGTTTATGTTGGGCTGAAGGAACGGCCAATGACTGTTGCCCCAGCTGGGGTAGATCCTGGTCTCTCAAGGTAGTGTTGTTCTTTTATCCTGCTCTCTAAGTGTTTCGTTACGTGTCGTGGAGGCTCCGGCCACCCAAGAGTTTTCCCAAATTCTTATCTCATCGTCCTGTAAGTAAGCACGGACACGAGACACAAGCTGTAACCTTTCCAAGGCGAACATGGAGAACTACCTCCATCGCATCGGTCGCAGCGGCCGATTTGGCCGGAAGGGTGCTTGGCCTCAGCAGCGCTTGTGAAATTACGTGCTCAAGCAGGATGACGTGGGTGCAATTTACATCGTCACGCAGGGAAAACGGGTAAGTTACAGCGGGATCCGCTTGAAGCCATTCACGAGAAGTCATCGACAGAATGCCGCTTTTGACACATGCAGCCTGTCTAACCGCAGAATCTCGCATGCTAGAGCAAAGCCTGGGATATCCAAACGCAACCGATGCACCCAAAGACTATCACGAGCTGCACTGAGTTCATAGCCGACCTATAGTTCGACGGGAAGCCAAGGATACAGGGGTAGCCACTAGGGTAGGCTGTGTGAGCATTGCTCAAGGGCCCAGGTAGTGCCAATCCGATGGGGCAGTTGTGCTCCATGTGTTCAAGAAATATAGAAGACTGTGTAGTTAGCAATCATATTCTGAGGATTCCCTATTCTAAGTACGTTCGAAATTATACCCCAAAACCTGTTCTAACTCCTTCGGCACTTGTCTCAAACCTCCCCGAAGTAACCCTCGTAGTAAACCTTACAAGGATCCTCTAAACCCTAAACTGGGGACCCTGTTAGAAGGAACCCTTCTTCTAAGTATGAAGCCCCAGTATCAATTCGAGCTTTGGAATTCCCTGCTCTCCCGGTCCTTCGTAACCTCGGCTGTTTCGGGACGCTTGGGCGGCATTGTTGTTGTTATCATCATTTTTATCATTCTTACCATTACCAGTACAATTATGATATGTATCATTACTAAGGGTATACGGCCTGTGGGCAGTCTTTCTTGATGTGTGCCGTGGCTCCTGATTGAGGCGTGGCCATCAATTTCGTCACGAACAACGACGTGCGAACAATGCTGCGGCCTTAGTTCGGCTTCGGTGTTGGCGAATCCTAGCTTACAGCAAACCAGGGTTTCGGTACCATGCTCGAAAATTAGAGAACACAAGGTTCAGGGCGTTGCAAGAAAGTACACACTGGCAATGACGTAGCAGTCTACATGCTTGTTAGTATGATAGTTTGGTACATAGCCCCGATGTTCATACAGCACAGCATGTCACAAAGCCTCATTCCTTTTCCGGGCCCTATGAACGACTTGGCTGGAAGTGCCACTGACAGGAAGCTGACTGGCAACCCACGCCAGGTTCCGTGGTCTCTCTGGGCCCCAAGACCTCTCATAACAAGTAAAAACTAGTGGTAGCAGTATCTTCAACTTCCCCGGTTGTGTGTCCAGAGGTACATGATCATGCTAATGTGGCAAGGAATCTACAACCCGGAACCTAATCACGAAGCGCTGAAGTGAATGCAACATGTGGAATGCTTCCCCTCGCGGTTTCGGTTCTTTTGCTGAAGCCTTTCCAAACCCACGCCCGAGACCCTCTACCCGATGTTGATCCGTCCTCGACCGTAACGCCCTTTGCCCAATTGTAGTCCACCATAGAGGTTGTTTATATGGGTGGTTGTCAAAATTAGGATCCCTTTTTGGGTCCCTAATATAAGGTGGCACCTAGTATTTTAGGGCACCCAAAAAGGGACCCTAATTTTGACAGCCACCCATATGCATCCTAAACCCTAAACCCAGCAATGGACCCCGGAAGCCGTGCCTGCGATTGTGCGAGTGTGCGAGTCGAAACCCAATAGCTTATTATGTAGCAGGAAAGACATCGAAAAGTTCTACCACACCCAGATTGAGGAGATGCCGGCGGCCGCTCAGCCTGTCAGAGATAGGGTCCGAAGCCTGGAAGACCTTGGGTCCCACAAGGTACCAGCATAGAATACAGGTATAGAACTGTGTATATACATATAACATATGTGTAAAGATATGATGTATCATACTATAGTATGTACGGACCTATACATATATACATATACACACACACATATCAAAAGTGACTGTTTGGGAAACAGACGGAACTGTAGCCATGTTTTCGGGAGCTGGGAAAACTGAAGGAATGTCTTAAGACTGTGGCGTCGTGCTGTGCAGGTGTTTCAGTGCATTTTCAACGAACCCCATGTGCGATAGATGTCCCTTCGTGATACCTATGATGCATGCTGAGAAGAATCCAGGATGAGCTGAAAAGGCCGTCACATAAGCATCCTCAAACCCAAAACCCCAAAACTCAACGCGGTCGGCCCACCACCCGAATCACCGAGGACATTGCTGACCTCATCTGAGCGGCTGTCACTATTTCAGTGTTTCAAGGGAATGCAGAGATCCACAGTAGTTCGCGGGCAGCCAGATGTTGGACTATCTATTTACTTTCACGAAACCGCACAGCCCGTTGTCTACATGTGCACAGCCCATGTACCTCAGAAAAGCTTTGTGTCGGGAAAGAAATAGTGACGTGAGCCGATTTCAGGGGCTTTCAGAGAAAGGCCCCGTCTGGGCACTCGGAGGCTTCCGCAAGCAGAGGGGTCGGCCAGCCGTGTGTCCTTTGACTTCCTCCGTCCAAAGCAGAACTATCCAAAGGGTCCGGGTGCTTGGCATCAGAAAAACAATTTCAAAGCTGGCCAGACTGCAGGCACGTAGCCTCGAGTGTAGAGAGCCTGTCATGCGAGCAGTTTTGGGTGCATTCGCGGCGCTTGGATAACATCTTGGGCAACAATTGCGTGCAATATCCTTCCACTGCCTCCTTGAATCACATTCGTAAGACCACAATAAACACAATGAGCCCACTGATGATGAGTGCTTGGGGCCTCCTAAAGAAGACGAACGGTTAAACCAAGCCTACAACCGAACCGACCACCTCCACCGACCGAGCCCAGAGCCTGGAGTTGAGGGCTGCGGTCTTTCAGGTCTTTTTAAAGGCTGAGGTACAGTAGGTAACCTTTGACATGCTTGGGTCCGCGCAAGCAGTGGTTATGTGTGTGCATATAGCAAAAAACTCTGTGTCTCTATATATGTAGATATCCATATAGTTCGGAGGTGCCCCCTTATGGGATCAGGCCTTTTGACAACCAACACCCTCACCCTGAAACCCACAATGGTGTCACGCAGGTTTGCGTTCGACGGGTGCACGCCTGTGCGGACATTCTATGATATGGGGTCTGAGTGATGGTGAAAACGGTTATCTCTTGGGATTCCAGCAGTCTCAAACTGCTATTTGGGTTCTACTTTTAAACGGGGTTTCACACACACAGAGGCATATTATGGTAAGATTTAAGCTTACAGCTCACCCTTTAGAGCTTCTGCAGGCTCTCCGCAAATGCTGCAAAACCTTTACACAACTGCGTACCAACGTCACAGAGCCCCGAAACACTGACCTCTACGAAACCTAAGAACCGCCGTAAGCACCAAACCGTAGCGTGATCGGTTACGGAACCCTAAAATCCTTCTATCCTTGTTGTAGAGGTTCGACTGTCGTCAGAGACCTGCGCCGTGCACGCCTAGTGACTCGGAGGCTGAGCCTCTCGCCCGATGTAATTATCGATGATGGCTGAAGCCCAAGATGGTTTGTTTAGTAGCTGAGTAGATGCACTTTTTATACTTTTTGGCATAATACTACCCACTATAGAACGAAAAGCGTACACTTCTGGGGGCATATTGAACGCAGCAACTAAGTTTAAGGTTGCGGAGGGATGCCATATATAGCCTACGAATGTGGTCAGCGATCCTTTTTAGGGTTATCTGTAGCGCTTTGGGAACTTATGGGGCTTTCGAGTTAGTCCGTTGACATTCCTAGATTATCTGCCTTTTCCACCCCACAAGCCCTTTGTCAAACGAACCGCCCCCTTAGACCTTACAATGTTAAGAACCCCAAACCTTGCCAAGCCTAACTCCTGAAAATCGGAGGCAAACTCTCAACCCTAACCCAGAGACCACTAAAAAGGTGATTTCACAACTGCCCAACCAGTGATTTCTCATGATTTTTTGAAAACTCCTTCCTGGATCCATATAGCCAAAGCATTTGGTTCGGATTATCGCTCAACGGTGTTTATGGGGCTGTACGGTTAGAGATTTTGGCTGAGGTTGAACACAGGCTGCGCATTGAAGCAACGTTGGCAGATTGGAGCTCACTGCCTGTCATATGGGTGGTTATCAAAATTATGGTCCCTTTTGGGGTTCCCATTATGATACCGCACCTAATATTTTGGGTACCCGAAAAGGGACCCTGGTTTTGACAACCACCCATATAAAGAATACCTGGAAGGAGCCCGAGTATAGAAGAAGCCCCAGTGCAGACCCATGGGGAGTTCGATGCTTTATATGAGGTATGACAGAACGAATCAGCTGCAGTGGCATTGAGAGCCCAGGGTCCAACAAGTGCTCTGAAAATGAGTGTGACTATTACACTATAGTGCATATTGTACTTATACCAGAATATATCCGCAAAGCATTGTTCTGATTATTCGCAATGCCCCTAAACACCCAACTTGCGAGCCACAAGCTTGGCACAGCCCGATACTGCAAACTTTGAAATTGCACACTTATAGTCCATATTATGTTTATACTGTCTACAATATACCCCAGAAACCTTACTTCGCATGATTAAGGCCCCTCCACTAACCCCTGCAATACCCCTTCGATTATAGTAACCCTGTTAAGGGAACCCTATACGCCTTTGTGGAATCTTCGGCTCAGCCGCTTGCGACTCGTAAAGTGGTTCATTGGAGCCCTATGAGTTCGCGATCAGTTGCTTGATGCTTCACAACATTCAGAATACATAGTGGTGCTAAGAATGTCTTTCGCAAAGATTTTGCAGTTTGAGAAAGAAACTAATACCACGGATGCCGATGGTAATCTTAATGGCAAGGTTAATGATACAAATGCTGCCAACAGTACTGCCAACCCTATCATAAGGATCCTAGTCGGGAATCCCGAGCCGTACCCTCTTCTTGCATTGTCCACTCGGATCCCTCTCCTGTGCTTTGCAGACTCCCGAAGATTCCGCCCACTCGGTATGGGCATGCTAGGGTTTAGAGCTCTAGGATGTTCTAAGGTTTATGAATCTATGTACGTAAGACCGGCAAATAACTTTGTTTTGCGGAGTTAGTTCTGAATGGCAGACACGTTTTCCATTCACGAATCAAGCAACTGATTGCCACAGTTGAGTGTTTTGCTCCGGAATTTTGCAATCATGGCTGCTGTGGCTTGCTTATTCAACGTGTGTCGGTGCTTCTTGGCACAAGTAGTTTGCTTCCTGCTTGTACGTGCATTGCTCCTGAATTCAAGCTGAGCTGCCAGGCGCGTGTACAGATGGCAGACTCCAGCGATGATTTCGAAACCTCGAGAGCGTTGCAACTGTCGAGCCATCAACTACAACATGCCGGAATCTTGCAAACTGCCACTGGCGACATGGGCCCATTCCTAGGAGTATTCCATATCTTGTCCGCTCGATCTTGTGCTTTTTGTTGTAGAGACTTGTTACGGAGGCTTAGACTCTGACCCAGCCTCCCTTTGTGGCCCAGGGCGTGCTAATTCCGTCAGGTCAAGTCGCAAGGCCCAGACTCTTAGCAGAAGTGCATCCTACCATGGCAAAGCAGCGCAGCGTTCGGAGTGTCAGAGGCCAAGGTTGGGGAGATTAGATGATTAGAGATCCCTATCCTGGTACAGTATTTTACAACATGGTGCAGTAGAGTATGGGAATGTATAGTCTGCACAGTATTTCGAGTATAGTACAGTATTCTAGCGCCTTCGCTCAATGTGTAAAGCACGGTGTCCCAGAACCATGACTGCGACCATTGTTTTGTAAGGAGCATAAGTGTGCCTCGTCATGTGTTTTGTCTTGTGTCGTTGCCGCAGCAGCACTAGTACTCGGAGCAGTCGTTGCCTCATTGTAGAGGTCGCCGTTGTCATGACAGTCGTCGTCGCAGTACAGTTGTAGCGGCGGCACTAGCCGTAATCTGAGGAGGAGGAGGAGGAGGAGGAGGAGCAGCAGCAGCAGCAGTAGAGAAATCATGTTTGTTGCTTTCGTTGGTTGACCCACACTGTCGCCAACAATAGTGATTTTGTTTGTTCTTCCCTTCCTAATCACCCGAATCCAAGCTTCTGGCTTTTTTGCACGTTCAGAGGCGCAGCGACGAAATGTGCAGGGATTCACATGTAGCAGCATATGCGTGTCCGAAAAAACACATGAACAAATGCCACTTTCGGCCTCCTTCAGGCAGAGGCATTTTTACGCAGAAGTCAGGGCCAGGGTTTTTGCATTTGATGCTTCCGGGGAGAGCTGGTTTTGGTCGTGCAGTCCTGGGATGCAACTGACCAGTTCTCGGTTCTGCTGGCTGTGAAATAATGTAGGTCGTATTTCGCTCGGGATGCCGAGGTTTTCGCTGGATGTAATGCGAGCTTGTTGTGCGAAACCTAACACCGACCGTAAAGTTGCGCTAGAGTGCGGCTAAGTTCGCGAGCGCATGATCCTCCACAGCTGGAGATTCCAAACCTGCATTTGAGGGGTGAGGGTTTGTTGAAATTACAGGGACGCCTCATGTAGGAACTTTCAAGATGAGGTTGCTTTCATGTGGGGTACGTAACCAGTCCAAGTCTTTCGATTTTGCGACGGCTGGCCCGCTTAAACCTGAAAAAAGTTGGTACATGCACCAGAAGCAGTGGCCCTTGCTCAAGTCATAGATCGCGCCTCTGAGAAACATTTGCGTGGCGGCGTCTCCAAAAGCCCCGGAAACAGAGTTTTGGAAGTAATGACCTTCGCAGCCCTGGAGGTTTTGAGCCTTATCCTCAACCAGCACTTAGGGTTGAGGGCTTAGGGTCGTAGGCTGGGTAGACTTGAGTTTAGTAGCAAAAGGTGCAAAAAAGCAAGCCGCCCAAGCCCTGAACCCATCGACAAAATATAGACCCACAAACCCTGAATGCTGTTCGCTTGCTTCTGAACTTCCGGGGTCTAGGATACAAGGTTCCATTAACATCAACAGTGTCGAGGTTTCAAGTTCCACAACCCCCGGCTCACTTCAGCTGTAGCCGCGAAGATTCCCTTATCGCCCCAGTGAATAATGTTGTTGTACACTGATAAGTGATTTCGAGTTTCGGCAGTGATTCATCTGTTCACTGGTTCTCGTCATGTTTTACAACCGATTGCGGTATCAGTTTTCAACTTGAACAGAACCGTTGTCGTCGTAGTACTTGTTGCTAAGCCCCGACGTCCGAGAGGAAAGCTCGAAACGAAGCCTTCGTAACCCAGGCAGGCAAGGAGTTGGGTTGCAGAGCAGGGTTGAAAGTGAAGTAGGTTCCGGACCCATATAGGTTCATTACTGCACTACGGTGCACAGAAGTTGTGTCTGGTCGTTGCTGCAGTGCGGCTATGTTGTTGGAAAAAGGCTCTCGATTGCTTAAACCGACTCTGAACAAGATGCCGTAGAATCCGCTCGCACGGCCTAACCAAGACAAAACATTAATCCTGAATTTGTCCGGTCCGTGCCATGACGCCAGGATCTAATACAGGGGCCTTAATAATTACCTATACTATTTTGTGGGCTCCTTATTAGAACTATCGTATAATATACCCCAAAATGCTCTTCTAACCGGTAAGGCCCCTATATTAGCCATGCAAGAGGCGAAAGCCACCCAGAAGCCCCATAGCATAAACTCCAAGCCCTCAACCCGAAACCGCTAAGACCCCACAGCCCTCTCGGCGAAATGGAGTTGCCGCTGGACTCCCGGTTTGGCACAACAAGCTGCAGTGAGATACCTCTATCTCATGCAGTAGTGGTAGTGATCGCAGCAGCAGTAGTAGTAGTAGTAGTAGTTGGAGCCAGGATGCTTCTCCAAGTTAGACGGATTTGTCAATTCGGTTTGTTGACATTGACCCTTATAGTGATCCTTTAGCTATCTCTTCGCCTCGGGCAGCTCCAGTTGCGACAAACCATTTCTTGAGCTTGTGCCTGGCCTCCGGCGACTGCGGGTACGATGGCGCTTTAGGTTTGGAGTTGCCCTAAAACTAGGCATTGCTGTTCGGACGTTACATCAGAACCGGAGAAAAGGCACACAATAGCCGGCTTGTGTCTCCCAGAGAGTTCCATGCCGGCAGCCTATGCGAACTCCCCACACTGCGCGAGATGCATGAATAGCCGCACGACGCCTCCAAGTTCGATCCCGATCATGCTGCTTGCGGTTTACATTCCTATGAAGTTGACAATGTGACCTGAAGCCTGCGCCCCTAAGCCCTAGCCCTAAGCCGGAAGCCCCAGATCCCGCAGCCTACTTAGCCCCAAGCAAGTTTTTAGCCTCCAAGCCCCTGAAACCCAAAGCTGTCAATATCGACAGAAGGAGTTTTAAATAAGGGCCCAGCTCGCACAGTGTGGCGGCAGCGTAAGGCTGACCTGCTTAGGCAAGACCTTCGGCGGCTGGCGCGGGGCCGTTCAACCTAGACTCTGCCTTGTATAGTATATTACTGTTACTATGCCATATTATACTATATTTATACTACTATACTAAATTCTGATATACTCTATACTCTGTAAATAGTTATGCTATGTAACATAGTTCGGATTTCCGCTTTGCAACGGTGTCATGGTTAGGTTAATGTGGTTGTTGGCTTCTGAGGGAAAGTCTTGATAACCTTGCTTTTTTCCGAGCTTGAAGGCTTTCGGTGTGGTTTTTGCGTTGAGCTTACAAGCCTTCGTAGTACTGGGCGATTTCTCCGCAACACTTAAGGTAAAAGCCAGAAAGTTGGAATATCATTATCGTAACCCCTTTAAGGTAAATTATAGGGTATCCTACCCATTATTCCATATTCCAACTTTCTGGAATTCCCTTTAGTTGGAATGGTCACCACAAGAAGTCTGCAACATGGGCTCTGCAGCCAGTATCGGCTTCAGACCCTCATATGGGTGGTTGTCAAAATTATGGTCCCTTTTTGGGGTCACGAATGTAATACAGCACGTAATGGGGGTTTCCGAAAATTAGGGGTACCTTATTCTGGGGTCCTTATAATAGGGGTCCTACTATTTACGGTACTATATTAGGGTCCCCATTTTCGGAAACTCCCAAATCATGGTACCTTTTGGGGTCCCGAATGTCATACAGCACGTAATAGTTAGGGTGCCCAAAAAGGGACCTTAATGTTGACAACCACCCATATTTGAAGTCACGTCGTAGTCACACACAACTGCAGCAACAACTCCGCCGGTTGTATGCGATGCCGTACAGTAGTAGGCCTTCCCGGGCTTGGAGCCAGGGACAATCGAAGAGCTCTCTGCCCTAAAACCTTGAGCCCCGTAACTCCTGAAACCCCAAGCCCTCAAGCCTGAATGGCCCATCTCCTTAAACCTTAAGCTCTAAATGTATGGAGATGTGAAGACTTCAGTATTCCTACTCCAAGGATGCACGGGTACAGAGTCTGTTGAACGTAGAGGCTCTCCGCGATAAGCCCTCGTCTTTACAGATGCCTTGAGGCTATGACAAGGAGTGAAGCAAGCGCTGAGGACATGATATGCGAAAGCGCTGGATCTGTGGTTTCGTGTCTGGGCTTTTGGTGATGTCGGATGCTGAGTGTTTAAGGTCCGCAAAGAGCCCAATTACCTTACATCATTAGGGCCTTCGTATTATGAGTTAAGATATATTCCTGAGCTGACGCGCCCGTGCATGTGAAAACGGAATAGCACAGGCGCCTGAATAATTAGCAATGCGATACTGTTTTTTTGGGTTTATGTGTTATGATTGCATATTGCACCTCAACAACCCCGTGCCCACTCGTTTGTTGTTTGCGGTTGATGCGGTGTTTTCTACTTCATGCAGAATTGTGGTTCGGTGCTGTCGCCTAGATGAGCACGAGCCATGGTTTAAACACTGTCTCTTTTCTCGAAAACTTTTGGGCAACTCTGACGTAATCCCAGAACCGTTTAACACTCCTGACTGCAATCCATAGACCGAGGAACAGGGGTGTTAAGAATTCAGCAGGTTCTTCCCACTTAGAGCTTACCGTCGGTGCAGGGTCTCGTATTTCTGCAAACCATAGATCGTAAACCCGAGCCTGCACTTGCGAGTGATCAGCTGGCAGTTGTTTCCTCTTCTTCTGATGTCTATGATTTCCTGACCCGCAATGCCTAATCAAGGAACCTGAACCGAATCTTTGGAGCTGGATAGGGTTGCCTTGTAGTAGAGTAGGTAACCTTTAACCTTTCCTGGGTAGCATAGTCCCTGTATAATCCGTATATACCCAAAAAGGTTAACATTCAGTTCCCCATGATACCCGACAAGTAGGGTTGTTACGACACACAGTGGGTTGCCTGGTGTTGCTTAAGTAGAAACTCGTGGACGATTTGGAATGTTAGAGAGTTAAGGGTTCGGGCTAGACCCATGTACCCTCAGTTTCCCGAAGGCCCGAGCCCAGAGCCGTAAACCATACTCTAGTAGAGCCCTATCCCGTTGCGATGCGTGGCCGGGACCGGACCAAAGCATGCGAGCAGCATGTAGGACATATAGGGTTTACGGTATATGATCCCTTCACTGCCACCACCCATAAGGAATGTGCTCCTTTGCGGGTTCGAGTTTGCGCCACTGATCCAGCACTTGACGAAACGGCCAGCGCAATGACAGAGGATGCATAAAACAGCTTGAGGCTCACTCGGCGGTCGTGCTCCCATGCTGAATGTCTTACACGTTGCTACAACGACCTTCCTGCCACTATTCAACATCCAAAAGACCGAGACCATCTGCATATGCAACTTGTGTCAACCCTGGAACAGCATAGAAGTCTTTACTTAAAAGACAACAAAGGCCAGCACGCAAATCCACTGACGAAGACGACGGAGACCGAAAGGTGCAGACCAGCGGTGCAAGAACAGGGTTCACGGTATGCAGCACAAGGTTTCCGACATGATGCACATGATTTAGGCTCTTAGGCTTGTTCTCTGACGCCGAAACAGAGCGCAGCTGTGCCCTCTGGACACATTGCAGCCGAAGGAATGCTGAAAGCAGAAAAAGTGTATCATCGGTGCGCACAGGGGGCTTAGTTGAGTACTTTACCCTAGTTAGTAGGGGAGGTAACCTTTAACCTTTTTTGGGGTAGCATAGTCCCTATATCATCCCTATATAACCAAAAAGGTTGACCTTTAGTTCCCCATGATACACGACAAGTAGGTTACTTGAAGATGGAGGGATCCTGCCAGACCCTGAAACGCAGCACTGCGATTATTATCGTCCGAATGGCTATTAGATCCGGGAGTGCCTTTCAGACCGCTTGGGTTGGGGAAAGAGTTCTGCTGTAAGGGTCTAGTTATCAAGGTTTGAAATGAAGGTCTTTGGGTAGCTTAAGATCTAGGGGAGCTTAGATGGGGGGCTGTTTAGCAAGCGGTTCCAAGAAACTCTTGGTAAGTCAAATACACGTGGATTAAAAGTGGCGTTGAATGGAACACCCTGTGGCTGAACGCTGAACTATTACTGATGGTCTAAGTTGGGGCCAAGAATGAAACTGGTAGGCGTTTGGAGTTTGGGACGTCGGGCAGATAGTTGCTACACCCCGGCTTCGAAGAGTAGAAGAAAGACATCCGGTAGCTACGTCCCCAGACCCCGCAATGCTGCCTCGCACAGACATGAATTCAGGTCATCTCCGTGACAACTCCGGCAAAGAGGAACCGTGCAGCGACCAAGATTCAGGCAGAGGGCTCCGATCCTAACTTAAGGCCTGAGGCTTTGGGGTTCATCAAAATATATCTTAAACTGTCGCGCATCGGCCTTTTCGTGGGATTGTGGGTGGGGTTGTTGCGGGGCTGTCGAGGGTTTGCCGGGGGTTTGTCGCGGGATGGTGGCAGCATTGTCGGGCTTTGTCTTGGGTTTGTCTCAGATTTGTCCCAAGCTTGTCCTAGGTTTGGCGCGGGTCTGTCGGGGGGTTGTCGGTTTTAACGGGCTTGTCGGTGCTTTGGGGTTTGTCGCCGCTGCTTTGTCGAAGGTTGTTGTGGGGCTGTTTGTCGGGCGGGGTGTCGGCTTTGTCAGGGCATGTCATGGGTTTGTCGCGGCTTTGTCGGGGGTTGTCTTGTCGTGGGTTTGCAGTGGTTTCTCCGGGGTTTGTCACGGGTCAGTCGGGGGTTACTCGTTAGCTGTGATTTTGGTTTGTCACATACCAAGCATTGTCGCGGGTGGGTTTGGCACGGGTAGGTCGAAGCTTTGTCGTGGCTTTGTGTCCGTCGGGGCTGTTGCCGTCAGTCGTCGCGGAGAGAGGGGGGGAGGGAGGGGGTTGTTGCGGGTTTGTCTGGGGTGTGTCGCGTTCCTTTGCGCTGCTGGAAAGTTCAAAGCATTTCGTTACCATAGTGCACTGCATTATGAGTTTGTAGTAGACAATATGCAGCATATCATACAAAGCCGTATGTGTGTGTGTATGTGTGTGTGCGTATACATACATATATATATATATGTATGTATGTATGTATGTATGCATACGCGTGTCGGTATGCATACATATGTCTTGTGAGTCACATCTAAAATAAATGAACAATTATGCAAACGCAAACATGTATGCATACAAAAATCTATGGGTGTACGTATGTACGTGTCTATTATGTGTGTGCGAGTACATATGTGAATACATATCTGTATATGTATATACACATTTATAGATACATATATACATTTGTATATACATATATACATTTGTATATACATATATACAGATATGTATATATATATATATACACATCTATATGTACACATATACATATACACATATACGTATATATGAACCTCAACCGCGACAACTCTGACCACGAAGGCTCAGATTCGCACCTTCCTGGCCATAAAGAGCTTCAAGCCTGGGACCTAACTGGCTTGAAGGTTTGATTTGTCAGATTTCAAGAGTTGAGGATGGAGGGTTTGAGTGTTCATCTTCAGCTCTACTTGGCTGTAGACCCCTAACCCTGCATTGCGGGCATTGTCGCGGAAGGCCGTGAAAATGTGTTACATGGAGGGAGGTTCGTGAAGTGTTCGGAAGTTCTTGTGAAAGTAGTCGACTTGGAAGATGTATGGGTATGGGTGGTGGTCTGTTGCATTGCGAGGCACGAGAAGATAACTGCTCCAACGCGGTAACCTTGCCTCACTGTCAGGCCGATGCGTGACCATCGGCGTTTCTTGAACCAGAAAGCCACCAGGAGTTTTGGGAATTCGGGATTGAGGCTATTTGCATGACTGTTGATCACGGCCAAATACACCTCTCCAGGCAGAAACGTCATCCCAAACCTTCTTGAATGATTATGAAAGAAAGCGCTTCGTAAGTCCCGTGGCAACCCTCGGTTGGGTGTCCAAGCGGAGACAACCACAGAAAGAAGCTGAAACAGAAACCTCAAGAATGATATAGGAGCCCCAACAATTACCTATACTATTTTGGTACCTTTGTACCATGTACCCAAAGCACACTTCTGATTATCAAGGCCCCTGTATGAACAGCTTCTTGTGGAGGATCCAGCGCACTGCCCGGCGCTTCCTCTCGCGGATACACGAGATAAGGGCCCCGCCCTTTGCAGAGTGCACGCGGGAGTTGGAAGTTTTTTTGCTTTTGTTTCCCCGAGAGCTGCACTAATCAACTTCCTAGAAGAGATGCCTGTCAGGCTTCAACAATGATGGGCGGGCCTGGTGGGTCTACTATATGGGAACAGGGATATAAGAGGGTGTTCAGTGCGTGGCGGGGGACACGACCAGCATGTTTGTGGCTTCTTATCGTTGCCAGCTACTCCCTGAATACCCGGTGCAATGCTTCACTTGCCACACTCTTCATGCCCCACATCTCGCACAGGATAGATGGCAATTCCGTCCAGGGTAGACTGTAGTTTGGCAGGGTGTTGGAGGCTTTGCCGCAACTTGAAAATATGGGAGTTGGATTTGGGAGGGCAGCCGGGCTCAGACGATTGTTGTTTCATCATTCCGCAGCAACAAGGCCCCTCTTGCCTAACTCTCCGCTCCGATTTGCCCACGGACGTGTGCAGGCGCGTCGCATGGCCAGAGTCTATGCGGCCGTGCGCATTCAGCTTCGGGCTCGGATGCAGTGTGCAGTCCTAACTTTGGAAGGTGCGTTATCATTATCACGGCTGAGCTGGGCAGATAGCATGGTAAAAGCCTTCCAGTGACAGTGAGGCTGATAGCATGCTGCTCGGTGAGGCTGATAGTGTGCTGCTCCTGCAAACTTTTCCGAAACAAATAATTTCCGTATCTCACATCCAAACCGCCAGGCAGTTAAGCCGCTGCTGCAGTGCTTAACTTTACTGATGTAAGAAGTAGTATGTGATAGCAAAATCCGTCAAGATCCGACTCGTTTCATTCCATGAAATTCGAGTGGCGCGAGCAAGCTGCGCACCAGTGACGCATGGTGTCAACTGGTAGACAGATGTTGTTATAAGTCTGGATGATTCGAGTTCATACTTGTTTGAAAAGTACCTGCCCTCCGGACAGTACCTCGACAGATTTGTACTCATTATCTCGTGCTGCTGCGATTTCCGCGCACCGACTGGAAGCCTACTGTGTCTTCTTGCCAGTGTACTCACAGAGTAGGTGGCCCTTGGGCACTCTCTTAGCCAAGAGAGGGCCCCTCAGCTTCAACAGACATGCAAGGCCCTCAAGACTAAGTCCTTCATAAACCTTCCATGACCTACACAGCGAGCTTGTAACCTGTGCTCAAGGCAATGAACTATGCTAGCAGTCTATGGTTGGCAGCATTAGTATGTTTTCCGGGCCTGTTGGTCTACTAGTCGAGTATTTGCCGTGGAAATGTTGCGCACCACGGCCCCCAGGTGCATCGCGCGAGCGATGGCTGCAAGGAAGATTTGTGCCTTGGAAGAAGTTTTCGGCTGATTGGCTGGCGGAGCTAGAAGTAAGGTCCAGTAGAGTCTTCTACAGGTTTCGTTACTTTGGGGAGGAGATGAGCCTCGGGCATGCAGGTATTTGGGTCTGAGGGTTTCCTGACTTCTGGCTCATGGGGTTTGCTGTTTGTGGGTTGATGCTGGTGAACGTTTGACATATCGTGCCTGGGGTTCAGGGTGAGCCTTGGCATCGTTTACAGTCTGCAAAGCTTCGTGGTCTGTCCAGGTTACTGTTTGGCGTGCGATCCTTCTTGCATTCAATCCCTATACCTTTGGCGTTTCTGGATTCGAAGCAGCTTCGATCAGCTTCACGTATCTTGATGAGGGTGCAGGTAATGAAGGTTTGCCTGGCTTGACGGGTGGGGGGAGGGAGGGAGGAAGAGCTTCGGCTGCGGCAAGTATCCTGCAGACTCTCAACCCTGAACCAGAAGATGCTGGGAATCGTCGGCTTCGCGTGTTCGGGCCGCGTGACGTGGTCCTCGTAGTCTGAGTTCGAAGGCAGAGTGGAGATGCACGGTTCCTCAGCCAAAACGTCCACATGTCGGACCCCGAATCCCGAACCACTGCCCTTCTGATTGACGGTGTTGCGGATGTTTAGGCCTTTTGGTTTCATGTGTTTTCAGACCACGACACCCCGCTGTGCTGCAGACGCGCAAAAGAAGAATGACAAGCACGGCTTCGTGAACATGAGAAAGGCCGGACCTTTCGGAATTTCCAAGGGGCCGCCCAACATTGGATCCCAGGTTATATCACCTGTGTGAGCTCGCCCATAGTGAGCGCTTTCAGTGTGGCTCTTGTTTTTTCTTGTGGTCTTGTCCAGCATGCCCAAGAGCACTGGGCCACTGTGAAAAGCCAGCAGCATGTTGCATCGTCCTGGCTCCTAGCTCCATTTATCAGACGTTCATTTTCTTTCATGCACGGCAGCGGCCCTGCAGCTCCAGCAAGCCGTCAAGCCTGGACTCCCCCAAACTGCAGAGCACGACATCGGATTCTCTTTCATTGTGGTATACACGGCCCTGAACAGCGACTGCCCTACGACCCAAGACGCAAACCCACCTAGGCCCAGATTCGGACCGTGAGCACAAAGTTTCAAAGCCACAAATCCCCTGTGCCAGGTTGTGCTGAAAATTCAGCCAGCCCCTCAGTGATGTGCGGAAGGAATCAACACCTGAAGCACTGGAAGGTCGCCTTTGTGTATTGCGACTGTGTGCTATCCACAGCCCTGGACCGTTAGAATATATCTGACCTATCAGTAGAGAAGGTAACCTTTAACTTTTTCTGGGTAGTATAGTCCTTGTGTATTCCGTATATAACCAAAAAGGTTACTTGTTTGGTTCAGAGTACAAAGTTTAATCGAGGGGAGGTTGGTTGGCTCTCCGACTCAGGGTCTAGCACACATCCCGAATTGCCTGAGGTGCCATGTGCGCAAGTGGCTGGCCTTTAGATGCGCCAGCAACTCAAGAACCGTGTGGGTCGAGGAGACTTCGGGAGACTTCGCAGGGTAGTTCTTCGCAGCTGAGTGGATACACTTTACACTTTTGGGATGAACTCAGCAACTAAGAGGCTTTCAGCTGCTGACTGCCTCGAGCTTCCCGACTCTCGACTGCCGAAACCCTAGCGCCCCAAGAGCCCTTAACTCGACAACAACTACTACGCCTTTGGTGTCGACGGTGAGTAGTGGAGCGTTGCCTGGTGGCGTTCAAGTTTGCGGAGGCTTTCAGGCTGAATGTTGTGAAAGCTGGCTACGGTTGTGTCGTCTTAGTGTAACTGCAGTCTGAGATGCTCGAGTTGTCGTGAACCCTTGCCTTCTTGCGGCTTGCAAACTGTAAGCCTGGCCTGAAAGCTCCCCATGAGATGGGAGCAGCATCCTAAGTTTCTTCTAGCGGGCTCCTACTCTCAGGTCCGAGATCTTCGGCGGGTGCTCGGGGTCCCAGATGGCAGTGGGACAGCCGGGTTCAATGGCGTCACAGGGTTTTGGTGTTTGTCCCTGAGTTTGGGGCAGCCAGAGAATGGGCCGATCTTTTCCTAAGGAGAGGATGGTGCCGCGAATCACATATAGGGGCTGACGAAGCTTGTAGTCAAAGCGCCTACAGTAATTAGTCGGAAGGGTTTGGGCCTTCGAAACTTCGGTTCTTACTGCAGCTGGTGGCGCAAGGGTCCAGAAGCATGAGGCTTCCGATCAATAGGAAGCCACAGGCATTCGTCGGATGTCTTCTCTTTGGTTTCCTGGCCCTCCTATCCTATGGCTTGTGTGTCGTGCGCCAGCCACCCGCTTGGTGGAAGGCCGGGCATCGCCGGCAGCGTCCAGGAAGCGTCGCAGAGGCTGAGCTCCTCTCGCACCTGGCGGTGCTTCTGCAGCCAGAGGAGCCTATCGAAGAGCTGTTCCGAGACTTTCCGGTGGAGCCGAGCCAGGGATGGGGGAGAAACAAATTGAGTCCAGATCTGACGGTCTACGGCGCTTTCCAGACAAAAGAAGCGGCTCTTTTTTTGGAGTACGATGGATACTACCGCCATCTCTCGCCAGAAGGGATAGCAGCTGACAGCCGCAAGAACAAAGCACTCCTTGACTTTGCGCCAGCTGGATCGCACGTGTTACGCATCGCCCATGCCCATCGGGGATTGGAGCTTTCCTGCGAGATGGGAGAAGTTGTTGTCGACGTATGGCAGCGGGGCCACGAAGCGTCGTTGATCAAGGCCCTCCGTAAAGTCGTCACAGTCTTGGAGAAACAACTGGGAAGTGCATTTCGGCCTGATCTACGAGCAAAGTTGCAGGCCTTTGCGGGGACTCCTGGCAGTATCGGTCGGCACGAAGCAGTGGAGTTTACGAAACAAACAGAAACGAACCGAGGGCTTGAGTTCGATCCGTTGCCTCTGCATCAGTTTCTGCAGTCGCAGCTGGCTTTGTCGTCTTCGCAGGCGGAAGCACTGCTGGGAAAATGCCCTGCTCTGGCACGCTGCCACATTAAAAACAAACTTCAGCCAACGATGCAGTTCCTCGAAGACTTGGGCCTCGAAAAGGCTCAGGTGGCCAAAGTGCTTCTTCGATGTCCGCAAGTTTTGGGCTACAGCGTCGGAGAGAACTTGAAGCCCACGGTCCGTTGGCTTCGAGACCTGGGAGTGTCCAAAGCTGAGGTGGCCAAAGTGATTGCTCGATCTCCACAAGTTTTGGGCTACAGCATCGGAGAGAACTTGAAGCCGACAGTCCAGTGGCTTCGAGACCTGGGAGTGTCGAAAGCTGAGGTGGCCAAAGTGATTGCTCGATCTCCGCAAGTTTTGGGCTACAGCATCGGAGAGAACTTGAAGCCGACGGTCCAGTGGCTTCGAGACCTGGGAGTGTCGAAAGCTGAGGTGGCCAAAGTGATTGCTCGATCTCCGCAAGTTTTGGGCTACAGCATCGGAGAGAACTTGAAGCCGACAGTCCAGTGGCTTCGAGACCTGGGAGTGTCGAAAGCTGAGGTGGCCAAAGTGATTGCTCGATCTCCGCAAGTTTTGGGCTGCAGCATCGGAGAGAACTTGAAGCCCACGGCCCAGTGGCTTCGAGACCTGGGAGTGTCGAAAGCTGAGGTGGCCAAAGTGATTCCTCGATGTCCGCAAGTTTTAGGCTGCAGCATCGAAGGCAACTTGAAGCCCACGGTCCGTTGGCTTCGAGACCTGGGAGTGTCCAAAGTCCAGGTGACCAAAGTGATTGCCCGATTTCCTGCAGTTTTGGGCTGCAGCATCGGAGAGAACTTGAAGCCCACGGCCCAGTGGCTTCGAGACCTGGGAGTGTCGAAACCTGAGGTGGCCAAAGTGATTCTTCGATGTCCGGCAGTTTTGGGCTGCAGCCTCGAAGAGAACTTGAAGCCCACGGTCCGTTGGCTTCGAGACCTGGGAGTGTCGAAAGCTGAGGTGGCCAAAGTGATTGCTCGATCTCCGCAAGTTTTGGGCTGCAGCCTCGAAGAGAACTTGAAGCCGACAGTCCAGTGGCTTCGAGACCTGGGAGTGTCGAAAGCTGAGGTGGCCAAAGTGATTGCTCGATTTCCGCAAGTTTTGGGCTACAGCATCGGAGAGAACTTGAAGCCGACAGTCCAGTGGCTTCGAGATATGGGAGTGTCGAAAGCTGAGGTGGCCAAAGTAATTGCTCGACTTCCGCAATTTTTGGGCTGCAGCATCGAAGGCAACTTGAAGCCCACTGTCCAGTGGCTTTGGGAGCTGGGATTGTCCAAAGTCCAGGTGACCAAAGTGATTGCTCGATTTCCTGCAGTTTTGGGCTACAGCATCGAAGAAAACTTAAAGCCAACAGTCCAGTGGCTCCGAGACATGGGTTTGTCGAAAGCTGAAGTTGCCAAAGTGATATTCAGCTGGCCGGCGATTCTGTCACTAAGCATCGAAACCAATTTGAAGCCCAAGGCACGTCAGTTGTTGGAGTGGTTTCCCTCTCAGCATGTTCGCAGGCTGCTTCTCCGCAATCCGTATATGTTTGGCCGAAGTCTGACACGCTGGCTTCGCCGATCGGAGGTTCTCAAGCAATGCAAGAAGCTTGCCGTGTTTGGGTCCGCAGTGACATTGACAGATGCTGCTTTTGACTCGAGATACGTCAGTAAGCGGGAAGAGCTGGGCGAAAAGTAACAGCCGGGACAACCGCAGGCTGTAGATGGGTTTGCTTGGAGCAGTCATCAGTCATGCCCAACCTTCTACTCGCAAGAGAAGCTTGCAGCATTCAACTTTTGGATTTTGGGGTGTTCATGTTCTTGTTTTGCACGGGTTCACGGCAAGTAGGGGTTGGAAGTTACACTTTACCCGACACCGGGCAGCGACACATATTCACTTCCTGCGGAGTGTCCTCTGCATGGGAGTGGAAGTGTTCGTGTTCGAAACCAAGTTGTCCACTTCCGATGTCGGAGACTAAGATGTAACTATGCAAATCTTCGGCTTGCGAGCCACGTTAATAATTTGAGCTGCTTTCGGACTTGGAGAGCTTGTACTTGTGGTTGCTTGTTCTGGGTATGTCGAGTTTCGGCGCGTTCAGACTTTGGTTTCCGGCACTGGTTGGATGCCGTTTTAAAGCATGCGAGATTCTGAGAAATTTCCGGATTCCAGACCTAAGCGTCAGAAGTCGGCTAATGGAAACAAAGTTGCATGATTGAACCCAGGCCAACGGTAAATCCGTCTTGAACTCCCGAAGCAGTGTTCTAGCCTGCAGTGGGTTCCAAACAGGTCTTGTGTAGGCAACGGCCTGTGTGCTTTCAAAACCCCCACTGACCTAAACCTGGGACCCTTCACGAGGACTTCAAGACCTGGAACCCGAAGCAAAGTCCCGAAGTCCCGCGGCTACAGGGGTTGAGGAGATGTCAACATGATATGCCACCTTGGTATTAACGCAGTGTAAAGTCGTAAACTCTTACATCCAAACCTGAGCCGAAGCCAAAACCTCTTATGCTGCATGTGATAGACGCGTCTTGCATCATGGCTTTGCGATCGTAAGTCCTTGACAGAAATACTGCGAATTGCCGGGCACTAGCTGACAGCCTTGATGCTATCAACACCCATCCTAGCAGAAGTTGCGTCGATTTGCCATAAGCGATGTGCGCTCAGGAAGTACAGTTCCTCCGTAGTGATGCTGCAGAGGCAGGCGAAGGCCTTGCCAATCACTGCTCAACTCGCTGGGTTTGGAGGTTGCGCGTTCAGGCCTGAAGCTGATCACTGTAAGTCTTCTCTGCCGCGGCTTCGGAAGCATACAGTGCTTCTGACGGTGAGTCCTCGGTTTTGCTTCGGCAAGCCCGCACGCTTTCTTTGCACAAAGCCGTAGGTTCAACCTGCATGTTACTCATTGCTGATTTTGTGTTTTCCAGCTGTCAGGTCCCAGATGTCAGATCTGAGGGCTGAGAGCGTCAGGTTGCTCTGGTCGGCGTCGCTACACGTTTGCCTGAAACTTATGTTGCCCAGCTAACCTCATTTTGAAATACTAGACTGCGGTGCTCTTCAGCCCCGGGCCTCCACTTTCGCTTTTCCCTTTTCAGTCCGCTTTGCAGTAGCGAAGGCGCCGCGAGGCTTCAGCGATACAGGGACCAGATGACCTTCCCACGTTGCATGCAGAGAAGAGCCCTATGAATGCTTCCTACTTTCATTGCAGGTGTATCCTTCCGTCAGGGTTCCAGCCCGGGCTGAGGGCTAATCTTTCTGATTCGGATCTAAAGTTGTGGCATTAAAGGTGTACTAAGATGCTGCTTCCGAAGCCGGTAAGCGATATGCTGGCCAAGAGCCCCATCAAGCACTGCAAATCGAATTCATGAAGTATCAGCAATAACGCTCAACAAGTACAAAACTGAACTGATGCCGCTGACCTTGGCCACACGGAGGGACCTCATGAAGTCTGTACATTGTATAGTCTGCAGGTGCACCAGGCTCGGACGCAGCTCAACCAAGCACTTCGCGAAGTGGAGCCCGTGCGCTGTGTGTGAGCCGTACTCCATATGGGTGCTGTCATGCTGGCGACGCCCTTATAATTCACAATGCACACTTGGTAGCAGTTGGGTGATGGTTGCCGTGCATCGTAGGTACAGCTTGTCTTTCACCTCACCCGCGGAGAGAAGGCTTGGCCAGCTTGTTGCTCCTTGGGCGGATACGAGTCGCAAAGAAAGGGACCCTGATCCCCAAGAATAGTCTCCATGATCCACTCCCCCCTGCCCTACCAACAACCAGACAAAAAAAGAGGGGCACTCGTGAAGGTTCTGAAGTGCAAGCCCATGTTTGGAAGGGCAGCAAGATCCTGCCCTACGTGTGGAAACTTGGCATGCTGCCTATCGCCGAGGAGCCTTTTGAACTGGAGCTAGGGGTATTTTGCATAGGGTTGCGCTGTAAAGGCATAGCAGGCATAGCATGTAGGGAAAGGTAGGTAGGCAGGTAGGTAGGTAGAGGTACAGTTAGGTCGAGGTAGCCAGAGGCAGGTAGGTAGGCAGGTAGGATCTCCGGAGTGGTCTGCCGTGCTTTCGATGACAGGGTGATAAGAAGGCCTGCATGCTAGTGGCGAATGCTGAGAACGATTGCGAATGGGAGGATTCTCACTAGGCAGTTGCGACATCGATGTTACCATGGGCAGTACTGCAATGATTACAGTGACCAGTATCGGTATTGCATTTTTTGATCGTCATCTTTAAAATACCGCGGTCAATGTTTTGTTTCTTGTCAGCAACATCTTCCGTCCTTAATGCCAGCACGATGGCAAATGCTACAAGTCTGAAGTCTAAAGTAGCACCGGTATGCTGAGCTTAAGGGTTTCATTCGTGAACTATTGCTTTACGAGTTCCCTGTTTGGAGGAGTTTTAATCAAGTTGCAGGGCGTGCGCTGGGGGTGAGGATTTCGACTCCATGGCGAACGCTTTGACTCACCACCTCAACCCGACTAAGTAGGGACAAGGGCCTTAATAACTAGATTAGGCTTTTGGGGCCTATTTTCTATAAATAGAATAAGGAACCGCCTAAAATAGTATTGGTAATGACTAAGGCCCGACATTAAGTATTTGACGGGATTCCGCTTCAACATGCCCATGCCAAAGCAACAAATCCGAGAAAGGTCTACAACTTGAAGGACGGCTCCTACAATCTAAACAAAAGATTTCTGAGCTCCATCCCTAGTACATTGATGCCCCGAACTTGAAATCCCGACTGCCGCTTGACAGTCCATTTCAACCATGAGCCCTAAACCTACTGAACAAGCTTGCTCTGAGACCTGCAAGGCTGCCATGCGGAGAAAGAGCGATTGCACTTTAAAAGCAACCTACTGAACACTTACACAATCCCAGCACCTCAGCGGAGGATGGGAAGTATGTCAGCCCAGAGGTGCGCACACGATTCGGTTTCGTTCGCTTCCGAGCTGCGTGCGGCAGAAGTGAATGGAAACATTGCGCGGCTGCATCCACAAAGGCATCCAGGTATCATCATTGTAGAACTGTGGACACTGACAACCTTGAACAAGTTTCCAGTCATGGGCATAGCAGCCTCGGATCTTTAACTTCAAGTGCTTCGGGTGTCCAGGAATTCACGGAATGGCTGTGCGGAAACGCCGCGCAAAATCAAGTTACAGCTCCATACAATCTAGGAAGAAGGTCTGCTGATGTGTTTAGTGTAATTTCTCTCTCAGTGTTTAAGTGTTTCACGTCGGTCTGAGTTTGGCTGTGGGCCTGGTCCAGATGTTGTTCGGGCATTCGGAGAACCTGGATGTGGCAGTTTCCGGTTGTTGGGAGCTTCGGTTTCAAGGCTTTGGGCTTGGTTGGGGGCTCTCGATGTATGTGTGCAATGCACATCTTATTGTTCGCTGCGGAAACCTTTAAGCCGCAATGCTATGTGGAAATCAGACCCTCAACCCTAAACCCTGAACCCAAGTCCCTAGCAACGCGAGAACGAGCAAAACCCAAGCCCTACTCCCCTCGTAGGGCATTACAACGATCTTGACATGCATGTATGCGTCGCCAGGTGTGGAGGCTGCGACAAGAGATGGAGAAGCGGAAGCGCGAAAAGAGCCTGTCCAAGAAGAAGGAACCCGACGAGGACACATGTTCTAACCAATATTGCGGTTGTATCGGTTGTCGTCTTCCTGCCAGGTTTAGAAGAAGAGTGAAGCTGAAGTACCATATTTACGCCCGTGACAGCACATGCATTCGAAGCACACTGCATCCGCTGCTCCCTGACTGTGAGGACGAGCCCAAGGAACCGCAGGGGGTCCGAGACAGCCGATTGTAGTTTGGGGTGGCGGGTGCTTGGAACTTTTCAGAAGTTAGCATTCAACTAACACCCTTGCCTCAAACCGCCAAAGGCACGGGGTTAGAACAACACCATTGGACAGACCAGAGATCGAGCTGACGGTCGGTGTCATGACGAAGACGTCTCTAGTTGTCACAAGAACCTCACAACAGTGCTCCCTCCTAAACAGCGCGTTGATTATGATCATAGACGTGCTTGAAGTTCCCTGAACCCTCAACGCCAAAGGCTTGAGTCCCGAGTAACGTACTTAGCCCCCTCTAGGACCCTTTATAGTCCGATGTCCCCCATTAACTTGACAGTGTCCCCTTGTCAAAAGTAAGTCTACTTAGTACTCGTTATAGGAACCCTTCCTTTCTAACAACCCCGATGGAAACCTCAAGGTATCCGTCGTTGCATTGCTGCATCTCTGGCCAAGGCCAAGATCCATCGACCTCTTCTCCAAGGCGAGCATGGTGCGAATTGCAGGGGCTGCGTAGTAGCTGATCTCAATGGTTAGCCGGTAGCAGCCCCAAGATACTGCACGAGCTAGTCTATGATGTTTGCGACTGGGTTGAGGGTCCAAGTTGAGGGTCAAAGAATATTGAGTAAGTGGGTTTCCTTTTGGGATACTAACAATCAAACCCTTACATTAGAACAGCATTTCCCGGTGGCAATAGTCTTCATGGGATCTTTAATGGTCTTTACTGATGGCGAGCTTCGCTTCTAGTTCTGACGCATGGCCCCCAGCATCCACAGGCACGGACATAACTCCGCAAGCAGAGTCCCTCAAGATCCCGACATCCCTTTTGCCATTCATTCCTAAATCGCAGAGGTTGGCATGGAGTCGCTGTCCGACGCAGCCGCCTGTGTCATTCAGCAGACGTTCTATGCCCTGCAGAGCATGGTGCCCAAGTACTTGTGGGGCTTCAAGGATTTCGGGTTTTAACGGCCTTCCTGCACTCAACGGTCTAGGCAATTCACGTTAACGTGGGCTTGTTTGCGCATGTTGGTGTCAGGGCTTGGAACGGTTGATTCGGGAGCATCATGGCTCAAGGTGTAAGCGTCAGGTACAGTGGTTCATGGCTTCGAGGTGTGCGGGAGCCGGGTCGCTGGGTGCAGTTTTTAGGATATCGGGCTTCAGCCTGGGTTGCTCGAAACATAGGAGGGGTACGATGCAATGGAAGTTGAGATTGAAGCAACCCCCAACCCAGACATCCCTGACATGATCGTAGCTTACCGAAAGAGCCTTCCAACATCTAGGGCGAAGGCTTTTTCGTTCAGAACAGCTTCTCTCACAAGCTTCTTTGTCTCTTCCGTCCTGTGCTCAAGCAATTCAGGTGGGCAGCGCTGCAGGCAGCTTGGTGTTGGGTTCAGGGCCTCTGAGGGCGTTGCAGAAGTGGTTCGCGCTCCGAGACTGTTTAGTCCAGAGGGCCAAAATTAAAATTCAGTTTGAATGTTGCATAACGATGGCAGCCTAACTATTAGGTATTAGTTTTGAGCTGTTGGGAGTACCTTGTCGCAGGTGCTCCCACTTGATCTCGTACCATCCGGGGATTAGGGTTTAGGGGTTAAGTCTTGCAGAAGCTATGCATCGATATAGGGACCGGATTCGGTAGAAATTATGCCACAATATTGTCCTCATAGAAAGTGCAATAAAATAATCGGATTCACCCCAAAACCTGTTGTTCAGAACCCTACATCAGGAGTCCAGGTGTTGGCTTTGACCTTCCTTTCACACAATGATAGCGATCTTTTCGTCAGACGAGGTGTCCTGGTGCTTCCGGTTGCCCGAAACGGTCGCGAGTAGAACATTGAATCCAAAAGCCCTGAGTCACCAAAGTCAAAGTCCCGAACTGTTGCTTGTGTTCTGAAACTCATTCCTGTAAGTTTAGGGCGATACATAGTATGGCTTTGGGGTCTGAGTCACTCAAGCCCACGATTGAAAGGCTTGGCATGTGGAGAGTGCGGAGCCCAAAAGGCCTCCGAAAGGCCTCCTAACGGTTGATGATATAAATCCTCCATGACCCATTATAAGGAATATGCCATTATTTCCATAGTTTAGGGTCCTTAAGGTCATGCAGGATTTTGTCCATCAACAGAAGCACACAATTGCCCCGGGTTTAGGGTGACGGTGGAGGACACTGCAGAGAGACCCCATCTGCAACGCAGGCAAGCGATGGGATGTGCAAAGACCCTCGTGGCCGAAATTGTGAACACTGCGGGGTGGCTGAGAGGGTATCTGAAACTCGGGACTCTCCTGTGGCATTGTCCACGATGTGGGTAGTTGTCAAAATTATGGTCCCTTTTTTGGGTATCCTAAATATTAGGTGCCGTATTATCATGGGGACCATAATTTTGACAACCACCCATGTGGTTCTACGTTTTCAATTCTCATCATACCCATTGAATATTCGGCGAGGCTCTTCCAGCATTGCAGGACTCAGGCAGTGGGGATTTCAAAGAATTGGAAGGAACACCACTTCTTTGGGGCGGCTTGGTTATATGAGTAAGTTACAGCAAGCTGCAGTGGCTAGGAAAAGAACGAATCACTATGATTACTATCATTACTGTTCTTACAAGGTTTAGGAAGTGCTCAAGGCTCTGCCGCTTGAACCTGACCAGCAAACAGGGCTCTACAAGTTTTCAGGTTTTGTGCGCAAGGTTTAGCGTTGAACCCACCTGGTGAAGGGTTCGATATTCCTTGGCAGGCATATAAGACTGTGTTTCCAACCTGGTTTGTCCTTGCGACCCCTGTCAGACATCTCGGTTCAAAACGCAGCCGGGCTGTTTGCGACATTCTCTCACCCTGCAGAGGCTCCTCTGAGAGGACGATGTGTGTTCCTGGTTCGAGTGCGAGCATGACGCAGCTCTAATGTATATTTCTTTCGGGAAGCCCTGCTTATAGCCGCTTATAGTACGATGTCGACCGAAATCTTGGTACGATGTGTTCACACGGTTTTTTATCGCTTGAAAATAACAGGAAGACAGAGCGAGAATTCAAAACTCACTAGGGGAGTCAGGAAAAAGAACAAGAAGCAGAAAAAGTTGACAATTATGGTCATCAGACGCGGAATGAAACCAAGAGATCTTAGCAGGACCCCTCTGCCAGCTGCTGCGCGCCCTGGCTGCATGCATGTACTTCGGGATTGGGGAGAATGCAGAAATACTTTGCTACCCCCCGCCCCGCGACCTTCCTCACATCTCCTGAAACTTGTTCCTGTCTCGTCTTGGTTCTATTGCTAGTACTAGAGTACCATTACTTAAGCTACTGACATGTTTATACTAGTGGTGTCACTGTTCTTGTTGCCATGGCTAGCTATCATGGCTATTCTTCTCATTGAACTTCCTGTGTGCAGGGTGTACCAACCCGGGCACTTGGGTCAAGTTTCCTGGCTTCAGGTGCAGGGAGGCTCCAAGAAGTATGCTTGTCTTAACTCAAACTCGAACCTATCTAGCACTTGAGCAGGTGACCTGTGACTTTCTGGACGATACATAAACCCTACCAGCCTTATCCCCTATAACATAGTACCCTTATAGATCCCTTATAGATCGCTTATAGTAACCCTTATAGATCCCTTATAGCAACCCTTATAGTATCCTGTAAAGCCTTAGCCCCTCGTCTGCAGACTGGTCGTCACATGCCCTTCCTGGATTGTCCAAGTGCGAGCGCCGAAACCCTAAGCCCGAGCCAGTCTCGTCTTCAGACCGTGTGTACTTGGAGGTTCTTGGCGAGTTATAAGTGGAGTTATAAGTCCCCTAATATGTGTTATAAGTATAGTTACCCTACTTATAACCCTACTTATAACTACCCATGAACCCTCCAAGTAAGTGTGAAAAAAGAGCAAGGTAGTCACGGCGGCACCTCCGCCCCCCGACGTCCACGCCTTGTTGGCGTCCGTCTATGCCACGGCGGCTGAGGCAGAGCCCACTTGTCAAAAAGTAGGACCCCTTTTATGGAGGTTCCGTTTGGGGTTTAAGTAGGGCCGGCTGCGGCATAGGATTTTAGGGTGAAGGTTTCAGATCTTGCGTTGATCTCGGTTCTTTGTTAAGGATTTGAAGTTTGCTTACCAAACCATAGGGATACATGACAGATGAGATGCTTGCCCCCTGGTAGTGTAACTTACACAAAGAATCGGATAGCAAGCCGTGGTTCCGTGGCGGAGTCGTGGCGAGGAAGCGCAGTGCTAGGAGCATCGCCTGCCTTTGTCTGGTCGTCGCCAAAATGAGTTGCCGTCGAAAGGCACGACATGGGCACGATATTGGTGAGTTGTAATTTGCGACAGCCTTTACCCAATGCTGCTGCCTCAAGCAGACACTGACGTGGGACTCTGACCAATGAAGGGGAGGACCATTGGCAAGGGCCATTCTGGGACCCGAAAACCTCAAGCCTTTAGCCTCAGCCCGTTGAGTTCACTGGTCATTGATGCTCCACAGCTTCTGGTGGTACTTGATGCCCTGCGCTGCACACTCCTGAGCCCCTAATCTTCTTGAGCTCGAACCCTAAACCCTACCTTAGCCTGCGATTGTGCGAGTGTGCGAGTCGAAACCTTACCTTAACCCACCAAAGCCTACTTTAAAAAGAAGTAGGGTTTGGTAGGTTAGGTACACACTCCTCAAGCCGCAGCCCTCCTATTCGCTCCAGAACGTCACACCCCGCGGGCCGCCACCACCGCGGCCACGAATAACGGGCGTTGCGGACCGCGGATTTGGGCGAGGCCCCGGTTTACAGGGGATCTACCTTAATTGGGGGTTATAAGTAATTATAAGTATAGTTGCCTTAGTTATAACCCTAGTTACTAAGTCCCATGATCCTCTAAGTAGTAGTAGAGTAGGTAGCCTTGAGCCTACGGTTGATGATGTATACTTGCACTACCTTAAGGACCCTTGAACTATGGGAATTATGGTATACTCCTCATTATAGTAGTAGTATAGTAGTAGAGTAGGTAGCCTTTAACTTTTTTTGGGGTAGTATAATCCCTATATAGCCGAAAAGGTTAACCTTTAGTTACCCGTGATGCCCGACAAGTAGGTTTACTATAGAAGCCTTAATGGGAGTTGCCGAAAATTAGGGGTACCTTATCTTGGGGTCCTTATACTAAGGATCCTACTATTTAGGGTACTATATCAGGGTCCCCTATGTTCCGAAACTGCCAAATAACTACCAATATGATTCCTGAGGGTTCTCTTATTACATTTTTACAAAAAAGGAGCTCAAAACCCTGTTAGAATTATTAAGGCCCCTACATTGGACAACTATGTGGGTTTTTATTTTTAGGGGTTGAGGGCTTCATTAATCAGTGGAGGGGTGGTCCAGTGAGACAAGGGGTTCAGGGTTGACAATAGTCTAGGGTTGAGGAGAGGTACGGATCAGGGCTCAGCCTGTTGGGACCCTGAGGAGCATATTGAAATGGAAAAGTTAAAGACTTGACTGCTTCCGTAGTACTTTGTCGTTCTTGTAATACGGTTCTAGTCAAAGTGGTAGCCACAGTTATCTGCAAGTCCAGTCAAGTATGAACCTGAGACAACCGCATATCTAGTACACTAGCTTTGCGGTACCATTGCTGAGACACTTCTTGACGGCGTGATACCCATGCCAGGCCGGCTCTATGACAACATCGTTGAGACAGCGGCTTTGCACAACAGCTCAGCCTATCCCGACCACCAACTCAAACCCTCATCATCATCCACACAACCTCAATAGTTGGGGGATGTTGGGGTCCTGCAGAACAGACCTCTACCTCAAAGCATAGAGCCTGAAACCCTAACTTCGAGGCCTCAAGCCTCTAACCGTCGGAGTGCATGCTTTCGGGCTGCAGGGGTGTCATCGTAGCCTTAGTAATTCGTAGCCTAATCCCACCGTAGCAACAGTAGAACCTCGGCTATACATGGAGGCGCCTGGGTGAGTCACATGCTGCTTGCTGCTACATCTTTGCTAAATGAGCTAGAGCCGGCTGAACGGTAATTCCTTCCCGCTATCCGGTAAAGCCAAGAGATAATTGATCAGCAGACTGCTCAGCATTGAGAGCTTGGGGCCCTATACCTGCAGGAACCGCAATGTCCGGTTTATGCCCTGCAGCCCTGAGCGCGACAGACCCTCAGGGCATGAGTAGGAAAATGTCACTCCACGTCCCGAACTCTTAAACCCGAGACCCGAAGCACGCCACCTCAGCAAGCGTTTCGAACCTGTATCCCAGAACCCTATAACCCTCTCCCAAGAGCTCTCGCAGCCCTGAAAGAAAGCCGTATGAAGCCCTTACACGTCAAGCTCGAAGCCGACGGCTGGCCGATTTCAGAGGTCGGCAACACCCCTTGTGTGAAGCTCTCAGACCGGATATGTCCTGCCGGACGTGCCTGGGCTCCGATTTTTCGGTGTTAGAGAGAGAACCGGGTTTGACATTGAGGCGAAGTCCGGATGAATAAGGGTTTAGGATGTTAAAGGATTTACGGTTTAGAGAGACCAGAATGTTGTTGGGCGAGGGGGGCGAATAGTGAGATCATCGTCATCATAATCATCATCATCATGGTTATGGTTATGACGTTGCAAATCGCCTGCCCCTCCGCAAAAAGCCGCCGGACGCTGTAATTCCTCAGCTCGTGGCGAAAATCCACCCCGCGAAGTTTGAATCCTCTCGCCCTCCAAACCATAAACCTGAAACCCTGGCCCGTAGCCTCTATGCACTAGGAAATACTGCAATGCTTGGGAGTTTCAGAATTTCTAGGGTCGTGGTAGTACTGACTTTGTTCCTGATGCACGAAACGGCCCCAACAGAGGTTAAAAGCGTTTTATTGGGCTGTTGGGCATGAGGCATGTGTGCGTAGAAGCCTGATGCCCCAAACCACAGGAGCCAAAGAGGCCTATATAGAACCCTAAGCCCAGAAACACCCTAAACCCTGCACCCCACCGAGGCACGATCTACGCGAAGTTAGAGTATTTCAACCCGCTCGGATCCGTCAAGGATAGCCTGGCTGAGTTCAAAGTTTAGGGTTCTTTTAGGAGTTCCTGTAGAGTTGCTTCAGGGGTCTGAGGGGGTCGGGGTTTCGGGGGAGAAGATTTGAAGTCCCGAATATTGCGGGCAGCGCAAATCGCTCGACACCATGAATATATATGCCATGTGATATGGGAGTCTCCGAAAAGTAGGGGTGCCTTATTTTGTGGTCCTTATAATAAGGATCCTACTCTTTAGGGTCCTATTTTAGGGTCCCCTATTGTCGGAAACTCCCATATGCGGCTCTGACTCGCTAGTTGTATTATTCCATCAGGGCTGCGGGCGTCAACCGGCTTTGGGGGTTCGAGTTCGTAGGTCCTGGCAAGCTCGGGACCTGCAGCAAATAGCACAGCCTTCCCGGTCCCCGAAGAGCCCCTGATCCTGGGGCTCTTGCGAGTTGTAATCATCTTCCTGAACAACAATAACAATCAGTATTTATGCTCTACTATGCTCAAAAACCCGATTCTGCTTACTACGGCCGCTTGGTATATGCGGGATAGAATAGAATCTACGTCAAAGACGTGACAGGAGCAGAGCCTTCCGTCGATTGTCGAAGACGTATCAGCAAGATCAAACGCCGAATACACCGGGTTCCTTGCGATTACTTAGCCTTACTCAGAGGGCTCAAAGATGTATTCGGCAAGACCAGGACCGACTGGCATGCGCCATTATCGAGCAGGCTCGGGTTGCGGGCGGTCACCGTTCATCCTGGTATGCTGCATGCATGCATGCAAGTGCATATCGCCGTATCGAAATTAAACAGTATTACATGGTAAAGTATACGTGTATGTGGTTATGAGCTAAACAGATGGTTGTTCTAGGTCAGCCGATACAGACGAAGCAGTAGAGAAACATAGAGAGAGAGAGAGAGAGAGCAAAGCAAAGCAAAGCAAAAAAGAAGGAGGTCGCTAAACGCCGAACTTGTTTACTTCGGTTGAGGCTTCAGGGTTTGAGGTTTCGAGCTTGTTTCCGTAAGTAGGGATTGTTTGCTGCTCATGGCATGCTGCACACAGTTAATGCTAGCGGCGTTCCGAGATTCTGAGGCCCTGAGATCGAACATTGATTTTTAGTCAGTAGTAGTGGGAGGTTCATGGGTAGTTATAAGTAGGGTTATAAGTCGGGTAACTATGCCTTTCGCCCATATTATTAGGGGATAACCCCGTTATCCTCCAAGTAGTGGGAGTGGGATTTCAGGGTTTTGGACATTAGAGAAGTATTTGCAGATCTGCCATGGAAGCCCAACGAGGCAAAGACGTCCAAAAAGACCTGGATGCCAAATAACCTGTAAAGTAAGTGACTGACCCTATGAAACCATGGGAGATTCAGCCATTCTATGCGTTCTGCGTTTACCGTCCCTGGGTCACGATCGGATCGAGGCAGAGAGAGACGGGACCCTCAAACCGGGCGACACCGTCATCGAAGCCACATCTGGCAACACAGGCCAGGGCTAATCCCAGAGAGTTTTGGGTCGGGCCACCGGGATTCTCCAGGAGGGCAAACCGATTCACTGTACCGCTGGTCATCTGGCACTGAAGGCAGGGCAATATCATTCTGAGACAAGGCTCTTGATACGCACGAGGTTGAGATGTCGATATCGCCAAGGCTTGTAAGACCCCAGCTGTAGCTCGTGATGACGGCTGCCAACGCGAGAATCGCTGGCCTTCCTCGTGATTTGTTGTGATATTGCAACACGCAGGCACAGACAGCACAAAAAGGCCATGGATTTTAGTTAGCTTAACAAAACAACTAGCACAAGAGAATCATGCTAGCGGCACGACTAGAAGCGAAGTTGGCAAAACACCAGTTGCAATACCCCGTGTCAGGCATACACAAGCAGACCGACTGGAAACAGTGGTGCTAGCACTTGAGAGTGGAGCCGTTTCTCGTGCTACGGGCCAGGCATCGGCCTTGCCATGCTTTGCGCTCAGCGTGGCTATAGATGCGTCGCTCGATGTGGCACTGGCGTCAGGGTGTCAAAGGGGGATTTACGGGCATCAAGGGCACGGTTCGTTTTTGCGTCAATTGGTGGGCATGAAGGTGCCAAGGCGATAATTAAACTGTGAGAAGCCACTGCAGTTTGCTGGTGTCCATGATGCCCTGACTGCGGACTTCGGATTCGAGTGGATTCTGCCTACACTTTACCTTGAAATAAGCTTGGGGAATTCCTGAAATTCTAGTACACGTTTTCGAAGCGCCAACACTAAAGTTCCGATCACTCCCTGCCCTGTGCAGCAATTAACGCTTCACCACCGTCTGGATTTGGGAGTGAGGGTTGCTGGCTATGTGGACCTTGCATTCTACCGCCAGGTGATCACAATGGCTGAGCCATTCTCCGTGGAGCGCCGGAAGCTAATGCGCTTCCTGGGCGCGCCATTCTCCGGCAAGAAGAATACCTACAGTTCGACAGAAACATAGCGCAGGCTTTGTTTCGAAAATTGTTGACACTCGCCCGAAAGCCTAAGCCGAGCGGGCTGAAGGCTGCAGCTCGAACTTCCGTGCAACATCGTGAGCCGCAGGGCCCTCCCTCTCTAGGATCGAAAGCCCTGAATTCCAGTCCGCATGAAGCCTTCGCAGTCTGCAGATCCTCCAGGTCACCATTTTCGGGCTTTCAGGGATGGCCTCTCTTTGCCTTCAGACGAGAGCCTCAAGTTCATCTTCAAGAAACCTTCATTCTGACGCCGCAAGACCTGCTTGCCTTTGTCGTAATGTAAGTATCTCATCCCCTTGAACCCTGAATTCTCTTTCTATTCTGGGCCGGGATATTGCTCGAAGGGTGTAATCTACGAACGAGAGATCTTGCCACCCTTGCGATAGTTTCAGGCGCCTCCTATGACTTTGCCAAGGAAGGCTGGGCTGTAGACCGTCAGCCAAGAAGGTGGAGACGTTCAGCAGGCACCCCGCAAACAAGCCTAACCTGTTATGCCTGCATCCCAATCTTCAACAACAACCTTAAACTCTGGTGGTTGGCTTCATTGCACTATGCTTGTGGGCTTGGGCTCTGCTCGCTCAGGAAAGTCATCATCACGCCGAAGTCAGGAAAAGGCACCTGCGGGTCTTCCAGATCACGGCTTAAGCAACGTTTGGATCAATGAAATGTTGGAGTTTGGGTATCTCCCTACTCCAATTATCTAGGCCTCTATGTCAGGGTCCTGGGTCTTGACTGCGGTCCTGCCATTTTCTTCAGCAGGGTTGAGCTCCTGATTCGGCTCAGGATATGCACCAGGTGGAAGCGGCACCCCGAAGCTGCAACCCCGCTAACCGATATACGTTGTTCGGTGAGTGCTTGCTTCGTTTGCCAGCCTCCTAGACTCACAGCAACGCCCCGTCCCACCGAAAATAGGCCCAAAATAGCTCGCCCCCCGAAGCGAGAAGATCTATCGCCGAAAGCCCGGAGCACTTAAATGGCCTTAGAGTCCTCGAACCCGAAACCCTTTAAACCTAAACTCTAAACCCTAAACTCCGAAAAACCACACCCAAAGAACAGTACTGCCGAAACCACCCTAAACTCCCAAAAGCCACACACAAGAAAAAACAGCCTTTGGCAAAGAGAACGCAGGCCTTGGCATGGTCAAGAAAGCTCAAGAGCTAGCCGAAACCCATGGCTGGCGCCTGGGCTTAGGAGTATAATGGTTTAAAGTTTGGGGCTCTGGGGGTTTAGGGTTTAGTCCTTAGTTGGTTAAGGTTTCAGGTTTAGTAAGGTTCAGGTTTTTCGGGGTGTCTAGGGAATCTTGCTAAGCAGCTTAGCGAGAACTGCGAATCGTGGTTTACGGCCTTGGGTTAAGGGGCCTAAAAACCTCCTGTAACCCGAAATCGCTGAAACTGCGGTTGGGGCATGTGTAAAGGTACCCCCTCTCCTGAATCCAGAGGGGTGGAGTCTACTACGGAACAGAGATGCAACTTGAATCTCGCAGGTACGTGAGAAGGGCTTACCTCGTAGCAGAGTAGGTAAACTTTAACTCTTTTTGGGTAGTATCCCTATATAATCCCTATAAAACCAAGAAGGTTAAGCTTTAGTTCCCCATGATACCCGACAAGTAGGCTTAAACGCCCAGCAGTTTGGAGGTTTTGTTTTAAGGACTTTTAGGGTCTGGGGCCTACATGGAGACCTAAACTTTAACCTTTTGGTGATATAAGGAGCATATAGGGACTACACTACTCAAAAAACGTTAAATTGTACCTACTCTACAGTCGACCTTAGTGTGAAGCCCCCCAAACCCTAAGCCCCTAGACGCTTAACTCTACACCCTAAACCCTAAACCCAAGCCAATATTGAAGAACCGTAGCGTCAGATCGACATTCCAGAACCCCTGCAGGATGCTATCTCAGAGAGCCCATTACCCCTTAATTAAGGAATAGACCTTAAATGATTAGGGGCTTCATATTGTGATTTCAGCTATCGTCCTTAATTAAGGGGTATTGGGCTCTCTGGGCGCTTGGTAAAAATACTTTTTGCAGCACCAGTGTACTGTGCTTACAGGTTGAATTACCCGTAACCTCATCACATGCACGTAGATAGGAATTCCTACACTGATCATGGAGCGCACTTACAAAGACGCATCCGCCCCACACCAACCGCCCGGATGTCACTCCCAAAAGTGGCCCTCAGCTGAATGAGCTGTGCAGTCCAGGTTCCTCGCGCGGCAGTGACCCGGCAAAGTATCATGGGTGGTTCGCATTTAGGGAAGATGCTGCTATGATGTATTATAGAAGTCGAATTTATGCGAAAAGTCAGGCTACCCCCTCTAAAGCCATGAAGGCCTCCCTGTTGCCCCTCTACTTGAAATTGTTTGTGCAAACAGTGGATGTTTGCATCCCAAGCCTTTCTACCCCAACATGGACTCCGAGGCAAGTCCCATAAGTGTTATCACTTCAACGACTCAAATCACAGAAACCATGAACTTTGAAGCCTACGACTTCGTAGGGATATTATCTTCCATCTTTTGTACGGTTTCTATGTTTCTGTTCCTGCAACGGTCTCTCTCCCATGAGACCAGTGCACTCTCGCAAGATGCATCACCATCGGCACACTTGTAAAAGTCTGCCATCACGGTTTGTTTATGGGTAATAATATCTGCGCGCGTGCACCAGGCTCCGGGCGGTATCGTTTCATCCAAGGGGTGTGGACGGGATGCAGCATCCTCAACCTTGCAACTGCCGTCAGAGAGCCCATCACCCCTGAACTAAGGAATATACCTTAAATGATTAGGGGCTTCATATTATGATTTAAGCTATATTCCTTAATAAAAGGGGTATGGGAGCCCCCTAAACCCTAAACCCTATAGATCCCTTACAGGAACCCTATAGGCCCTAGGTATTCCTTAATGAAGGGGTATTGGGCTCTCTGGGTACATCCTAAGATCCTCAACCCTGGGCACGAAAGCTGAAGCCATGAAGCGCTAAGCCCTGAAACCCAAAGCACCAGAACGGACGGCGGTGTGGCTTGGAACCTCCTTTGGTGATGATTCTGCGCTTGTTTGGAGGAAGCTAATATAGGAACCTGATTTTAAAAACCTTGGGTTTTTGCTAGGGTTCCTTATATGAACCCTACTATTTTGGGGTTATAGGGCCAGGGTTTCTTAATCAGGTTCCTACATGACACTTGACACCTGACTCCACCTATGTAGGATAGCTTTCGCCACGTTCTGAACCTCTGCTGGGAGGTTCCCCTAACATGGGTCATAAGTATAGTTACCCCACGTATAACCCTACTCATATAACTACCCATGAACCTCCACGTAAGCATGATCGACGAGGGGGCCAGCTAACTTCCTGCCTACTTAGTGACTACGAGGATAGCATGTTCTGCAGTTCTACTGATCCGCACCCTTTGTCTAGGGTGCCGTAGTATTTTGGAGACCTACTTTGGGGACCCTAATATCTAAGGTGCCGTAGTATTTTGGAGACCCCAATAATAATTTAATTAGGAGAACTAAGATGTTTCCTTGTCCTGCACAGGTTCGAGTCCAAGGCGAATGCACAGTTTCACTACGCCACCACGGGTCAAGAAATTTTAAATGACTTCGAAGGCCAGCCGAGCCCTGCATGGTTGGAGGGTGCCGGGTGTCCCGAAGCATAGGGAAGCCGAAACTTCTTTAGTCTGGAAGTCGGGATACCTATTCATAGCATTGCCCCGTCGTCGCGATATAGTGGAATACATACCCTGAATGCGAGTCTTGTTACGAAGGCCCTTATGTTAGAATTGCGGCTGATGGAGAGCGCGGGGTTCAAAGGGGGCGCACAGGGTTCGGATGCATTAGTGAAGTATGGACCCTGATGGAACAAAACCCTTCCTTCAAGGGCCATTGAAAGGGTCAAAATACTACCTAGTAGTTAACCAAAAAGCTTAATTAATTAAGCTTTAGTTCACCATGATACCCGACAAGTAGGACTACCTGTGAAAGGAGGGGAGGTTTAGAAAGCACGGGCCGACCCTGGCTCGAGCATAATATCAACATCTGGTTTGGGTCTTTGAGGGTTTGGAGTTTCAGGAACCCGGAGAACCCAATGCCCCTTATTTAAGGAATATATCCTAAATCCCAATGATTCAAGATATGTTCCTTAATTAAGGAGCATTTGGCTCTCTGGGAAACAGGATTGAGGTTTTCGAAAGCCAAATCCAAGCCCAAGGCTTGTTGGGTTGGACTGTCGGAGGGCTTGTGCTCTACTCGGAGGTTCATGGGTAGGTATAAGTAGGGTCATAAGCAGGGTAACCCTAAGCCCTAAACCCTAAACCCTAAACTATACTTTTAACCCAGATTATGGGACTTATAACCCTACTTATAGCTACCCATGAGCCCGGAACCCCAAACCATAAAAAGGTTACTATTATGATTTAAGCAAAATCTCCTTAATTCAGGGGTCCATGTAGGAGTCCACGTTAGAGGGATCCCACAGAGTCAACCCTAGAGCTGGCTGGGCTCTGTAGCTCCAAAGTTTCCCGAGAACACCATAATTGAACCTTGAGTACCACTCAGTAACAGTTGGATAATATTCATAATAGAAAATTTCATAATATAGTATTATAGAGATGTAAGGACCTTAATAGTAGCCCTATTATAGACTGTTACTGTATGTGGGGCCGTACCCAGATTAAACCCTTCATCTTCGTGTGTCCCTAAACCCAAACCCGAAACAGCTTGAACCCCTGCTGTGAGTATGCATACCTGTAATTACACATGCAGCTCTGCATTCATTTGCATATCATGTGCGTTTGCTTACTTAGTTATTATACTTTTTTTGTGTGCACATAAGCATATATATACACATACTTACTTACATATGTTTGTGTGTGTATGCGTACTCATACACATACACTGCACATTTCTCTTGTTCGCCGGTTCCTGCATGTGCACCTCCTTAAGGAGAACGAGATACGTATATCCCTACTTGGAGGTTCATGGGTAGTTTTAAGTAGAGTTTTAAGTAGGGCAACTATACTTATAACCCATATTAGGGGACTTATAACCCCACTTATAACTACCCATGAACCTCCAAGTACACCCCATTCTCCCTGAATCCGAGAGGCCAGCGTCTCGACTACTATGTGCAGGGCTTTGGCACTGGTGGAACCTTCGCCGGCGCCGGGCGAGCTCTGAGGGAGCTCCGAGCTTTCGGGGTTTTGGAGTAGTCTTGGGCTTTTTCGGGGCATCTTTGGCGGGTGTTACTGGTAGGGTTGCTTAGGGGATTTTCAGGGTATGTGAGGGTTAAGGTTTAGAGTTGCTGGTCTTTCAGCTTTGGGGTTTGGGGGTAGTTTCGGGTGCTTTACGGCTTCAGAAATTCCAGGCTTTAGACGCTTCCGTGGCCATTTTTGGCTCGAGCCTTTTGTTCCTGGCTCTGCTCTGCCCCTGTCCTCAGCAGCCTTCAGGTTTTATCTTGATCGCCATGGTGAAGTCACTGGCTTTCGCTTTGTCGGTGACAGCATTCGCCTGTGCCATGTCGACAGACGTGATGGACATGGACAACATCTTGGCTGCCGATGCTGAGTGTGCCGTGGGCGAGGAATGCGCCCTGAACGCTGTGCAGAAGAAGGCAGTGGTTGCCCAGCAGCAGGCAGAAGACTCCGTGGAGAAGTTCGCTGCAGCTGTGGAGGAGGGCAAAGGGGAGTTGGCGGAGGCTGAAGCGCAGGTCAGCTCGGGCCAGAAAGCTCAGACGGATTCGGACACCGAGAAGTGGGGCCCATCGCCAGCTCCTCCGACCGCAGCCTACAACCCTTACTGGAATCATCAGTATGGCAGCCCTTACGGGCAGATGCCTCCTGGCTTCAACCCGTATGGTGGCAGCCCCTATGGAGCCCCTGGATTCGGAAGCTGCCTGAACAAGATCGAAGGCTCTTCCTGCATGGTCTTCAGCTGCGCCAAGTCGCGTGGGCCGACGACCTGCAACACGAAGGACTACTACTGCTACTGCCACCCCGGCTACTGCTCTGATGGCAAGGCTTGCGTTCCGGCGTCGCACGTGTACCGCTAAGCTCCCGCCGTTGCTCTTCAGAAGTAGTAACGACAAGAGCCGGGCTACAGACATGTTCAGAAGCAGTTTTGGTCACCTCTAATTATTTCGGCTAGAGCGGGTGGAGACTTTCGCCAAGGAATTTTGATGCGACTCTAGCTTGTGGAGTTTGTAGGGTTTCGTTACAGAACACACTGACCTCAGCCAATAGAGCTGGGGAGGAGACCTCTTTCGGAAAAAGGCAATCTAGGAATCTAGGGTTCCGGGACGAGTGTATCCTCGGAGTTCCGCAACTTGCGCTTATGCTCGTACAAAATCCCCAACTTCATATGTCAACTATGTAGGAGATCTATGTTGGGGTTGAAGGGCTTTCCCAGGGTTGCAGGCAAGGGAGCGGCAGGCTTTTGCTGCATCTTTGGTGCTATTCCGGTGCACTGAACGTGCAGGACATGTACGTAGGGGTAGTGAAATTGTACAAAGGGGTTATCGCTCGAAGGTATTTAGTATTCCAGCTGAACATATGATCAACATACAGGTGCAGGCTACTCGGTAAAAAGACTCTGCCAAGTGTCGATTGCACTTGACGGCCGCACGATTTGTCCGAGTGTTCCGATGCTCCCCGAGAATCTCCGATCCCCTTTCTCGAGCTATGGGTGGCCGTCAGATGTTTTTGACAGGCCTTCGTCCTATGCCTTGAAACAGCACCTGGGCTTCCCAGTAGTACCCTTATTCCCCTTTTTTGTAGTCCTAGGTTCCTTACAAAGTTACCCAACACCAAAAGGGAGCCCTTTTTATTCCTAGGTTACTGGGCATCCTAGAACACTACCCCAAACCCTACTACCCCCAAGCCCTGAACCCCTAAACCCTGGGCATCCTAGGCACCTTCCATCAGGGGACTTTCGTGACAGCGATGGTGCCGCACGATTCTGGAAGCAGCTGGGGAGCTCCTACCGATACCTGGCTTTGGAGTACCATACTTGTTTAGGGTTTGCATATGCGTAGTCCAGGTGTAAAGGTTCTGGAGTACCATACTTGAATACTTCTTTTGGGTACCTGTTCCTTAAAGGAACCGTTATGAAATAAAAGTCTATACATATTTGTTCTCCCTGGTTGCTTCAAAGTCCAGGATATCTCTCCCGCTCGGATCCTTTCGTCCAGTGTGCAGGGAAGAGGTCTCTTAGATCAACAATACCTAACCTTTAAGCTTGTCTTTGGCTCTTATAGTTTAGTAGGAATCGGAAAATTTGATTGTTCATTTCTGTGGCATTTTGGGGTAGTAAGAGGTGGTCCAATGCCTCTGATTGCATGCCTGGCCTCGTCTGGCAGCGCTACCAGCAGCACTGGTGGCGAATCATGCAGGAGGCATCTTGGCCCGAATGAGTAACACGAGCTTACCCGTTTCTGGTTGGGACTTCCTTTACCAGTTTTTCACGGGAGTCGGAAGGGGTACCTTGTTCCTGTTTGAGAATTCCCTCACCAGTTTTTTACTCAAACTGGAATCGGGAAAGGGTGCCCTAACCCCTAAACCGATTTCGTGCGGATGTTGGGGAGCCAAGGAATAGATGTTTTAACTCTAAGTTCTGTAGCAGCAAGAAGGCTTTAATTAACCTTGCAGACCTTGAGCCAAGGAGTATGAAGCCTGCTGCAACCCTCTGACTCCGGACAGGTGCCGCGAGTCCAACTCGACTTGGAGCTGCATAGGTACTTATAAGTAGGGTTCCTTTACGGGTCCCTTTAAAGGGATCTATAAGGATTCTATAGGGTTCAGGGGTTAGGGTTTTGGGGTTTAGGCTAGTTATAAGTAGGGTTATAAGTCCCCTAGTATTGGTTATCAGTGTAGTTACCCTACTTCTAACCCGACTTATTACTACCCTAAGCCTTAGACTTAGACCCTGTAGAACCCTGAAAGAACCAGCTCCAAGGACCCTGCCCCTCTGTGGATTTCCTTTCGGTTCGGTGGACCACTTGCCCGCCTTCCTGCCCGAGTTGATTCTTCGGCTCCCATCGGGGCCCATGCGGCTGCGGCAGGGCATTACGGATGAGGACTAAACCCCAAAACCCCAAACCTAAACCGCCCCAACCCCTAAACCCTACATACCCTCCCTAAACCCTATATACACTAAACCCCTAAAGCCCTAAACCCCTAACCCCTACATACCCTACATTACCTACCGTATTACGGATGAGGACCTGCTCTGCGACTCGGGGAGGGGATGCCGTTTGCGACCCTTCTTCGTGCATGACCTGGAGACCACGCTGCTTTGGTCCACGGCTCTGGCCGTCTCCAGGTGTCATTCAGGGTTTAGGGTTTTAGGGTTTTCAGGTTTAGGGTTTAGGGTTTTAGGGTTTTAAGGTTTGGGGTTTTAGGGTTTTAGGTTTTTGGGGGTTTAGTGGGGATTGGGGTTCCCATATTAGGGTTCATATTAAGGAATCCCTACCCAAGAATCTTAACCCAACTTCCGTTTGTGGTTCTTATCGATGTACCTGTTCATAAATACTTGTAAGGTATGCCCCTTTATGGTTCCTATAGAGGTATCCATTCATAAATGCTTCTCACAAGGGCCCCACACAGCGCAACCCAGGTCTACCTGGACTTGCAACCTGGTCTCGAAGGCTCAGCGATCGATTTGGGCGCCGGAGTCGGCTTCTTAGCAGTAACTAGGAAACCTTTTTACTTTTGGGGTTTTAGGGTCCAGGGCCGTAAACCCTCAAGAATCCCGAAGCTTAGCCTTTCTGAGCTCCCCTAGAACTTCAAAACTGTACAAATCAAGGCCTTACCTGCATGGTCCTGATGAGGAAGGGCCTGGATGTGAGCTGCACTGATGTAGACAATTTGGCTTTGGAGGCAGCTTCCGGGCTTTGGAGTACCATACTTTAAGACTTTTGGGGGGGACCTTTATGAAATAAAAGTCTATACTGGAGTTATAAGTCCCTTAATATGGGTTATAAATAGGTCTATACTTTTTTCTCCCTGGCTGCTTCAAAGCCCAGGCTTCCAGAAACACCCAAGTCCTTGTGGAGGACACGGGAGGGAGAGCTTGGGGCTACGGAAGCTTGACGGTGCTCCGGTTCAACTACACCACGGACCATCTTACCTGGAGGCAACAGGGAGTTTCTTTGTCATAGTTGGGTAAAATTTTCATTGTTACGGGGTACTTAAACCCAATAATTAAGTAATAAATGTGTACATGTTTAATCCTGTCCCAACCATGAGCTAGGTTTTCCCTCCCTACGACGTCCTGGTCATGGCTTCAGCGCCACAGGGGGAGCTGAAGAAGCGCCTTAGCGAGTTTGCGCGACTCTTCCGACGCCTGGGAAAGCAAGGGACCCGGGTCTTTCTGGAGGACCAGGGCCATCGCAAGGCCACGCGCGCCGCCCCCGAGGATCGCGAAGCTGTGGAGGCCTTCGCAGAGGAGGGGCTTCACCTGATGGACATGTTCGATCCCTTTGATCGTGGCCTCTGGCCACTGCCCCGGGGGCGCATCTACTCACTGCGCCTGGCGTGAGAAAGGGCTGCCAAGATTCATGTTGTTGTGCTGGGGTCTAAAGATGTAAGGGCGGACCCGCGATCTTGTCGAGCACGCAGCGACTTGCTAGAAACCCAAGGTCTCAGCCGACGGTCTCACATCTGTGGCTCACAAACGAGAAACACCCTTTAAGTTTTACTCAACCCTTCCTAAGCTTTGCTGCTATCAAGGGTTTGCACCCTGAACTGTATCATCATGTTTAGAGTAAAGCTTCGGGTGCTTCCCGAAACCCCCCCTGTAGCTGGAAACTTAAATTCCCAAACTCTTTAGGGTTCTAAAAACCGGTGCTCTTCCGCAGCGACATCTCAACGTAGAACCTCTGGCAACTGGCAACAACAGACGAATCGTCATCCTCCGAGTAATCTTTAATTGGTTGGGGACGGGCTAGCTGCGAATAGTGTTCCTTAGGGCCTTGGGGCTCCTTATGATAAACACTCCCGGAGAGCCCAATACCCCCTAATTGAGGAATATACCTTGAATCATTAGGGGCTTCATATTAAATCTTTTTAGGGCTTCATATCAAATCATTAGGAGCTTCATATCTTGATTTAGGGTATATTCCTTACTTAAGGGGTATTGGGCTCTCTGGGCTATTGTCAAGGTCACGGCCCCCATGTTAACAACCGCCGCTCGAAGTGATTGTGCCATCATGTCAATCTGGAGTCTGGCGGGCTTAGTTAGTATAGCACCAGAAAGGTTATACCCGACAAGTAGTTAGTGGATTTCGGCTTCGGGAGGCAAAGCAATAGTGGCTCTGTTCACATGTTGAGGGTTTCAGGCATAAGGTTGATGGCTTCTGGGTGTTGGTGGTTGCGTTCAGGATTCAGAAAGTTCGGTGCACAGGTCTAAGGGGAAAGGTATGGAAGTTCCATGAACATCAGCGACATTGAACAGCATAACCTTGAACAGGAGCCTTAACCTACGTGAACCCTACTTCTGACCCTATTTATAACTACCCATGAACCTCCAAGTAGATCGCCAGGAGAAGCGCCCAGAAGTCAAGCTCCTCGATTAACTCTGGGCGGGATGAGGGACCTTCTCGATTGAAATCGTCACTACTACAACTCCGGGCTTTAGGAATCATGGCTCTGGGGGTTGAGGGTTTCATGGCTCTGGGGGTTAAGGGTTTCGTGGCTCTAGGGGTTGAAGGTTTCAGGGCTCTGGGGGTTGAGGGCTTCAGGGCTCTGCGGTTGAGGGCTTCAGGGCTCTAGGGGTTGAGGGTTTCAGATTTAGGCTCACTGCCCTCGCCTTCCGCGTGTCGTCTCCAGTCCCGGTAGGGAGCTTCAGGTATAGGGTTCAAGACTGAAGGCTCGCCATTGCAATGCGGGGATGCTCCCGGCCTTGCCAAGTGTTTACATAGAGTCGCCAGCCCCCCCATGCTTCGGGTTTTGGACTAAAACAGTTGGGATCTTGGGATTTACTTAGAGGATCGTGGGACTTAGTAACTAGGGTTATAATTAAGGTAACTATACTTATAATTACTTATAACCCCAATTAAGGTACTTATAACCATACTTACTAAGTCCCATGATCCTCCAAGTAGGGTGTCGGGTTGAGGTTTGGGATTGTGGCTGCCAGCCCCCAGGATTTGCCTGGCAGAGCCCGCCGACGCGGCAATGGTGGCATCAGGCATCAAGACGGCGTCATGGCTCCCTTCGAAGTGAGGTTTCTTTCAAGTCTCATTGGTATGGCGAACCAAAGCAAACGTTGTAAAAAAACTATTGGCCTGTTCTCGTTGGTTGTACAAGCATTTTGAACGACGTTTACGACAAGGCGACTGGTGATAGAGAAAATCTTGCAGTACCTTGACGATTCTAAACTATTACATAGAGTTATGGCACATTCCTTACTAATGACAACGGCAGGAAAGTGTCCATCATCCGTAGCAGTGGGATTGCAATTTGATGTATGTTCTTCGTTCCGACACCCCCACCCCAAACTACCTTCATCACCCTGTCCCGACTGGTGTGGAGAGGTCTGGGCAATTTGCTATAACATGTCCCTGTATGTGGTACTACTTGGAGGTTCATGTGTAGTTACAAGTGGGATTCTACGTCCCTCAATCTGGGTTATAAGTATACTTAGCTTACTTAAATCATAACCCTAGACCCCAGACCCTAATCCCTAAACCCTAAACCCTATAGATCCCTTTAAATTAGCCCTACTTATGACCCTACTTATAACTACCCCCCAAGAACCTCCAAGTATAGAAGCCATACTTACCAGTATCGGTCCTTAGGGGCTCCTTGGCTTAACATATATATGATGTGAAGGACGCCTAAACCCTGATAGAAAATCTATGAAGGTCCCTAGATCACTACTTGGAGGTTCATGGGTAGTTGTAGGTGGGGTTATAAGTCCCCGAACATGGGTTATAGCTTTCGCTACACTACTTATAACCTACATATAACTGCCCATGAACCTCCAAGCATTGTTGGCCGGAAGGTCCGTATAAGTGGCCGTACCTTGTATTCTCCGGTAAAAAACCCTAAACCCTACTCTTCACCCTTATAGACCGCTTGAAAAGGAACGCTGCTTGGGTCATCAAGACCCCCGAGTTAGCCCAGGAACGCAAAGCAGATGGCTCTGCAGCTGCGACTCATCCGGCCTTCAAGCCCCATCCGATTCAAGGCCGGGGCGGGTTTTGGGCTTACCCAGAGAGCCCTAAACCCTCGAATTAAGGAATATAGCCTAGATATGAAGCCCCTAAGGATTTAAGGTATATTCCTTAATTAGGGAGTACTGGGCTGGTCCCTAAACCCTAGGCGCACTCAGGAATCCTAAACCCCCTAAACGGTAGCTCCTGTAAAGCTTCGATTTAGGAGCGCATGAAGTCAGGATTCAAGCATTTCCGATGATTCTAGGTTCAGGGTTTAGTGTTAAAAAGAAGCTCCAATATGTGCTCATGCACAGAAGTTGCAGGTTTAGGGCTTTGCTGCTTCAAGCCTCCACACTAGAAGACTAGATGGGTGGTTGTCAGATTTAGTTCCCTTTTTGGGTACCCTAAATATTAGGTGCCCTATTATATTAGGGATCCAAAAAGGGATCCTAATTTTGACACCACCCAGATGGCCCTGTGGATTGAACTTTTGAGCCCGTCAGCCCTGATTTAGGGGCCGGGAGAATAGACTCAGAGTACTCTTCCTTTGCTAGGAATCCCCGAGTACAGCTCCGGTAGACTATCCCTGGTTTGGTTTCTACCCAAATCCCTTGCATATTATCTAGAAACCTCGAAGAAATCCTTGTCTAAAATTTGCCCTTGGTGAATTGCTGCAAAACCCCAGTAGAACCCAGCCGTCACGAGGCTGGTCCCCGGATTTCATTGCGCAGGCAACTTTAGGGGTTTGGGGTTTAGGCTTTGCAGTTTAGGGTCTAACGCTCAGGGCTTTGTTGTTTGGAGTTTAATGCTTAGCTTCCCGAATGTCGCGGTGAAGAAGCCCTAGAAGCTCAGTCAGTCATGTGCTGCATACTGTAGGCTGCTATGCTTCTCGACCCGTGTGTTGCCAGAGCACCCTAATAGCTGGGTAGCTGCTTTACCACTAGGTTGCCGTCATGAGAGCTCCGTTCTTGTGACCCATGGTGAACAGCAGGTAACTGGGATTCTAAGCTGGAGTAGCCTTGGCGATACAAGATAGAGTATAGTGCGAAGCTGCTGATAGCCGCAACAGCAGCAGTTTTGAGAATTATTGTTCGCATCATCGCAGCACTGGTAGTACAAGACTCCGGCCCTCGGACCCGAATTGTCAAGCTGAGCCCTTTGGGGGGGGGGGGGGGGCCTGGGGCAGTTGGGGGGGGTTAGCTTTGCAAGGATCTGGATAAGGATGATGAGCGAAGAGAGGCGCCAGTTGAGTAAAGCCACCTTGAGCCTTGAAGACTGAAAGCTTAATCCTCCTTGCCCACAGAACTCCACAACCAAGGCGGCGTTCACAGAAGAGGCATTCACAAAGCAGCTCAAGCTAAGACTTTTCGGTCTTCTCAGGTACAAGTAATTCCAGAAGTACGTTCAGTTCTCCAGCTGCTCTAGCAAATAATCAATGCTTGTAGTGAGAACGAGCATCCAGCCCCACATGCACGTAAGTGAGTATAGGATGAAACTATATGTGACAGGCCATGGATGTGTTTAGAGCAGCTGCAAAACAGTGCACAGACAGCCCCCCCTTAGCCCGCCAGAAACCCTAAAACTCAGAAGCTCGACATCCTGAGCGTGACATTAATGAAGTTCGACGCCGTGGTTCCTAGTAAGTTTCTAAAGGCTGTCTACTATACTTAGCATCCCAAACAAGACATGAACTGCACCGGACGCAGCCCACGACAAGCATCCCAAACCCGAAGCACTAAAAAGACTAAAAAGGACACCTAAACTCCGAAAGCTAAAGAGTCAAACAGGCCCTACACTTTAAGATACCCTACTGCAGGAACCTGATTAAGAGACCCTGGCCTTATAAACCCCCTGTATATTAGGATTCATGTAAGGAACCCAAATGAGGACCCAGGGTTTCTTAATCAGGTTCCTACATTACCTCGGGTAAAGGATTGAACTGAACCCATACAACACCCCAAGGTCGCCGAGGATGGAATACAGGCGGTTGGCTACGAGGAGCATGTCACCATCCCAGGAGCACAAGGGGAGGGCAATTTACTAGGTTGTCCTTTAGGATCTTTTTTACTTTCCCCTACTACTTTGTAGAGAACCATAATAGTAAATGATTTTGCAAGGGCGTAAAGGACAACTCAGTTTAGTTCAAGTCCCAAGAACTAGCAAAACCGAAGTATGCACTATCTGCATACTGATCCCGTCATCAGCATCATCACCCTTGTCAACGTAATTTTCATCCTCGGTAATTGCTAGCCGCAGCATTGAAGACTCTCCTGCCCCCCGACGCCCTAAAACTCCTAAAGCACTCGGGCCTAAACCCCGCATTCTGTTCCGGCTACATCCTCCGCTCCTCAAGCACCAGGAGCGGGTGCTATCCAAATGGCCCACGACCTGGCGAAGAAGGAGGGCATCTTCACAGGCGCAAGAAGACAATGGAAGCTCTAGTAATCTAGGGGCCGGAATGCATGGGAAACGCAAAGGTTTTTGCGTAGAAGCATATTCATAACCTAAATCCTAAACCCAAATCAAGAAGCTGCTAGTACAGGGACCGTAGTCGTCCGAAATCCTGAAGAGAAATTCGTAATTGCCTAGGCCTGCACTACTCTCTTGCTTTTAAATTGTGAAAAGGATGTGACTGGTCACAATGCAGTTTGATGTTCCTTCCCCAGCTCCTCGACTAGTGGGCTTAGATTCTTAGGGTTTCAGGCCGTGGGGTTTGACAACTTCCGGAAACGTGAGGATTAAGGCTTTGGGCCACTGAAGTCTGAAGATTGCAGTAATTCGGGTTTAGGGTCTATTGCATTTGGGCTTGCAGAACCTCATGAGCTGCAAAATGCAGAACTGCCCAGTTGCGGAAGAAACCCCTGCAGTCATCGCATGTGTGAGACGGAGGGATCAAGGAAAGGCAGTCACTTCATATGTTCTCGGATACATTATTACAACTTGCTTATACTTTGTACAACATATCTCCAGTTTAAGCCAGGAATCTAAAGATACGCGCATTCTCTTGGAAGCTCGGAGAACATGAACTTAGAACGTGCATTAGATGATGGTACGATGACCCGGGTGTTGCATCCTGCTCTAGTGGGAATTTCGGTATCCTCACGTCAGGAACCCAAGAGCACCGTGTTCCTAAGCGATGTGTCTTATGATCTTGAATAGGGTCTTGTGTTTACGGTTTTAGGTCTTAGTCTTCACTGCAAAGGGTGTATCGTATGGCGTCTTAGGTATTGTTTGGGCCTGTTTTGCGCAGAGGGTTGGGCCGTATCCCGTATATTTGTGCCCCACGTCAACTGCCGAAGGCATTTCTGGCGGCGCCTCAATTTATGCTGCGGTGCCTCGCTGGCCTTTCTTGTTGTGGATCCTTCCGGCTTGAAACCACGAGTCCATACCACGGTTTGGGGCTTCAGGGTACGAGGGCTTTTGGGGTTTGGGGCCGGGAAGCTGACCTAAAATCCGAGCCCGCAGCCCTGGGACCCATAACATAAAGCCCGAACGAAGATCATACATGTGGGGAAGGAGTCTCCTGCAAAAAACACTGCCCAGCTACAGCGGCAGTCACCACGTTTTAAGGTTTTGAAACGCTTGAAAGGGCTTTCTCTCTGCAACGATGTTGCAGGATCCTTTGCAAGACTTTTCCAGGGTCTCTACAAGGCGGATGCTACTATTAGGGCGACGTGTGGCTCCAGCTTGGCCGAGGATGGGTCAAGGGCTTAGAGATCACAAAACCTGTCTTCATCCCAAGCTTTGGACAAAAGCCGTGTTTGGCTCCATTTGCCAGGTAGAGGCATATATGGGTGGTTGTCAAAATTACGGTCCCTTTTGGGGTACCCTAAATATTAATTATATATTAGGGACCCAAAAAGGGACCATAATTTTGACAACCACCCATATGTGTAAGCACTATGAACTATGCTTTCCTTGTTCTGGTAACGTCGATAGTTCCTCAGCCCGAAATTCCATAGACCCTATATAGAGCAAGCAACTGTCTACACTCCCTGAGTTCCAGAACGAGATATCAGGCTAAGCCATGAAACCCCGGGCAAAAAAAGTTGTGTGCAAACCTCCGAGGTTGAGATGGCGAAACGCGCACCTGAAGGATCAGCCGCTTGACTCGCATGGCACGGCCTTGGGGCTTAGGATGTTAGGTTTCTGTTTCGGGCTTGGGGTCTAGGTGCTAGAGTCTGCTAGAGGGTCTCAGAGTTTTTTGGGGATACTCTTTACTACTATTGCTTCTCGAGTACTCGTCTTACCATTATGACTTCAAATATGGGAGTTTCCGAAAATTGGGGGGTACCTTATTTTGGGGATCATTATAATAAGGATCCTACTATTTGGGGTACTACAAAAGGGGTCCCCCCATCTTCGGGAACCCCCATATCTTTACTTGGAATGCCAGATAGAGAGCGCCAGGAGCTTTGCAAGAGCCCTGATGGTCGCTTCTAGAGCACCAATCTCGCAGCATCCCACGGTTTAAGGGTCTATAGGGGTTAGGCCCTTATGTAATACAAGTTAATACACTGGGAAAGTATAATATGACTGAATATAATCGTAGAGTATAGTATAGTATTGTTTAGCCTTGCGGGTTTAAGGCTCTTTCAGCACCGATAGAAACCCGCATTGTAGCATTGTATTCCCTACTATGCGCCCCAAGATGGAAGTCCTGCACTTTTGTCGGACTTCGTTTCGTGAGCTGGTGTGTGCCCCACGCTGTGTTATGTGCCCTACAGGCATCTCAGGGCTTCCTGAAAGAAAGGGCCTAGTGCTTGCCGCCTGACGATGGTCCCACTATTCTGGCCACGTTCGGGGATCTTTTTCTCAAAACTTTGTTCAGGTGCTGCTGGCAGTCATTGCCGACACGGGAGAGCGGTACCTGTCCACTCCACTTTTCTCCTCAGTTTCGGTTGATATGGACGAGGCGCGATCGAAACCCCGAAGCCTAAAGCAGCTGGTCCTAATGTAGGGGGGCTTAATACTCACCAATGCTAGTTTGGGGGTTCCTTTTTCTAAGTATTTAGAGGTTCAGGGTTTAGGTTCCTTATTATAAGTATCTAGGGGTTTAGGGTTTGGGCTCCTTATGATAATTATCCTATACTGGCCCCAAAATCCTTTTCTAATTATTAAGGCCCCTATATTACCTCGACACTGCAACGGTCGTGCTCCACGATTTGGCAAAACAAGCTCCCTGGTACCGTACCAGACGACAACGGTTTCGGATTCTAGGGTAAGGTATTTGGGGTGATTGGTGGTTTTGCCGTTTCTGTGGGTTTATGGCATAAGGTTCCAAGCTATCCCGTCTAAGAACCCTGAATTACAAAATTCGAAGGTCCTTGTTCGAGCCCGTCGGCTCTTGAAGCACCAGGTAGCACGGCCGTGAAGCCTCTGAGCCTCAAACCCGAAACCATGAAACTCAAACACCCCAACCCCTAAACTTACCTTTAGTTAGTAGGGAATGGAGGAATGGTAGTGGTAGTAGTAGTAGTAGTAGTAGTAGTAGTAGTAGTAGTAGTAGTAGTAGTAGTGGTAGTAGTAGTGGTGGTAGTAGTAGTAGTAGCAGTAGCAGTAGCAGTAGCAGTAACAGTAGCAGTAGTAGTAGTAGTAGTAGTAGTAGTAGTAGTAGTAGTAGTAGTAGTAGTTATTATTGTACCCATTCCTCCATGCCCTACTAGCCAAAGGTAAGTGAACCTCTGGACCCGAAGCCCTGAAACTTAAAATCGTTCAACCCTCAGACCATGATAAAATCCTGGAACTGCTGAACCTTCATGCCTGAAGCCCTCAGTTGTCAGGAAGAGCAGGTGATCTCCAAGTCCACACCCAGCTATCAGTGCCACGGATCATCTTGACAAATGGGAAATGAGGGGTACCTTCTTTCGGGGTCCTTATGACAAGGATCCCACAAATGAGGGTACTATATCAGGGTTGTGGATTTGTGTTGGGGCTTGTGGGTTCAAAGAGAGCGACCCTCCATAATTGTTCCCTTCGAGAACCCCCCCCCAAAAAAAAAAACCTGCAGAACCCCTATTCTGCTTATTCCATTTACGTGTAGTGGGTTTTGAATTTGAAGGTCTGTAGCTTCAGGTTCAGCGACAAGTATAGAGGTTGCAACAATTACCAGTGTGATTGTTTAGGGCTCTTTGCTATATGTATACTACAATGTTCCCACATATACCCGCAAACCCGTAGTCGAATTATCAAGGCCCCCTATATCGTAGCCCGTATACTGGCCTTAATGGAACCGCTTCGAAGGGAGCCCTATTCTGAATATTAAGGGCCATATAGCAACATAGCAGGCGTTCGGACTCCCGCTGAAGTTCTGACTTTCCATGTCACAAGAGTGCATCGGGTGCGGCTGGTTGTTGCGTGGTTTGGTCAAAGGGATAGTATGGAGGTACAGGTTGGAGAGGTTTGGAGCTTGGAAGTTCAGGGGTAGTGGGAAGTAGGGCGAGTCCAACTCGAACCTTTCCACTGATTCCTGGCAAAAAACCTTGAATTCGAACCACCAACTGGGAATGCCTTCTCCAAAAGCATTCACCACACCGCCGCGCACCTAATAAGTGCAGACAGCACATTAGCATCACCCTATCTTAGGTTAAGGAACCGAATGCGAGCCTATTAGGCGCCTACAATACATAACAGTCCCATCAAGTCCTTTTAATACAACCATATTACTCTTCGGAAGCCGTAGCTCTTGTACTACAAAGCCCAAAATCCTATAAGAACTGTCTACATTGTGAAACCGCTCTTCCTCCCACTGTGCAGCCAGGCTAAACTGAGCCACGACTAGTGTGAGAGGGATTGGGCTCTCTCACATCCCTCGAACACTTATACAGTTATAATAAAGAGGTCTGCGGAATAATGTGGTAGATTAGGGTTGCTGTTGCATAGTTGTAAGGAAGAATAAGGAATGGTTTTGCTACTTACAACCTGGAAGGCTATCCGATTGAAAACTTTAGGGTTGTAGGGTTTAGGGCTTTAAGGTGTGGCGGATTCTGGAGTGTTAGAGTTTCTGCTTATTCTTGCCAAACGGAATTCACAGGAGGCCGAAACGGCCTTTAGCAAGGGCGTACCTGGAAAAGCGATCATAGTACTTGGAGGATCATGGGACTTAGTAAGTATGGTTATAAGTACCTTAATTGGGGTTATAAGTATTATAAGTATAGTTACCTTAATTATAACCCTAGTTACTAAGTCCCACGATCCTCTAAGTAGTAGTCAGTCCCACACTTGAGTGTAAAGGCCCCTGTGGGTTACCACTCAGGCAATCAGAAGACCACTGTACATGACCATTGAAGAAGCTCAAACTAAAGACGCTTCAAGGAGAGGGTAGGGATGTGCTTGTGATACCTTCGGGGTACTGCTACAGTTACATGTCGGGACTACAACTAAAGAGGACATGGTTCGTAATTGGCATGCCCTCTATATTGCGGTTTCGAGTTTGGCTCTGTGTATGCAGGTCGAAAGCTGAAGTGGATTTGTCGGGACAAGTTCGGCGAATCAGCCTCGGTTGCATAAATAGCCAGCTTATGACCGGTACCCTTAGGGCCCTATACACTTAAACTCAAGTGTCCTCCCCACCGCCCGATTCAATTCATGCAGGCCCCCCCCCCCAATTTCTCAAGAGTGTGTTTGCGTTCCGAGCATGTTTGTTTTCTCTGTGGGCAACGGCGGGTTTGCCAGTGGATATCATCAGGTCTGAAGGCTGCCGAAGCACGGGATATGTAGAATTCTCAGTTCGAGGGGTGTTTGTTTCAGCCCGGTCATCCCTCCGTCTGGGCCAAGCCAGAGAGCCCGATACCCACTTAGTTCACTTAAGTAAGGAATATACCTTGAATCAGCATTTGAGAAGCCCTTTATTATTCAATTTAAGGCAATTAAAATACCTAGTTCACTTAAGGAGCATACCTTCAATCAGCTTTTGAAGCTCCTTATAATTCAATTCAAGGTATGTTCCTTGATTGAGGGGTATTGGGCTCTCTGGGAGCCTTCAAATCGGCCCAACAAGCGCATGCCGGGTACATTGATCGGGATGCTATGTGATGTCTATAACGTCCCACACCTACATCGGAACATGCACCCTAAACCCTAAACCCCTATACCCTAAACCCCTAAACCCTAAACCCCTAAACCCTAAACCCTTAGAATCTTGGGCCCGTGACAGACCAAACATTGAAGCGTCAGCTCTAGTGCATGAAAACAATCACACTCAAGCATTGGTGGGCATCCTTTCAATTTCCCAGCGACTCCAACAGCCCTTAGTTAAGGAATATTCCTTAAAGCATCTTATGGGATCCTTCTATTTTTTAAGGTATGTTCCTTTTATTAAGGGCTATTGGAGTCTCTGGGTTCGGGGAGGCCTTCCGATCCAGTTCTGATGCGTGAAAGACAGCCGCTAATGCAGGCACCTGATTAAGAAACCTCGGGACTTTATTAGGGCTCCTTGTATGGATCTTACTATTTTGGGGTTATAGGCCCAGGGTGCCTTAATCAGTTTCCTACATCACCAAATGACATCTCCACTGTCACCCAGATGTGAATAGCCATGCCAATCACTGCATGAATGCCCCCTTTGGGGAAGGCACTCCGTGAATAGAGCCGTGACAATGTGAAAGCTCGCATAAGGTTGCATCTAATCATCAACAAGCCTGATTTGTCTATTAATCCTCCTAATACTAAGTGCCGGCACCCCAGTGGCACAACAGCTCCCATGCCCGGCATGCCAATGCTGCATGTTTCATGAAGCCGTTTTCAAATCGCGGAGGCCGAGCCTGGATTCTTAGGATTTGTAGTTTCCATGTCGGCAGGTTTCGATTCGAGGTAGTGTGTGCTGCCTTGGTCCAGTGTCAATCCCAAGAAGGTTCTGATGCTGCTACTCCTTCTTGCGATGATGCCGACGACCACCACTGCCATCACAACTGCCACCAAAAACACCGCCACCAACACCGCTACTATTTCCACTCGACGAATGGTAATGCCGCAAGTTCTGCCACTACAATGCTACGCATCTACAGCTGCCGCTGCCGCTACCGCTACATTACGGCCCTTTAGCAGCTGGCGTTGGCACATCACAAGCTTTGCCAGGATGACTCAATATAGGGGTTTTCCAAAATGGGGGTACCTTATTTTGGGGTCCTTATAAGAAGGATCCTACTATTTAGGGTAACATATTAGGGTCCCTATTTTCGGAAAGTCCCAAAGGGTTCCAAGACTCCAAAAGACCCCGAAGCCTAGAGGCTCGACACCCGCAGCCAGGAAGGCCAAACCGTACTGGACCATCCGTGCATGTATCCTTCACGGTATGGGACCGATTTGGCCTTTGAGGTCAGCGGCAAGATACCGGGTTCTTGTCAAGGAACTACGTCTGTAGCAAACTGCAAGGTTGCCACTTCTTCGTAGACCTTAACAAGAGCTCCCGGCGACTGTCGCGTCCGTGCAGTCCCTGCACCGAAAAAAGCGTGTCAAAATCATGGTCCCGTTTTGAGTACCCTAAATACTAAGTGGCACATTATAATAGGGACCTAAAAAGGTACCCTAATATTGACAACCACCCATGTAGATTATGAGATGTAGGACAATGTAACCTGATTCGGGAACCCCTGGTCAAAACAAACACCGAAAGAAACGTAGGACCCAGATCAGGAACCGTAGTAGTAGTAGTAGTAGTAGTAGTAGTAGTAGTAGTAGTAGTAGTAGTAGTAGTAGTAGTAGTAGTAGTAGTAGTAGTAGTAGTAGTAGTAGTAGAAGTAGTAGTAGTAGTAGCAGTAGTAGTAGTAGTAGCACTAGCAGTACTAGTAGTAGTAGTCGTCGTCGTCGTCGTAGTAGTAGTAGCAGCAGCAGCAGTAGTAGTAGTAGTAGTGGTAGAACCAGCAGTCCCTCAACCAAGCTCCATGCTGCAGTAGATAGGAGTACCTCTGCCCCAGAAACGTAGCGAATACGGTAGTTCCCCTCTCGTCCCGATACACTTATGCTACAATCTGTATATGGGTGGTTGTCAGAATCATGGTCCCTTTTTGGGTACCTATTATAGTACGGCACCTAATATTTTCGGGTTCCCAACAAGGGACCATAATTTTGACAACCACCCATATATTTTGATGTACCCTTGGAGCCTGTTCTCTTCCTTACTCGGGCGATTCCACAACATCGACGGCTTGATCAGAATTTCGTGTCGGTGAAGCATCCAGCTAAGACGTTGGGACTCAAGAGTTCTCTAACGGCTCTAAATGTTCACAGGAACCCTGTTCCACTCATGAAGTCCCCCCTTTCCGGCAAACCTTATAATAACCCCTTAAGAGCATCCTTTGGAAGGAATCCTAGTCTGTTTTCAAGAGCGCCCCAGTCGTACAGAGGCTTCTTACAGAACCTTTTTGAAGGAACCCTTTGATCAATACTATCAACAGATTTAGTACTATTGCTATCATCATTGTATTGTCGTTTAAAGTTTGGTATTTGCGTTTCTCATGTGTATATAGCCTGTTAAGAGATCTAATATAGAGGCTTGAATAGTTACCTATACTATTTTGGTTAGAACTACAGTTTAACGGGCCCCGAAACCCTATTCTAGTCATGAAGGCCCCTAAATTAAACCCTTATAGTAATCCTTATAAAGAACCCTTTAAAGGAACCCTATCTTACTCTAGTCCACAGGCACCCCCCACATGGTAAGAAGATCGCCAAGGCCGCCGAGTCCGTAGCCCTCCGGAGCGCCGCAGCCTTCTGCTAAGCTGCTTTGGGCTTCGGGGGTTAGGGTTTAGGGGTTTTAGGGGTTCAGGGGTTAGGGCTTAGGGTGGCGATTTGGGGAGTTACTTGGAGGCTCTAAGTAGGGTTACAAGGGGTTTCGGGTTCCTTCAAAGGTTTTATACGGTTTAAGGTTTAGGGTCTCCTCTGGTTGACGGACGATAATCCTTATGGGTTTCCAGCATTCTCTAGATCAGATCAGGGTGGTGTTCGTTCGTGTCCTAAATTTTGGGATTCGACAGCCTCAAAGCGACATAAAACCTTTGCAATCTGGGCAACACCCCGCAAGACAGACCCTTTGGCAGGGGCTTTCAGGGCTTGGCGGACATTATTCGCTTGGTATTCATGTGTTTCATAATTACTGCAACAAACATGTCCCAAACCCGGATCGTTGTTTCAAGCGGTTCTGAGCTGCGCTCTTTTTACCCATCTGACTTAGGAACTCGTGTGTGGTCGTGATTACTTGAGTAGAGTTCCGGGGTGCAGGTTTTTCTCAAGGGGAATTCGGGAGAGTGGTTGTTGCTGGGAGACAGCTTCTCCACAACACGAACCCCCCAAGCGTTCACTCAGTAGTCAAGACGACATGGCGCCTGATTTGCTGATCTTAACTCGTTTCGGGTTCATGACCTTCAGTGAAGGCATCTGCTTGACTTTGGCGTTCGAGGTTTCTGGCTTGGGGTTCGGGGTCACAGCGCTCCGCCGACGGTCTTCGGGCATAGATGCAATCCAGGTGCTTTCTGATCCGGAAACCTTCAGCTTTAAAGCCGTGAGCCCCAGAGCCTGAAAACCAAAACCCTGAAACCCTATAGTACCCTTATAGTCAGGAACCCTTATAGATCCCTTAATTTATCCCTTCAAGGAGCCCTGAAACCAGAGCTGCCCCTGAAAAGTGATCCCATGCTGATCTGGCTTCCACCAATGCTTACTTGGAGGTTCATGGGTAGTGATAAGTAGGGTAATAAGTCACCTAATATGGGTTAAGACCGGTTAAGAGTATAGTTATCCTACTTATAACCCTTCTTATAGCTAACCCATGAACCTCTATGTAGGAGCAGAAAACCGTGAAATCCAGAGCCAGGGCCACAACCCAAAGAGCCGCAACCGCAAAGCTGCAAACTTCAGGCGCCCAAGATCCAAAAGGTCTTCCGAGGCTTTAGCGTACGGCTGGAGCCTGAGTTGTTCTGCACAGCGCATCTCATACATACAAAGTCTATATGTAGATCAGTGTAGAGCTGCCAGGGTTTTGGGCTTGCGTGTGTTGACGGCTGGTGGCGTGTTGGCGAGGAAGGCTGTTGCTTCATAACTTATATTAGTTCGCTTGTAGCAGCGAAGATCTGTCGCAGTCGTTGGAGTATTTCACAGCTTGCTTACGAACAGCGGCTTCCCATATCCATATCCTCCCTTATCTGGTCTATCATGGACTCCTTGATGCTCTTCGATGACATGCGGACACCACCCGTCTGTGTGGATGCTTCGACGGGGTTGCAGGCTGCCGTAGGCACCGCAAGCCCTAAATCTAGCTTTGACACCGAGGAAGAACAATGTCCTGCAAAAGCGATGGGAGCTTCATTTCAGCGCGAAGATCGCTCCGCCTGTGCCTCAATTGGAGCTTCCTTCGTCCTTGAATCCTCGTACCACGAAGATAGACAGATCACTGGAAGCGCGAAACCATACCAACGAGGAGTAGCTTCAGCTACGAGCACGCTTGAATCCGCAAGACAAAAAGCAGTGCATAGGAACCCATGTTGCAACCCTTCTAGTGCCCCCAATCCTGAATCCACGAAGCTGTCTTATCCCATTTGTGAGTTTAGTGATATTGACGCATGGTAGCAATAGCCTCTGTATTGGCATGCCACGCACAAGGGCCTTATGGTGTGATGTCAGATAATAAGGGTCTTACGGTTATGTGGTGTTTAGGAATGCTTGGTCGCTTGGAGTCCATATACTGCTATACGAAAACACCGAAAAGCCCTATTCTGTGTATTCGATTCCCTAAATTTGACGGTTGGGATGTTTCGGACGTTCCCCGGTTGGGCTTTAAAAGGATCCAATATTTTCAATCAAAGATTCTAGAATCGTTCAGATGGTTGAAACGACCCAACCTGGTCAACTTTAGGGGGGACTTGTGACGTAGGCTCGAGTGTAGCAGATATCTGGACAGGAGGGTCCTGCTGCAACACGGCCGCTCATGACTAGTTATAAGTGGGGTCATTACAGTAGGGGTTTAGGGTTCCTTTAGAGGGGCTCTATAAGGTTTAGAGTTTAGGGCGTAGGGTATAGTTACCCTACTTCTAACCCTTCTTACTACTACAATGCACCTCCAAGCAGATCCCAAAAGCGTCCGGGCTTAACACGTTTATGCCCTGACCAGGATCCTTGCTGTCCAGCGGTGCGCCAAAAAGTTCACCGAGACCAAATGGCTTCAGCGCTTCATCCGGGATTGCCCTGGTCTCAGCTGAGTTTTGGGGGTATGCGGGGGTTTGTGTGGTTACGATTTGGAACTTGACACGGATTGATGTAGGAGGCTGTGGGGCAAGTTACAAGTTAGCAGTAGAGTAGATAACCTTGACACCTTTTCGGAGCAGCAGGCTCCACTCACACAGCGGCTGCCAAGGCCGGGGACTCAGTAAGGCCACGGTTTTTTGTCAATTCTGCGATTTAGGCCTCCTTTAAAGGGTCACTATAAGGGTACTAGAAGGGTTCCTTTAAAGGGGTATCATATGGGTACTACAAGGGTTCCTTTAATGGGTTACTGTAAGGCTACTAGAAGGGTTCCTTTAAAGGGTTACTATGAGGGTATTATAAGGGTTCCTTTAAAGGGCTACTATAAAGGGTTACTACAAGGGTTCCTTCAAAGGCCTCTAGAAGGGTGTGGAGTTTCGGAAAATCAAGGGTACCTTATTTGGGGTCCCTGTAATCAGGATCCTACTATTCAGGGTGCTATATTAGGGTCCCCTATTTTCGGAAACTCCCATGTAGGGTTTAGGCGCCTTGGTGCATTAATTGTGTGTCTTAGGTCTCTTGTAGGGTTGTATAAGGGTTTTAGGCTGGTATTGAGGTTGTGTTTTTGCTTGGGGTGGTGGTGGGGGTGCAGCTCCAAAGGGATTATGGTGGTGCCCCTTTCGAGTCTCAGTGCATGGTGATTAGGCAGTTTGATCAGTTGAACCAGCCACGCGGTAGGGCAGTCTGGGGTGAGAAAACATCACTAGCATGATTGCGACCACATGTCAGTATGGGATGGCAATGCGGGACTCGTACAAAGTATGTCTAGCCCTGCTCCGGAATGCGGGAATATCCCGGATAAGTTGTTCGTGGGCGCTAAACAGCTGCGTCTAGACGGGTAGGGACTCCGTACAGTTCTGGCACTGTCTGTGGGACTACTGAAGGCGGGGATTGCCGGATCTACGAACGAAATCGTAAATCCTCAAGTCCTTCAGGCTTGTAAACGGGGTTGGAGAAAAAGGTGTATATCCTTAGACCTGTCATACGATCCCAAATCCTTAGTCTACGGTGGAGTGTTTGTTGTTGGGCACTTGGCTTCCAGAAGCTCTTCGGAGCTTTGCGCACGGCTTTTGAGCCCAGCCCCCTCAAAGCCTTGTGTTCTGGTCCCTGCTTCATGCTCGCAAAGAGTAGAGAATCTGTCAGCGGCTGAACAATCCCGTCCCTACAGTGCCGAGCCCTTAATACTAAAGCACCCCAGAAGCCGAAGATCCTAAACCATTCACTTCAAATTCCATGTGCCGGCTGTTCACATTTACAGCTTCATGATACTCGAAGGGTGCCTAAGAAACTTAAAAGATGCCACCGGCAGTGGTCATGGTCATCCAAAGACGCAGACTGGCAGCTACCTGACAGCCTTTTTCGTTTCGATGTACCAACTGAGTTTACTGCAAGAGGAGTGAAAGCCTTCCCTACGTCCTGAGAAGAACAAACAGCTAAGCAGAGCATTTACTGAGCAGCTAGCAAGCCCAGGTATCCTCCATCATCCCAGAACAAATCAGATGTTCAAGTATCTCTGCGGCTTAAATGCTCTTATGCGTGAGACTTTCCAAGATTCAAGCGCGGTGGCGCGGGATCTGGGCCAGAAAGCACGCAAGAGCCCCGGGCGGTACATGGCCTTTTAATCCTCAGGAAATGGGTTTTTTCAAGCGGGGACATACTTGTCTGAGTCATTGGCGTGAGGCCTGATAAATGAAAATGAGTCATAAAAGGCTATAATATCTATCAGGCTGGCTCCTATTTGCAGGCTCGCAGGAAGCCGAAAGTTGTGAGTTTGTGGGCCTCTGCGTGACAACTACCAAAAATACATACTCAGGCATCTCTACTCGCCAAATTATTTTGAAAACGCCCGGACCCTCAAATTACCACCTTCGGAACCCTAAAGCACAAAGTGCGAAAGTCTTAAGCCATGATACCCAAAATCCCAAAAGTCCTGCTGCCCCATGAAACTTCGAACCTCCAAGAAGGGCCACTCCAGAAAAGCAATGATGCAAAGGCTGCTCGCCTAGCCGAAGAGGCAGTGGTGCACCCAGGACTGTCAGGCCTTCTTGGGACTTCTTTAGTCTAGAGCCGCAAGAATAATTTGGAGGCCTTAATAATTGGAACAGGGTTTTGGGGGTACATAATACAACAATTACTTATCATAACAACTCCCCAACATAGTCTTGGTAATTATCAGCACCCCTACGTTAGGTTTTGTTGCTTAAGCCTAAGGAAAATGGAGCAGACAGGAGCGAGATTTCCTTTGCTTAAACGGCTACAACGCAGAGGTCTGGATGTTTGTTTAGGAAAAGTAGCTCCTCTGTAAGTTCCAAGTATTCAGGTGCCTACATGTAAGTCTCGGGTTTTGGAAGCAGCGAAGCTTCCTATTCATGCTCGCTAGCATCCAGTAAAACAACTCTGACGCCACGAGCCCCGACCTATTGAGATAGTTCTTCCCGACAATCCGAACGTAAAAGGATTCCTGAAGCTTTAAAAGCCCAAAACAGCGAACCCCTAACCTCCTAGACTCCAAACCCCCAAAGACCTAAAGATACCCCTGAACCCAGGTTTGGCCCGTCAAGGGATGGTTCGAGTACACCGGGATGGGCACTGGACTCAGCCCGGCGTTGAGTTCCCAGAGAGCCCACATCTCACACCCTCAACTTCGGGGTTTCAGAGGCTTAGAGTTAGGGCTTAGGGGTTTAGAGCCCAAATCTCAAATCCTTGGCTTTGGGGCTTTAGGGTTTTCAAGGTCTTTCGGGTTTAAGAGTTTTTCGGCTGCAGGGGTTTAGGGTTCCGGGTAACCTTGTTCAACAGTAACGGAGATACAGACATGTCGGAGGCCCAAGTCAGGAACAAGGTAGACTTGTCAAGCCTGGGTCTTGAAGGTTTGGGGTTTAGGTACTATGTCCAGTGGCAAAAAGGATACATAGTACCGGCAGTGTTCCTGTTCGTGCCGAGCGGGAGGGTGGCGTCTCCACATCGCAGGCCGGCATAGCTAATCGATCAGAACTCCCGCCCCTCTCACCGCCACATCCCAAACCCCAAGGATGAACTCCGAACCCAGCGCCAAGGCCGAAGGCTCTGAACCCTACGTTCTCTTATATTATTATACTACATCATATACTTATTCTGTAATTTCCTTTTATAGTAGCTCTAGACCCGAAACCCCCAGCCCTAAATCTCGCGGCATGCCTGGTTCTCAGGACGCGACTGTGTTCAAGTGAACGTGAAGTTCTTCCCCAATCCGGGGCAGGAGCCTTTGCCGACTGCAGAGGTGCAGGCTTTGGGGTGTAAGCTTTTGGAAAGCACGGAACTGTCATTCGAAGATCCAAAGGAACACAGGGCATGGAAAGCCAAATCTCCAAAACGGTAGCTGCGGATTCCAAGCTTCTCTTCATCTGAACCATAAGATGTTGTTTGCAAGACCTGCCTTGCACACCAGACATAGCGCACAACTACGGAACCTTCAACCGCAGCCCATGTAAAACCACCCATGAAACTTCAATGAAACTTGCGAGGGGTATCCAGCACTTAAATGTCAACCCGGGCGAATCTGTGGTTCAGGCCGCTCGTAGCACATGGCCTTTCACAACGATACCAACAAACTTCGACTTGAGTCTTGACCTGGCACCTGAACATCTTGGAATGTTGAGACATGAAGCGCACGGTGCTTTGGGGCTTGAGTGAGAATCAGAAGTCCGAAACGGACCTAGTGCAGAAACCCACTCAGGTTCGATGCATATCGGCACTTCCGGCAGTATGGGCGAAACCAGCCGGGTGCCCAAAGATTTGGAGCGATGGGTTTAATATAGGGGCCGTAATAATTAGAACAGATTCCCATTATCAACAAGTATATTATAATACGCAACCCCCTAACCAGAATAGGTTTTTTGGCGGCCTATATTCGGGTGGGGATGCAAGCGCAGTTTAAATCCCTAAGCCCTAAGGGCTTGGGATTTAAATGCACAGGGTTTTGGATGACCTAAGGGGTGTAGGATTGCGAGGTTCAGGGCTGCAGAGCTCAGTGAGACCTTCGAAGAGGTCGTAGAAGCTGTTCCCATGCTTCTCCAGCTGCTTTGAGCCCAGGTACATGGCACTGTCGTTTCGATGCCGTTTGCTTTTAATCCGGGTGCTACTCAACCTGGACATCCCGCCCTTAAAACCCTCCACACTATGTAAACTAAACCCTGAAACCCGCGGCCGTGGTAACCCTAAACCTTGAGCTGATCAGCTCCGCTTCTGCCAAGGAGTCTCCTGGAGCGCCTTCATGAGATGCAGGCCGAGGCGCGACGTAGATTCAGCAAGAGGCAATGCCCTCCAAAAATGGGAATTAGGATTAGGGGGACCCTCGGTGATATAGACCCTCTCAATAAGGTCCCTTTTAAGAGAGCCAGAAGTAGGGTTCGGAAGGGGTACCCTTTAAGGGGTCTCCCTCATCATGCCCTCCAAAGACAGCTCTACAAGAGTTCCTGGCAGGGTGTAATGCTTTAGGGTCTTCGAGGTTTCAGGGATAGAGTTTCCGGGTTGAATGACACGCTCACTTGGTCAAGAGCGGTGCTGTGTTTGGTATTACGCGCAAAAGCACTTCTTGGAGATTCGAAGCTCGACGAGCAGTCTGATTTCTCACACGCCCAAGCCCCGAACAACCGACCTAGGCCGTAGTCGACTCTGGGCTCCTTAACACCTGAGCCTACGGTTGATGATATAGATTGATAAAAATCCTGCACTACCTTAAGGACCCTTAAACTACGGGAATTATGATATTTTCCTTATTAGGGTTTAGGGTTTTTTTGGAGGGGTTTATATTCTGTAGGGGTGAAGGGTTCATAGTAGTGGAGTAGATAACCTTTAACCTTTTTGGGTATTATAGTCCCTATATAATCCCTAGATAACCAAAAAGGTTAGCCTTTAGTTCCCCATGATACCCGAAAGTAGGCAATCCTGCACTTCCTTAAGGACCCTTAAACTATGGGAATTATGCTATCTTCCTTATTATGGGTAATGCAGGATTCAAATCATCAACCGTATCCCTTCGTTCCTGCAGGCCGGCACAGGAGGCGCCGGGCAGAGGTTATCCCCCCCTAAACCCCAATCCGTATAGGGAACTTGCAGTCCACGGGCCCAAAAAGTACGGATCCTTACTCGAAGGACTCCTGAATAAGGTTCGCCTAACATTAAGAAGGCCTTCCTCAGATCAAAATCTTTCAGAAGTCCTCCAACAATACACCCCGAAGAGCATATAATAAAATGAGGTAATTTGAAACTTATAATCGCATAAAGGTGGCATTCGTTCAATAAACCCCTAAAGTTAAGAGACCGCCGTTTCTGTGCGCAGATTGACAGCTGCATCCGGATGTACATGGGCCCCGAGGAGTTCGCAAGGATGGAGGCGAGAGCCAAGATATGAGAGTTTCCGAAATTGAGGGGCACCTTGTTTTGGGGTCCTTATAATAAGGATCCTACCATTTAGGGTAATATACTGCGGTCCCCTATGTTCGGAAACTCCCATATGAGTTTTTGCTGTCAGGGCCGGCTTCGCGATACCGGGCTTCAGAAACCTTCTCAACCAGTTCTTGTGGTTTCGATTGGCGTGTGCACATCCCAGGCTTGCAAGTGCTCGTGAACTTTCAATGCTGCCCTCATCCTCACCTGAGGTGTTCATACATGCGTCGATGTTGGCAAGACAACACTCGTCGATTCTGTCTGTTATGTCACTGACCTTCGTTTGTGGGAGTTTCCGAAAATTAGGGGTACCTTATTTTGGGGTCCTTAAGAAGGATCATACTATTTAGGATACTATATTCGGGTCCCCTATTTTCGGAAACCCCCATATGTCTAAATCTCCATGACAGCCGGCCCTGAGACTTCTGTGGTCACAATCCCCCAACCCTAAGGCTCACACGCCCGTAAAACACACGTTCGCCCAGACTGCTGGACTCGCTAGCTGCAGACTCACACTAATGGTGACATACATATTACCAGTACTCCTGGGTATAATTATCGTCTTATAGTATAGTAAGTATTGTATAGCCCGAAACAGGCCCGTCAAGCAGCTGCCGCTGCTGCGGAGACCGCAGCGGCGGATGCAGCGAGGGAGCAACGCGAGGCCTTGTTCAAAAGATTCCATTCCCGGAAATCCTACACCTTAAAAACTCTAGAATTTTGCGCGGATTGCGGTGTCGGGCCAGGAGTCGGACAGGAGTCGAGGGGTTTCAGAAGTTTGGGTTTCGAGCTAAGGGAGAGGAGTTTTGACTGCAGAGTCTACGGTTCAGTCGTTGGGCACCTGGGTTTTGCCGACTTTGAGACACGGGTCTGGGCAGATTAAGCATTCCCTTTGGGTAACCGTACAAGATACCTTTCAAAGGAAGTTGATGTGGCATCCCTTATAGTATTCTTGTAGTACCCGTTTTGGCAATCGTATCGGAGTTTCCGAAACTACGGGGTACCTTATTTTGGGGGTCCTGATGATAAGTATCCTGCTATTTAGGGTACTATATTAGGGCCCCCCTATTTTTCGGAAACTCCCGTAAAGTTCCCCTTATCGAAACCTGCCTACAAATTACTGACTCGTAGCGTCTGAAGCTCAAGCCCCGAAGCACGAACTTTTGGGATTTCTGGCTCCGGGGAATCAGGTGGGTTGACGCTTACTTGGAGGTTCATGGGCAATTATGAGTAGGGTCACGAGTCCTCTAGTATGAGTTATAAGTTATCAGTACCCTACTTATAACCCGACTTATAACTACCCATGAACCTCCAAGTAAGGCTCAGGGTTTAAGAGTTTGGGGACTAAGAACCTACGGTTTAGAGGTTTGCTGCGCAGGGCTCCTGAACCCTAAACCCCAAAACCCTAAAACTTATAACAACCCCCGTGCAGGCCGCCGATATGGCGCGGGCCGACGACGAGTCGCGAAGTGTGGAAGATGCAGCCCGCAGCCCCGGAAAGGTTAACACGACTCAGGGTCTAAGGTTTAGTAAGAAGTTTAGGGTTCAGAGGTGTCTGAGAAGCAGCAGGGATGGTGACCTTACGCCTCCCTGCGGCACTATATTGTCGTTGCGAAAGCTGTTCACAACAGAATGTTTCTGACCTAACTAAGCGACGAACGAACGAACTACCCCTCATATCCTCTCATGGACTATCCCACGAAGTCACTCACTTACTAGTTCAACCCGAAACCAACCAAACCATCTAACTGGTTAGCTGACGCACTGACTGAGCCGTATCCCCACTGAAGTGCGGTAGAGGCAAATGACTTCATGCTTAAAGGCAAGCCCAAGACCAACAGCCTCGCCCGACACACGCATATCTGAGCATCTTGGCTCCCAACTTTGTGTGGAAAGACTGTCATGCCCAGGTGCGTTCAGAGGAGGCACGTAGGGGAGGGTGATCTTTGCGGGAGTCGCCCTACACTGTTCCGACGCTCCTTACCAAAGGAGTGATCGGGTTTCATCCAGAGGGAGAAAGTAAGGATGGCCGGATGAGAGGATAGATGGATGGATGGGAAAACGGATAAATGATTAGACGGATTGGATAAATCGATGAATGCATGGAAAAATCAATGGGTAAACGGATGGTTAATGGATGGATAAACGGAAGTATACATGTGGATAAATGGATAGATTGATGGACTCAAAGATCAAGGTATGTGAGAGAGGGAGGGAGGGAGGGAGGGAGGGAGGGAAAGGAAAGGTAGGTGTACATGCACACACAGACAGAGCTTCTGGTTTGGAGTTACGGCGGATGGCCTAACGAAGAACTTCGGACCTAGTCCACACATCGTTCAGCTAAGTACGGTGCTGCAGCACTCAAAAGCCGCGGATCAAACGAACCCTGCAAAACGAAGCCTGTTCTTGGTCACTGTGTTTACTATGGTTTAATATGTTCGTAATCTCGTAGTGCTGGTTCTGGATCAGAGCCATACTGAAGAGCAGACTGAGATCCATGTAGTATACAAGTAGAAACGAACAAAAATTACTCGGGAAGTTTTGTTCTTGGTCGAAACATGAACAATCATATCCATAAACATATTCGTAGCTATCTGCATAGTATCCATCGGAGACAGAATCGTAAGGACATAACCCTCCGAAGCAGCCTTTTCTAAAAGCAAACTTAGAAAAGCTAAGACCATCCTTCTCGATAGCAATAGGAATCAAAAGCTCCAAATACTCCCCTGAAATAGTTTTTTCACTGATTATTGAAATACTTCATGAACTAGTTAGACACGTATCCTTAACCCGTAAGCCTGAAAAACCTTGAACCCGAAGTCCTAAAAAACCCGAACTACAACAGCTATGGCGCAGTAAACTCAATACCCGCGCCAAAGTCAAAATATTCCACTCTACTATTGTTCCCTCCCTAATCTATAGTCTAGACACGCTCACCCTCGAACTGAAGCACTTCAAAACAATCGACGGATGGTACCATAGATACCTGCGCCGCTGTATAGGGGTTAAAGCATCCTACTTCTCGCATGTCAGTAACAGAAGAGTATGGGTTTTTGCAGGCCGACCTAAGCTCCCCTCCGAAATTCTTCTCGAACAACAAATCCAACAGCTCTGTAAAATCCTGGCTGCACAGCCCGACAACCCCCTACACCACGTAGTTTTTTCCCCCGGATATAAGGATAGAATCAAGTTTACCAAGTCTGCTCGCAGAGGACACCCCCAGCGATACTGCTTAGAGCAAGTTGCGGAATGGACTCTACCGGTATTCCAAGCCCACCTGGACCACACCGCCCAAGAAAGTAGAAGAGACTTACTTGGACTAAAACAGTACTTACAGTTACACCCCGAATATTGCCTACAATTGGAGACTGCGCCGACGCGCTCGCCTGCTTTGTTCAAAAGACACGTTACCCTTGGATGCGCATGGCAACCGAAAAAAAACCCAAACCCGAAAACCCTCACCTTGCCAGGCTAGTCCGAGTGCGAGTGTCAAAAAACCCAAAGCCCCCACAGGAGGCTCGCGAGGCAGCTGCCGAGGCTGAGCGCCAGCGCCTGGCTGAGGAGGCGGCGCGGAGAGAAGAGGCGCCCGCTTTGCGCAGGTATGTGTAATATAAGGGCCTTAATGATTAGAATTGGGTTTTGGGGCCCTCTATACTATAATTATAATAAGGAACCCCCACAATAGCATAGATAATTATTAGGCCCCTGTATTAGAGTTTGGGGTTTTGGGGTTCAAGATAGGGGCATCATTATAGTGCCTGCATGATAGTGTTTCGGGCTTATGGTGTTTTGGAAAGGGTCTAGGGCTTTATAACGCCTACTACAAGGGTTTGGGGTTTAGTATAGGGTCCTTGGCAACAGTCGTCCCTGCAAAACTAGTTCGTTGAGGGTTCAGAAAGGGCTTAGGGTTTCGTGAAAGGGTTCTATGAGGGTTTCTCTCAGGGTTTGGGGTTTCCTTAAATTGGCTCTAGCCGTGTTCCTGGAGAGCGTCTTACAAGGGTTTAAGGTTGGGGGTTCGACGATAGGGATCGGAATAATTACCGATACAACTTCTGAGGGTCCTTTCAAAGTGATTAAGGCCCTTGCATGACGGGTTAGAGGGGTTCAGGGTCTAGGGTTTAATGGAGGAACCTGATTTTGAAACCTGGGGCCTTTCTTCGGGTTCCTTGTATGAATCCTACTATTTTGGGGTTATAGGCCCAGGGTTTCTTAATCAGGTTCCTACATTCTTATAGTACCCTTATGGATCCCGGAACCCCCAGGCCCAGGGTTTCTTCAGCAGGTTCCTACATTAGGGCTTTTTGGGTGTGGGGCTTAAAGGACTCCCGGTTCGCTGCATGGCTCTACAGCCGCGTCGCTGTTTTGAGCTATGTAATGTGGGAGTTCCCGAAAATTAGGCAAGCCGTATTTTGGGGTCCTTATAATAAGCATCGTACTATTTGGGGTCCCATATTTGGTCCCCGATTTTCGAAACTCCAATGTGGCTGAAAGATAGAGGCGAAGATCCAGAGATCCGCGCTGACCTTAGTTGAAGTTACCATAGTGGGGATCTACAAAGGTTCCTTTAAGGGTTTAGGGTTGAAGGTTTCAGATACCATAATAGGGATCTACAGTAAATACGAGGGATTTCTTATTCTGGCAGCATAAGTTGAATTCTAAAACAAGAACCCAGTCCTGCGAAGGAGGAGAGCATCAGCAAAGTCAACGAGGCAGCATCCTGAACACGAAGTTCCAAATCAAGGGTTAAGGTTTGTTCCGGCAGGGACATCTTGGGCTGGTTATGCCAGAACTAGGCTGTTGATCTTCAGAAACGGGGCTTGGTTGGCTAGCCTGAGTGCTTGGAACGGGGCGTCGTGCATGCATGCCAAGGTTGTGTTAGCGACGAAGGAACAGTGCTTGAAGTTGCCAAAAACAGTGCAACCTCATTCATACGCAATGGCACTAATCTTCTGGCCATTGCCTCTCTCGGGGATTGGCGTTCGGGGCTTTGTTTTCCACGATTAGGGCCTATGGCCGTGGAGCACGCAGAACCTCAAAAGTTTCAGCTGTCTGGGATAATCTGGGTCGTCGCGCCGTACCATTATCTCCTGAGATCGTGTTGAGGATCTTGGCGTCCATCAAAAGACTTGAAAGAACCGAAGAGATAACATGCATTCCTGTGACTTAAAAAGCCTCTTAACAAGAATTTACCTGTGATTCCACTGAACATCCCAGGCCCAGCAATCCAAGCCCTAGCAGCCTTGTTCCAAGTGCGCAGCCCTAGCTGATCCTATCACGACCCGAACCTCTGAACCCTCACCATGATTTCAATCTTCAAACTAAATCTAAACCCTCGAAAACCGAAAGTCCCAAGCCCTTAAAACCCCAAAGCCCGAAACCTTAAACTCAGATCTTAAAGCCCTAAGGCCACTCTAACGCGCCCCCCCTCCCTAGCGGTAAAACCCTAAAACCCAAATCCTAAGCCCCTAAAACCCCCAAACCCTAAATCCCCAAATTCTAAAGCCCTAAAATACTCTAAAAATTCACAACCCCGCTCCCTAGCGATTTGCTTCAGGCCTTGGCGAACTTCGAGGCAGCTGCTGAGGAGGCGGCCATGGCAGAGGTGCCTCCGCGAGCTTTTGTTGGTGGTTTCGGGCTTTAGCCTCATTGGCTGTAAACTCAACTTTTCAACTTTTGGGGCTCTTATACAGTGGTCGATTCTGAAAGTTTCAACGTTGATTTCCTTGGGCTTTGGGCCTGTGAGTAGGGTTTACCTGGACCCTGAAGAAACTTTCTTTTTACGGGCTCCTTCTTTTGATGGCCTTATATAAGTCAGGTTTTAAGGCAAAAGAAAAATCAGTGTTTCGGGTTCAGGGAAGAAGGGTGTTGTGGTTGAAAGCTGAAGAGATCTTCAAGGGCTCTATAGGTGTTTTACTGGGGTAGGATGTGTGAAAAACGATTTGTTGGCCTGCGACTGCATTGCGTTTTTGCGGCATTTGTCTGTGCGATGATTCAGGCTCATGTTGTTTTTGATGGGCTTGACCCTGCAATCTGGCTGCCCCAGATTCTGGCAGAAATTTAGGACCTCGCAGAAGGGCGAGGTTTGGCTATGAAGAGACACCGTGTTGAGGGTCGCTCTAAGTTTGTTTCTTTGAGTTTGAGGTTCTATAAGGGCTGTATTGGGATTCTGAGGGTTCAAGAGGTGACGGTTTGTAACGTTACCAGGCCCGTGTGGCTTAATCCTTTCGGCTCAGGCCGACATGCGGCTTTGGCTTTGTATGTTAGGCTCCGGATGGGTCAGGCTGTGGCTTACAGGAAAAGCTGACAGTGGGCTTCGGTGGAGTGCGGACATGAACACGCACTTTCGCAAGGACGCCCTTCATTGCATAGGGCACGACGGCGCTATCCCGCGCAAACGTGTTTCTCCAGAGATTTTGCTCGGGGACCTCGTCGCTATCCCTCGAGTGCCGAGGATTAAAATCTAAACCCACTCTCCACCGCATTTTCCGAGTAGCTATAGGCATGAACCCCAGAGGCGTATTCCCTTGTAGCTCCCCCGAGTACATTCAAAATTAGCAACGCCAAGCTCTGCCACGGAGCGCGGTCGTAAACAGCCTTGGATTCCCCTACTGGTGCTTCAGGGAGAGGGAGCGCTGGAATCTAGGGACTGCTATGACTCTTAGTGACTATACAGGAACTATTTCCACTTCCCTGTACGCACTCAGGGAGGAACCCTACAACTAGGTTCAGAAGGTTAGCACGCAAACGTTTGGAGTATTACTACATAGGGACTGCACAAGGAATTTGTTACGAAACATTTGCACTGAATCCAAAAGCCTCCAGAGCAAGACCCCCAAACTTTTCGGATGTCTCAATGACGAGGTCGCAGAGCAAGAGGCAACATCGTCAGCGACCGGCGAGGCAGTAGAGGGCGAGGCACGGCATTGGGGTTGTTTGGGGTTTAGGGTTTAGGTTGCCGAGGCAGGCAACTTGTGACGGACTGATGAAGCCACATCTTAATCTATGAGGCTGTGAGGCTTTTTGTTGTGTCAACATAATCCCCGTTCTTTGAATGGGCTCAATATTAAGATCCCTTCAGGGTGCGAGTCTATTCGTCAGGGGTCTCTTTCAAGGGTCGCAGGAGTCGCCATACCCGAGCAATTTTGTGGGAGGGGTCTTCTGTAAGACAGTCTGCGGGTTGTCTGTTCTCTGTCTCCAAACTTGCAGTCGCCGTTGTCGTCGTCGTCGTCGGCAGCCAGGCTCCTCCAGCTTCCACTGCTGAAGCTACGCAGCAGGCGCCGACAGCAGAAGCCTCCGCCGATCAGGAGATTTGAAGGGAGTGCGATACGGTTTGATAAGGGTTTTACAGGCTTGCTGTTTGGGTAATGCAAGTGTGAGTATATCACGGGGGTGTTGTAAGAGTTTGGGCTTTCAGCTTACATGTTTGGTCAGCAGCCGCAAAAACCCACAAGCATTGCAGAATCCTTCGGTTCAGGTTGGGTGTTGTGATGAACACCTGAGTTCAAGGCCTGCTGTACCCCTAAACCCTAAATCCTACAAAGTCCCCTAAGCAAGCAGGACGTTGGAGACCAGCCGGCGACGTCTGCAGCAGCGACTTCTGCAACAAAGGCTGGGGCCTTTGAACTTGTAGGCCGGGGTTTTGGAAATATATTTTTCTGCTTCAGGGTGTGTTGCGAGAAGTTGCCAGGGCCCGGTCAGTGGCAAAAAGCATGCTAAATCACCGATGGGCACGAGACCAGGGAGCACAAGGATCAAGTTCTCATATCAAGTCTGCCGTCACTTGCACCTGCCGTGGTAATCAGAGCGGTGACACCAAAAAGTAGAGCACTAGCTTTCCTTGTCAAATACGATCGCACAGCAACCCAGTGTTGTTTCTGCTGCCTTTGTTGCCGTTGCTACATATGTCGCCTCTTGCGTCGTGAGCCGTGATGCCGGCCAGGTTCCTCGAGCCTCCATTGCTGAAGCTGTCGAGGGGCTGGCGGCGGAAACGACAGCCGATCAGGACGCTTGAAAGGGAGAGCTGGTGTCTTTCTAGTTGACTAGGTAGGCCTTTGGGACATTTCATATTTTCCCTTTATGAGCTTAGCAGGATACTGTTGACGAATATTTTTCAGAGGCTTTAAAGGGCCAGCCTAGTTGAAGCTTGCAGTATCTTGACCATCGATCCTCAAGCCTAGACTTCTGTTGCTTTCCACCCACCCTAGACTTTGGAGGGTTCAAGGGGATGATGGGATTCTGGAGCTCCCCGACGTGAGGCGGCCTCGGCGGCTGAAAAGACCCTGGAGCTTGCGAAGGAGGGCAGAGAAGATGAAGGCGAGGGGGTAGGGGATAAAAGGTTCCTCAAATTCAGGATCAGGATGTCTTGAGGGGGATTTTGGCCTTGAGGTGTTGAGCTTTAGCGTTTCGGGTTGAAGGTCTAAGGCTAGGGGCTTACGGTGTGCTGCGTATTCCTTTCACATGCGCTGCACCAGTGAGGCCCGATCCGGGACATGCTCCCAGAGGCCAGGCAAGAAGGGGCATGGGCCAGGGATTCAATAAGCCTGAAAAATTCTATGCTGCTGGTTCCTTCATTCATGAGTGTCACAGGAAGCTAAATGGGGGCGTGATCCAAGAGAGACTGCGGGAGGAATTTTTGGGCGAATGCACTTGGAGCAGAGTCGGCCCGATTCAAGCTGAATCGGGCCCCGGATTGAAGATTCAAGATTCAAGATCCGTGGAAGAAGTTTCCCAGGGATCTTAACTCTTGAATCTTCAATCCGAGGCCCGATTCAACTTTGAGCGGGCCGATTCAACTTGAATCGGCCCCGGCAGCACGCATCACGAGTCACAACGGCGGATGGCCCAGGAGGCTAATTACTTTAATACGGTGAAGTTATTACTCATAGCACTGTAAGTACAGATAGGGCTTGTCGGGCACCTCCCCACCCTGGTACCAATCGAAACCAGTGCACGTGTAAGCCTATAGTATTGATAACCACACCGAAAAGGCAGATACCGGAGGGGGGGTGTACCATATATATATATATATATATATATACATACATACATACATACATATATATATATATATATATATATATATATATAAGCCCAGAATCCCAGGCGGGTGGCAAGAAGAACCATAAGTTCCTGAACCTCCAGTTCACAACGAGGGGGGGTCCCCGGTTGAGGTGCCCCAAAAACCGGAGCCGCCCTACCACGAGCCCGGGGAGGCACGGGATTAGATTAAGGTTTAGAGTTAGTACTGTAAGGAACTCATATGGGTTCTATTATGGAATGGTTCTAGGGTCTCGAAGATCAGGATTTGAATGCGTTTGGGTGTAACGGTTTCGGACACAGTGTTATTATGGAGTGGTCGCCCTTCGGACTTGGTTTCGGAGCTTCGAGGTGGGCTTGCTGCCTGCAAAGGTGTCGGTGGGCTCTGTGGGACCTAAACCCTAACCCCCAACCATGTTCTTACGATCTCCCGGCAAGCTTTGGAAGACGTGCAGGGTTTCGGGGCCCAGATCCTGAGCCCTTAAAGGTTTGGGAACCAATGCTCCCTACAACTCCTAAACTTTCAACCCCTACATCCTTGTCCGACTGTGAGCGCCGAAACCCTTCAACCCCCGACCCAACATCCTCGAAACCCTGAACCCCAAGCTCTCCCACCTAAGCCGTGATAGGCAACCAGAGACCGAGACCTGCAAAGTGCCCTCTTGGCCCGAAATAGACAGCTCTGACATCGTCCTAGTGTTAGTGGTAGACACTACCGTTCCCTGAGAATGCTAGAGAGTTTCAGTGTCCTTTCCTATTACTCAAAATCCTAACGCGCAAACCCGGAGCTTAGCATCCCTACACCCCAAACCCTTAAAGTTTCCATACGCTGTATCTCAAAATACGGTTTCCCTTACCCTAAACCCTACACCCTAAGGACCCCAAAACCGATTACAACGGGCCCTATACTCGGTTGAGGAAGCCCCGAAGCCGCAGACGCCGAAGCTGGAGAAGTCGCCGAAGGCCCCTGCCCGCCGTTGTCTTGCGACTGGGTTCCTCTTTGGGGGTAGTTGTCAAAATTAAAGGTCCCTTTTTGGGTACCCTATATAATAGGTGCCGTATTATAATAGGGACCCAAAGAGGGACCATAATTTCGACACCTACCCTTGGGTTTTCTACGTTTCATGGGTGGTACTTGGAGGTTATAAGTAGGGTTTTAAGTAGGGTAGCTATGCTGACAACCCACATTACCACCCATGAACCTCCAAGTAGCATTTCATGCGGGTTTAAGGAGTTCTGGTCACGGAGCGGAGCTTAAGTCGTTATCATAAACGGAGTATGCAGAAAATAATGCCTAATGCGCTTTCTTGTTGGCCAAGTGCGGTAACTTCGTAAACAAGATCCCACGCACCGAAATATTTCTAAGATCTGAAAAAGCCCTGCACACGAAGCTCAACTGTGTTCAAAGACTTTTCCGAGACGTCAAGCAAGAGGCTGGCAACCAGCAGGAAGAATCGGCAGCAGCCAACGCTCGGGCAAAGGCGAGGCACTGAAGCTTCGGTTTTGTTTGAAACCCAGAACTCGACTTGAGAATGTGCTTTTGTTTCGACTTGCTTTATCAGACTGGATCTGTTGCGGTGGGCTTCCCGGCGCATTTGACCCGATCCGCTCACATCGTGTTCGCACATGCGCCCCAAGCCGTGAGATTGAGTACCGAATCGCCATTCCACACATTGGGTATACGGAAAAGGATAGTTCGGCTGACTGCACGGTTTCTTCATGTTCGTCAGCTTGTCAGGTCTGCAAGGGGCCCTGCACACCAGCCCCCTCACTGAATGGGTAGTGAATTCGCATCGAGATGCTACCACTCGCCATTAGCTGCAAGGGCACTGATGGGCGCACTCCATAAAATTCCGGAGATTGCATGCCACATCAAGAAGTGGAGCAGTACTCACAGCTTTACTAGGGGAGTGCATCTCCCAGAAGTGACAGTGTTGTGCTCGTTTTTGTGTGGGTGGCTATCAAAAAATATGGTCCCTTTTTGGGTACCCTAAATATTAGGCGCCGTATTATAATAAGGACCCAAAAAGGTACCCTAATATTGACAACCACCCATGTCAGAGCTGCGGGCCAGGTTCCTCAAGCCTCCAACGCTGGAGCTGCCGAGGGGGCGGCAGAAGCGACCCCCGGTCAGGAGATCTGCAAGGGAGGGCGGCAGGCTTTGGAGTTGAGGTGGCAGTGTCGATAACGGGGGTCTCAAAAGGTGGGGCGAAGGTAGATAGGATTAAATAAGGACTCTTGTGTCGGGAACACACCACCGAGCTTCATCCCACCCGTTCGAGGCCCTTGTCGATATCATGGGTCCGAAAGGTTACACCTACAACCTTTTGGCCTCCCCAAAAGTATCTACAGCTATGAGCATGGTTATCGCTATTCAAACTGCATTGCTGTAACAATTACCATTGCGGTTAAAACTCAGATGTATTATGGTTACTTGTAGTTTTATTCTTGTTACTTTTAAAGTCAGGCTGTAGTAGTATAGAGGTTTGAGTAATTGCTCATGATAATCCTTAGGGTTCCGTTAATCTACTGCAGCAGAGTACAATATAGCCCCATAACCCAAGCCTTGATCCATTAGTTTTGGTTTGAGGCCCCTATATGACACATATTCTGGGGCTTGTCACCGCGATGTGCAGCCCCTCCTCCAAAAATGCTTCTTATCTCCATACCCAGGAAGGCCAGTATTCCTGAGTTCAGGAACAGTCCCAGATGGCGAGGGCTCCTTCATATGCTTTAGGGAACGGCAATGATTCTTCTGGGTGTGCCAGGCAGCTGCGAACTGTGACATCTGAACTCTGCTTGTCTGCAGCGGGTCGAGTTCTTCCGGATATTAGTAGGTTGCAATGCTTGGAACTTCTTCTTTTGCCTGTGATCTGCTATGTATCTAAAAACATGTATGGAGGCCCAAATTACAACCCAGTACACCGGTTCATGAATCCATGAAGATGTACGGTTCGGCGCGAGGAATTGACTGCGGACGAAGCGGCACGGCCGACAGATGTCCCACCCACCCAGGCCGAACCCATGTGAGCGAAAGGGCAAAGAATGGACTTGCGAAGGCCAAGGGTTTACTATAGGGGCCTTTATAAATAGACTAGGGTTTTGGGGCCATTATACTATAATAATACAAATAACAATTTCTAATAATAAGGAACCCCCAACATAGCAAAAGGTAGTTTTTAAGGCCTCCATAGTACGCTTTCGGGTCTTGGGACCACGAAGACCGAGAGAGCAGGGCGACAGATCCGTTTGGGAGACTCTGCAGCCCGTGCAGGAGAGAGAGATCCAGAAGTTGCAAGTTCTCTTAGAGTAAGATAGTACCCTTATATGGTACCCTTAGAGGAATCCCATAAAGGACCCCCATAAAACCCACAGAGAACTCTCATAAAACCCGCATAGAACAGGCGCCATCAGCCGCACTGGCCGAGCCTCTGCAGCTGGCCTCTGGTGGCAGAGGGAATGAGGCAGAGGCCTCCGGGACAACACAGGAGCTTACGGAGTCAGGACTTTGATCTAAGATACCATGACAGGGATGTATAGTAAACAGTAGAGTTGCCTTGTTATGGCAACTTCCAAGGGGTTAAAGAGCTAGGAATAGGAGTTGTCATTTTCTGCTGAGGCGGCAGCCGAGCAAGACGTCGATCAGGCGCCGCCTCAGTCCCTCAGCCCAGAGGCGCGGCGCTGAAATACACTGTTTCAGTAGTGCACAGGGGTTACATCAGGGCCCTGCGGGGTTGATGGCTTCAAGAGTTCAGGAGTTCAACAGGGTTTCTGGGAAATGAGTGTTCTTCAATTACGGTTCCATCTCAGAAACCTACTATGTGGTGTTTACATTGAGGGCCTTCTTTTCTGAAATTCACATTTCTGGTAAGAGAAGTGCGGCTTAAATTGAAGGAGGACACAGCAGGGCATGGCAAGTGGTGGGCGGGTCAATGTTATCGAATTGGCTTTGTTTTTAAGCCCCTGCAGCAGCACACATTTCAGATTCTACACCCTAAGCCGAAAAAAGTTTTGAAGCCCCTTGTAGTACCCTTACAGCCACTTGTACTACAATGAAAGCTCAATCATAGAAGCGCACACCGCAGAATGCGAAGGCTATGACGGACGAGCTGGCTCAGGCGGGCGATCTGCAGCAGGCCCGTACAATCCGAAGCAACTTTGAGGTGCAGGAGCGGGTTGTTTCATGGCAGTACTGGTTGAGGAGTTAAGGACGTTAATAATGATCTGAGTGGTTAGGGAGTTGAGGACTTTATGATCTTATTCGGTATTGTTTGATAAACTGCTTTGGACAAAGATCTAATCGCGAGTCCGGGACCGTTTATGCTTCCTGCGACCGCTTCAGCGCTTGAGTTTGACTGCAGGTATTGGCATCCAAGCGTCTGCATGCAGCTTGAAACAGCTGGCATGGTTGCGGTGCAATATATGGTAAGATGGTAGCAAAGAGAATAGATGTAGAATAGTTCCCTGGGCGCAGTAACCTACTCTAAAGCCACCAACCCTAAACCGAAAACTCTAAACCTACAATCCTAAACCCTACTGTACTTACTATAAGAGTATTACATAGGTTCCTTTCAAGGGTTACTATAGGGGTTTTATTAAACCCTACTCTAATAAAAGGTGGCTTACTATAAGGGTACCTTTAAGGGTTCCTTTAAAGGGTGACTACAAAGGTACCCTTTAAGAGTACTAGGGGACTTTGGATTCCGGGCCTTCGTTCGCGTTTGCTGCGAGGCGCCGGAAGCCGAGGCCGAGCAACAGCCGGTGAATCTGAAGGAGCCATGAAAGAATCCTAGTAAGATTACTATAAGCTTCGACCCGGATTCGTTGGTCTTCGTCTTTGGGTTTGGCGAATTTCGATCTCCCCCGGCTAAGGGTACAGTGAACCCAGGATGATTGGTGCTGGGATCCCCTATACTTTACCTTTGAGGCCATGAGGATATTGATGTTCCAACTTTCTGGGTTCTACTGAAACTTACCTTTGCTTAGTAGGGAATGGAAGAATGGTAGTAATAGTAGTTATAATTGTACCCCATTCCTCCATTCCCTAACCAAAGGTAAGTTAAATAAGGAATATTGGATATAGCTCAAATCATAGCCAAACGAGGAATATATCTTAACTATTTTATTGTATGTCCTTTAACTAAGGCATATCTGAAGGAGCACCGACTTGTTAGTAGTTTTTTCGGTGCGGGGGGGAGGTTTAGGTTTGAAAATGAGTTTGAACGCGATCGACCTGTTGTTTGGCAAAAACATGGAAGAATCAAAAACTCTAAGCCGCGATTGATTCACCGACGCCTCTCTAGGAGGCCATGGAGGCCATGCAGCAGCGCCCGCTGCAGGACAGGGCTTGAGCTGAACTGGAATGTGTGGACCATCCTTCGAGATGTCAGGGGAGGTTCCGAAAAATAGGGATACCTTGTTTTGGGGTCCTTTAAAATAAAGCTCCTACAAATTCAGGGTACTAATTACAAGGTACTATTTCAGGGTTCCCTATATTCGGGCACTCCCATGTGAGCTACAGTCAGCATTTGTAATAATAGGAGGGACGGTACCTGATGGTCTGTGTCTTGGGGTCCTGTGAGAACCATGTCCTTGCAGCTTATGTTTGATAGAGGCGTGCCAGCCTTCCTGGCCCATCCCCAGGTGATCAATGTCTTAAGTACAGTGCTGACCTCCTCGAATAACTACACCAAGATGAGACCAATCTTGTACGGACTGAGGTAGATTTGGGGTTTCAGAGTTTAGGTTTACAGTTTAGGGTTGAGGGTTTAGCGGCTTAGGATCTAGGGAGAAGCCTGAGCAAGTGACAACAGTCTCACGTGTAATCCAAGTCAACAGCCGGTGTAAGAGGACTCGAGTGTTCCTCTCACTTTCGCCGCATGTGCATTGACCAGTTTTAAGAAGCCCAGAAACAGCGATAAATCAATCCTGTTCAAAGTTCCTTCAAACACCATCTGTAAATCTTTCCTTCCATATCAGATTCCACCCTCAGGACGGAGTAGGTCATTCCTCGCGGAACAGCACAGAGCTTCATCAATACAGAAACGAGTTCCCACTAAGTCTTTGCTACAAAAGTGTTCTAGCTCACCCGATGACGAGTAAAAATATGACATACCAGAACACCCGAATCTCGAAACCCACAAACCCCAAACACTACCAAAAAAGCTAAAGCCGAAACGCTACAAACCCACATTCCCGCAAAACCTTGATCCATGAACCTAAGCCCTTTATAATTCCGAAACTCTAAACCCCCCCAATTCCTGCAAAACACTGATCCCTAAACCATAATCCCCTAAACCCGAAACCCCTAAACCCTTGAACCCTAAACCTAAACCTCTAAACCCTGAACCCTAGGATATTAAAAACACCCTGAACCCTAGGCCCCTTACCCCTGAACCCTAAACCCCGAACCCCTAAACCTTAAATCCCATGCAGACACTCCCTAAAGGTCCATGTACCCAGATAGCATATACTTTGGGCCATATGTACCTATATTGGGAGGTACATGGGCCCTCTACAAAACCTTGATCCATGCATATGATCCCTAAACTCTAAAACCCCAAGTTCCTACAATACACTGATCCCTAAACCCCTAAACTCTAAACCCTTAAATCCTCAAACCCTAAACCCCTGATCCATGCAGACACTCCCTAAGGGTCCCTAAACCATAATCCCTAACTCTCGAACCCCAAAAACCCTGATCCATGCAGACCCAGCCTTCCCTCCACGATCTCCTGTCGCCTTCGGCCGTGGATCTTCCTCCGGGTTGGGAGGCGGGGTTTCGTATTTTGGGGGTTCCTTTTAAAGGATCTTTAAGGGTTCCTTTCACGGATCTATAAGGGTTGCTAAAATGATGCTATAGGGGTTTGGTATTTTGGGGTTCCCTTTCAGAGATCTTTAAAGGCTCCTTTCAGGGATCTATCAGGGTTGCTAAAATGATACTATAGGGGTTTGGTAGTTTGGGGTTCCCTTTAAGGGATCTTTAAAGGCTCCTTTCAGGGATCTATAGGGGTTACTAAAATGGTACTATAGGGGTTTGGTATTTTGGGGTTCCCTTGAAGGGTTCCTTTCAGGGCTCCTTTCAGGGCTCCTTTCAGGGGTTACCATAATGGTACCATAGGGAGTTGGTATTTTGGGGATTCATAGGTTTAGGGTTTAGAGGATTTGGGGTTTTTAAGGGGTTGGAGTGCTGACCTTCCGTCCATGTCTTCAGGCGATTGCACAAGTCCTGATGCAAAAAAGGGAGTTGGGGTCTAAGTTCAACATTTTGTGGGAATTTTGGTGATTTAAGGTTTTGGTGTTTTGGGTCTCGGATTCGGTGGTTCCGGTTTAGGGTGCCTGTGTTGGGCTTCAGGATTGCAGGGTTTACGATGTCAGGTTTTCGGTCGGGGAATTAGGAGTATGATCCTGAGGCCTGTGCTCACCAACAGGTCTGGGGTCTCATTGGGTAGAAATGAAGGAGATCCGGAACTCCTGGTTGGTGTATGCATATTCTTGCGTTATCCATCTAGCTTTGCAGGTTTCGACGGAGGCTCTGGAAGCATCACAATGTCCCGTACAATGTTGATCTGCCAATAATTAGTCCTGCTCATTGTCCGAAAAGCCCTGATGGACCCTGAAAGCCCAAACCCCAAAACATCGAGGCTGTCTGGTCTGATGAGCACGAGTCGGGAGCCCGGTCCATGGAAGGACAGCCAGAAATCGAAGCCAGAGATGCTAAACTAATTCAATTCACTTGGTAAGATTTGTTGAAGGGTTTCGGTATTGGATTCTTTGGGAAGCCATGGGTGCCTGCATCTGAGAGGATTTTGTAGCAGGATCCTATAGTCTAGTCTTTGGGGTGCTGTACAGGGGTCCCTTCATTGTCAGGTCGAAATGAACACTAGAAGGGTTTAGGGTTCATTAAGTATAGGATCGTATAGACATGGGGTATACCGATCCGTGACTTCACGGCCACGTTGTCTTGAAGGCTTCAAGGCTTGCAGGATCCCTTTGAGCATGGGTGTGTATGTGTTTGATTGTGTGTGCGTGTGTCTGTAATAATCATCCTGTGTGTTGGGTGTTGTTTTAATTTGGGTTTAGGGTTTAGGCTTGAGGGTCTGTTCCGTTTCACTGAATAGTTCCCGCAAGCCGTGTTCCTTGTTTTGGTAAGTTTACGTCAGGCTTCATCGTTTGGTTCACACACGGGCCTTGATCGCTGCCTGTTTCAATAGAAGTCGTGGGACATCGGCGAAGGGGGGACATCCCTCGAGCAGGCCTCTTTTCCAGTGTTTTTTTGTTTTTAGAATTGTCATTCGAATTCTGTGTAAGTTCCCTTGTAAAACCACCAGCCTAAAGTCTGTACCTTAGCACCAGCATGTTCAATCTCTCCACCCGCACCTACATCCCACCAAAAGCTCTAAAAGCATCCGAGGGCTCACTATTTCTGGCATGAGCCAACGGACACTGTACAGCAGCTCGGCAACAATTCAGAAGTGGATTCAGAGCCGCTTCAAGGTTGACATTTAGAGCCTCAAGGTCATTTAATGTCCTGTGGAGGTCTGAGTCTGAGTAATCACAGTCTCGGTATGGTAAAGTTAGAGCAACATGTACCCCAACATCTCTGTTCTCCAGTGAACTTCTGAAAGTTGGAACATGAATCCAAGATTCGCTGTATTTTGGCTACCAAATTCCTGGCTTCCAATCGAGTTGCAAGGTGGTTTGGAAATGGCAAGAAGCCTCTTCGTCTTCCTGTTACAAAGCCTCCGGTTGGGTGGTTTCCTGTGAGGTTTCGTGACAAACCGGACCGGAACAAGGATTGGAACGGGGTTGGGTCTTCTAAGATCTTGAGACCCAAACTGGCTCTAAAGTCCCCCCCTCCAGCACGGACATCTACACCCCGACCCCATGGCCCTGCATCACAGGATTCAATTGCCTAGGGCCCAGGGCAGAGCTCCAGCACAAACCCGCTACACTTGAGCTTCTCGCTGCGGTTCGTTGCTGTGGCGCAGAGTAACGGCTCTACCTGTGGTACATTGCATGGGTTTCAAGTACCCTGATGACGGTAAGGGTAGCTTTGCTCTCAAGTAAATTCCATGCCTGATGGCTTTTCCGTGCCTTGAGCAGGGTGATGCCCCCCCGTTTGGAGGAGGGGTTGGCGCAAGCTCTTCAGAGTCAGGGTGTCGGTGGCTCGTGGGGCCTCCCTATGAAGCCCAGCCGGTAGAGTTGACTACCATAGGGGCCCAAGTAATTACCTATACTGTTTTGGTGTGTTCCCTTTTTGTAGTTATAGTATAGTATACTCCGAAGCCCTATTCTAATGATTAAGGCCCCTATATCAGTACAAACCAGAAACATCAACAGGCTGTCCAACTTTCATTGCTGAGCCTGAATCAAACCCCAAGCTCCGTGACAGCTGTTATAAGGTGGGATCCACCCGACATTCCATCGCCGGAGGTTCGGGACAAGCTCTGGTCTTCGTAAGCTCTAGGCTTCGGGGTGTTGGGGGATGGTGGCTACAATCTTCACCTTACATGTACTATTCTGTGGGTTCCTTATTATCGTTACATTATAATATACTATAACTATAATAAGGAACCCACCCAGAAATGGCCTGGAGCCCAAGCATCTGGCGCCCTGCCCGCCCATGCTCGCTTTTCCCTTCGGGTGATCCTCTAGCTGGCCTGTGACCCCATGATGGCATAAACTGAAGCTCGATTTATACAAACCACGCTGGTATAGGAGCCTGAGCATTAACCAATACTACTCCTTAGCGATCCGAAGGTATAATATACCACAAGCCTCACTGTAGTTCTCGAAGCCTTTTACATTAAACTTGCTCGCATCCCTGGGCCAGGCGCCAACGCTGCCGTACGACGAGTCCCAAATGACCGAGGTGCACGACACTTAAGCAGCCCTACACCAACCTAGGAGTAGGTAACCTTTAACCTTTTTGGGGTAGTATAATCCCTATATAACCAAAAAGGTTAACCTTTAGTTCCCCATGATACTCGACAAGTAGGCCAACCTTTTGAGTTTTTAGAATCCTCGACCCTAGACTCACGCTACCCCTTTTCGGGTTTTGAAAAAGCGCAAACCCTAGAATCATCCTAAGACCTAAACTCACACCATGGGATACTGCCACTGCAGCGACTTCAAATCGAGTGCAGCCCCGCCGAGACCAAGCCAAGGCATTCTTTTTGGCCCAGGAAATCTCGGGGAAGCGAATCTTATTGGCATAATGTACAGGCCCGAATCATTGGAAAAGCACGTATGGTCCATCATACAGTAGATTTGCAAGGAGACTATACGGATCATAGGAATTTGCGGGGTTAAGTTTTCTGACCCGGTTTCGCTCTTTCTGTAGTAAAGTCTACGGCTTAATCTGAACTTCAGTTAGTCGTACTGTTGATGGACATATACCATAGTTCCCATAGCTTAGAGTCCTTAGGGTCATGGAGGATTTTGTCCATCCACAGTATCTCCGGCAAGCGGCAGGCGCCGACTTACCACATCGTTCCCGAAGACCTGCAGAATGAGCCATCGGAGTGCCGCTTGGCCGAAGTGAAGTGAAGGCAAGAGTTCACTTAGGGGTACTTAGAACAAATTATAATTCCTAAGAAGCAGCTAAAATTATAATTTTTGCTAGAGTTCTAAGTTCAGTATAGTTCAGGGAGTAGAGTCCAGGCTTTTGAGGTTCGGTCTTCGGGTGTATAGGGTCTGGGGGTTAAGGGTGCTCGGTTCTTGCAGGGAGTCTCGCTGTAACAGCTGCTGTGCCAGGCATGCTATGTAAATATCAACGTGGGTGAAAACAAAAATGCATGCAGTATGCAGTAGTATTCGCAATGCCAGCACGCGTGGTCGTCTACGCTGTCTCTTCCTTATCGTAAGGGTTCAACTTACAGCTACTACAACATGTTCGTCCCAGATACCAGAAGCCTCAGATGCCAAATGCTCCATGCCAAACCCTAAACCCCAGCCTGTCCTTGACCCGTCTCTTGGTACACACCTCATGTCCGGACGAGGTCTCTCTGCTTTCAAGGCTGCCACCTCGGCTTCGATCCTGCTAACGGTTTGGAGGTGTTGTCATGATGTAAGGGTCTCGGGTTCCGGCTTCAAAATTCGGGGTGTTGGTGGAGGTTGAGGACACCTGGATGGCTTCGGTTTAAAGGCACCCTGGCTGCTGCCACGGATCAGGCGAGACAGTGCGATGTCGGACATGGCATCCACATTCCAAAATACAAAGACAAAAGCCCTTACAGACCCTGGCATGCAAGGGAACAACCGTGGCTCCGTTCAATTTGTTGTTTAGCCCTGGCCCGGACTGTCCATAATTTGTTAGATGCGTTTGGATGGCTCTTACGTATGTCGCACAACTGGTGATAGCCATGATCACGGCGACGAAGATGTCCATCATCATGTATGTGACGATGATGCTTACCTTCTCAGAACTCAGGAGGTGCACTTTTCATCCAAGTGGCTCTGGCATGGTTCACCCATTTGGGCTAAGTCCGACGTGTGAAACATGAGCTGATATAGGGTAATACGGAACCCCCCAAATAGTCTGGGTTCCTGAGTGGTACCCTTTTGCCCTTTTTGTTCTAAGGTCCCCTTATTATTAAAACCGAATAGTAGGAAAAAGGGCGCCTTTATTTTACAGGGGCTACGCAGGAACCCAGTAGTAGGTAATTCTGTAGGCCCCTATAGTAGGATGGAAGGCAGCAGTTCCTAGGTGGGCCCCAGCGGAGCAGCAGAAGGGTTTCAAGGTGTATATCACACATGCAGACACAACCTGCCAAACACATACACTTAAATATAGACAGGTGTATCTAGTGTGTATGTGTGTAGATTATATATACTATATATATATATATATACTGTAAATATATATGTATATATATATATATATATATTCATATACTATACATACTATATATACTATACAGACTGTATCTACTGATCTACATATATATATATATACGGTATATACTGTATAAACTGTATATACTCTATATATACTCTACATATACTATATATACACATACACACAATGTATAGCTTCATCTGCTTGCGGCTCTCAGGTCTTGACGGCGGCTGCAGCAGACTTGGAGTCGATGTCAGTGTGGCCGTGGCGCCGATTTCTTCAAAACACATCTGCCACACCAAGGGGGTTTAATGTAGGAGCCTGATTAAGAAACCTTGGGCCTTCATTAGGATCTTGAAACAAACTGACACTCCGCACCGAGGCTTTCGGGTTTTAGGGGGTTGCAGGGTTTAAGGTTTGGAGCTTTCGGGTTGTAGTGGCTTTCGGGTTAAGGGACTTGGGTGCTTGTGTTTTGGGGTTATGGCCGATTTCTTGAAACAACAACTGAAACTCCGCACCAAGGGCTTTTTAGGGTGGTTTTGGTGCGTTTGGGGTTTTAGGGGGGGTTGGGTTTTGGGGGGGTTTGGGGGTTTATGGGGTGTTTAGGGGTTAGAGGGTTTAGGGTTCCTTTAAAAGGCCCTTTGAAGGGTTCTGTAGGGCTACCATAGGGTTTAAGGGGTTTGGGGCGTTAGGGGATTGAGCGTATTTCGGGGTTCAGGGTTTGAGGGCTTTCGGGTCTAGAGAGTTTGTGGGTTTGGGGTTTGAAGGTTTCGGGTTTTAAGGGTTTTAATTAGGGGTTTAGGGTTCATGGGTTTAGGTGTTTCGGGTTTAGGGTTTATGGGTTTTGGTTTTAGGGTTTTGGGTTTAGAGGGTTTGGGGGTTTGGGGTTTGAGGAGTGTTAAGGGCTTTAGGGGCTTTAAGGTTTTAGGGGTTAGGGAGGTTAAGGGTTTAGGGGTTTTGGGGTTTGGGGCTTTTGCGGTTTATGGGGGGTTAGGGGTTTTAGGGTTTAGGGTTGATTTCCGCAACTACACCCACAAACCCCGAAGCCTATGAACCCGAAACCAGAAAACGTGAAGCCGAAACCCTCCACGGAATGAGGCTTTGCAGGCTTGTCTCTCAACAGAGACCCCACTAAACTTCAAGAGTCGAACTCTCGAAAAACGTGTTTGGAGCTTTTCCCTTCTTGGGTCACCATACTCTGCTTTGGGACCAAAAACGATGCCCCGTGATCCGTAAAACTTGCCCATGTATCGTCTGTGTTCTTATTGAAGACCTGGATCACCTCGCCTCAGTCAGGGTTTGAGAAACCACAGGCCGTTTTTGTTCAGGGACTTTAATAGGAGCCCAAGTTTAGTTCGGAGCTTTGTCGAGGAATTTGGACTTACTTGATTTCTAGTGCCTCAAACTGGTTTTGCAGCCCGCTTCACGGGCTGTAGTTGCAAAGCTAGCCACCTGCTCGCTCAAGGTTTAGTAGTGGAGGGTTGAGGGAGCTATGATCGCTGAAACTTTAGCATAGGACTTGCTTCAGGAAATCATGCTTCCACTCTCATTTGTCGGGCGTGCTTTTGCAAGCAGCAACCCTGATTCGAAGGTGGTTGCGCCGCCGTCCGACACCCACAACCCCACATTGACATGTACCCCAACTACCCCGACGTCCGGAATCCTAGTCTGTAGACCCTAATTACCGAGGTAAAAATATCCAAAACGAAAACCGCCAAACAGGCGGAATCAGAAGCGGGGACCTGAAGCACAAACACTCCGCAGAGCGAGCACCAAACCCAAGTGCATCCCAAAGCTGGAGCCTCATACCCTACTCGGCCCAGATCGCTACGCCCAGAGGATCCAGTACCCAAAACCCCAAAACCCTGCCCCGTGTCTGTATACAATGTCACCGTGAAGTTGCAAAATGAGAACCTTGTTACCATGCATGGCTCTTTTCTGCAATCCAGAGACCTGCCAGGCAGGAGCCTTCCCAGCGGAGTCAAGGCAGGAGGGGAGAGGAGATTGAGCAACCCTAATACAGAGGCCCGAACAATTCGCGGCTCCACTCCAACGTACTATTCCAGTTCTTAAGGCACCCTAGAAAAGACTAAGAAACCCCAACCGCATGCCCAGAGGGGCTCGCAGTGGCCTTACGCTCCGTGAAAGGGCGCCTTGCTGACTAATGATGATATCGCAAACGTTTCTAAGTGCTTGAAGTTAGGCGCAGGTGTGAAACGAGTAGTACAGTAGTGATACCCGTCATTGTCCCCAAATAACCTTACGTTAGCATGAAGAAAAAAAGGGTTCTGATGCTTGACGACCCTATGTCCCTATGTTCGAATTCCAAATTGAACCTTGAAATCCACCCATGACAGCAATGTAGGGCTGTTGGTTGCGAGGGTTCCAGTGCTAAACGCCCAAATCTACTAGACTTTAATGTAACAAGAACCAGGCAGAGATTCCGCACGAGGCTGTTAGATTGGTCCCGGTTCCAGGGTGAAGGTTGTCCTCGATGCTGGAGAAGCCGACAGGAGCGCTTCGTGTACCAGTCCAAGGATATACTGAGCCTACCCACAACCAATTATGGGGCGCACTGCCCCAACAGTTCTGCCCGAAGCATGTCAACCGTCGGACCAGAACCCTTTCAATCACCCAGAAGCACGGATTAATACAGGGGCCTTAAGAATTACAATAGGGTTTTGGGGTCCACTATACTTTAGTTATACCAAGGAACGCCCAAAATAGTACTTGTAATTATTTAGGCCCGTACATTAGACTCAACTTCCTGACGGCACATTCTGCGAAGCTGTGAGGCAGCCGGAAGCTCAGCAAGGGCAGCCGCCAGCTCAGCAAAGGAAGCCGGCAACAGCGCGAAGAGGACCGCGACACTAAACCCCCGAAAACCGAAACTACAGATGCAATCCTGATGCTTGCTATTGAGGGACAGCGTGCAATGCGCAGTGAAAGGACCCCTCTTTCGGAATGGGTAGCAGTAGCACTAGCAGTAGTAGTAGTAGTAGTAGTCGTCGTCGTCGTAGCAGCAGCTCAAGAGTTCGATGATTCCAGGGCTTGTGGCTCAGTGTCGTGTTAGTTGATTTAGTTTACAAAGGCGAGCTGAAGGCTCAGGTCCCGGGGCTCGAGTTAGGTGTAGAAGAGCATGTACAGGGGTTTGAAGAAGCAGTAACGTTATGCTTATAGGGCTTTCCAAAGTCTTTTAGCATCAGAAATCCACAGACCCTGGCCCAACTACTCCGGTAATTCCGAAGTGACGTCAAGCGAACAACAGTCATCATTGTGAACTGTGAGATGAATTCAGGCAGCAGGAGGGGACTCGAAGTGGCGTCGAAGGCAGGTGTGAGTTTCGAGTTGTTATTTAGCTGAGTTGGTCCGAGTTGCACGGCAAATTGGCTAATACAGGTCCGGGCAGGCTGCGTTGCTCGCATAACTTTACCGGCGCTATCTGCGCAACCACTTAAGACCCCCTTGTGTCAAACCGCCACTTGTTAGCATATCTTCTTTATGAAACCTTACACAACCCTGATCAGCCATTGGCTTGAAGCTTCGTTCCTGCGAGGAGCCGCGACCACCGGCCCCGCTTCCGGCTGCACCCTCTGCGCCGCAGGCGTGGATTCAGGGTTAGCAAGAGCCTCTCATATTGGTTTTGGGAGGGTTGCACAGAGATTCTTAAGGAGTCTTGTAGGGAGTTTTGCTGCCCTTACCAGGCATTAACCTCGCACCAAATACTAGACCCCTTCAGGGCTTGACTGATACTATCCTCCAATCCCTGCCAAAGGTTAGGGACTCAAGGCTTAGGCACGATTGAAGAGACGCGAGGTATGTTCCCGTCTCCTGGTCACAGGAAAGACTTGGGTTCGAGGCGCTTAATCGAGAAGCGCGGGGTTTGCGGTTTTGTAGGGTTGTTAGAGGAAATTATTTTTCTGTGGATCTGATGGTTGAGAAGCATGGCGCCTGCCCCAAGCCGTTCTAGTCAAAGTGTGGACCAGTCGTGGAATCCCAAAATATTCCTGCAAGATGCTGCGCATCAGACTGCTCTCCGCCGCAGAGATAAGCCTTCCTGTCGAGGAGATATGTGATGTGAGGGCCTTGAAACGGCGCCTGAACGAGTTGCGCGGATTTCCCTTGGGATATCGGCAGAGGATGCTTCGGGGTGGCAAAACTTTAGAAGATGGTGTCAAGCTGGACTCACCGATGGAGCTGGAGCTCGTTCTTCTGCAATTCGTCGAAGTTTCCGAAGAGCAGGTGAGCGACCTTGTCTTGGCCGCCGCAGATGGCTCTGTCGACGAAGTTAAGTCTAGGCTGCTGCTGCCCCAAGATCCAGACTTGAGCCAAGCTGACGGCGGCACAGCCTTGTTGGCGGCATCTTACAGAGGCCATGCCGAAGTCGTGAACTTGCTTCTGGAAGCCGGTGCCGGCAAGGATGTGGCAAACAACAGAGGCGGCACATCTTTGATGATGGCAGCTTATGCAGGTCATGTTGGTGTCCTCAGTTTGCTGCTGGAGGCCGATGCCGGCAAGGATTCGACGGAGGAACAAGGCCGCACTGCTCTGATGTTGGCATCAAAAGCAGGTCATGTCGAAGTCGTGAACACGCTTCTAGACGCCGGTGCCGACAAGGATGTGGTAGAGAACTACGGCTTCACAGCCCTGATGGTGGCATCTTACAGCGGCCATGCCGAAGTCGTGAACTCGCTTCTAGACGCCGGTGCCGATAAGGATGTGGTAGAGAACTACGGCCGCACAGCCCTGATGTTGGCCTCTAAAGCAGGTCATGTCGAAGCCGTGAACTCGCTTCTAGACGCCGGTGCCGATAAGGATGTGGTAGAGACCTACGGCCGCACTGCTCTGATGTTGGCATCAAAAGCAGGTCATGTCGAAGTCGTGAACTCGCTTCTAGACGCCGGTGCCGACAAGGATGTGGTAGAGATCTACGGCTTCACAGCCCTGATGTTGGCATCTGCAGCAGGCCATGCCGAAGTCGTGGACTCGCTTCTAGACGCCGGTGCCGATAAGGATGTGGTAGAGACCTACGGCCGCACAGCTTTGATGTTGGCATCTGAAGCAGGTTATGTCGAAGTCGTGAACTCGCTTCTAGACGCCGGTGCCGATAAGGATGTGGTAGAGACCTACGGCCGCACAGCTTTGATGTTGGCATCTGAAGCAGGTCATGTCGAAGTCGTGAGCTCTCTTCTAGACGCCGGTGCCGATAAGGATGTGGTAGAGAACTACGGCCGCACAGCCCTGATGTTGGCCTCTGAAGCATGTCATGTCGAAGTCGTGAACACGCTTCTAGACGCCGGTGCCGATAAGGATGTGGTAGAGATCTACGGCTTCACAGCCCTGATGGTGGCATCTTACAGCGGCCATGCCGAAGTCGTGAACTCGCTTCTAGACGCCGGTGCCGATAAGGATGTGGTAGAGAACTACGGCCGCACAGCCCTGATGTTGGCCTCTGAAGCATGTCATGTCGAAGTCGTGAACACGCTTCTAGACGCCGGTGCCGATAAGGATGTGGTAGAGAACTACGGCTTCACAGCCCTGATGGCGGCATCTTACAGCGGCCATGCCGAAGTCGTGAACTCGCTTCTGGAAGCCGGTGCCGGCAAGGATGTGGCAAACAACAGTGGCAGGACAGCTTTGATGATGGCAGCTTATGCGGGTCATGTTGGTGTCCTCAGTTTGCTGCTGGAGGCCGATGCCGGCAAGGATTTGACGGAGGAACAAGGCCGCACTGCTCTGATGTTGGCATCAAAAGCAGGTCATGTCGAAGTCGTGAACTCGCTTCTAGACGCCGGTGCCGATAAGGATGTGGTAGAGAACTACGGCTTCACAGCCCTGATGGTGGCATCTTACAGCGGCCATGCCGAAGTCGTGAACTCGCTTCTAGACGCCGGTGCCGATAAGGATGTGGTAGAGAACTACGGCCGCACAGCGTTGATGTTGGCCTCTGAAGCAGGTCATGTCGAAGCCGTGAACTCGCTTCTAGACGCCGGTGCCGATAAGGATGTGGTAGAGACCTACGGCCGCACTGCTCTGATGTTGGCATCTGAAGCAGGTTATGTCGAAGTCGTGAACTCGCTTCTAGACGCCGGTGCCGATAAGGATGTGGTAGAGACCTACGGCCGCACAGCTTTGATGTTGGCATCTGAAGCAGGTTATGTCGAAGTCGTGAACTCGCTTCTAGACGCCGGTGCCGATAAGGATGTGGTAGAGACCTACGGCCGCACAGCTTTGATGTTGGCATCTGCAGCAGGTTATGTCGAAGTCGTGAACTCGCTTCTAGACGCCGGTGCCGGCAAGGTTGCGGCAGAAAGTAACGGCCGCGCAGCTTGGATGTTGCAGGCTGCAGGAAACCGGCACTGAGGGTGACATCATCTGCAAAGCAAGAAAGAACACACCGAAAAGGCGTCCTGCCGTCTTGTTGATGTTGATACATTGCTATCACGACGAGCTATCTTGTCAAAGCAGCGGGAAGACAGGTCAAGTTCTATCTGCGCAAAACCTGAGCTCTGGACCCTGAGGCCGAAACCCTAAGACGAAGAAGCCCTGAACTATCCAATTATGTACGTACTTACGGCCCCTGTACCTACTGGCACAGCTCATCCAAGCACGATGTCGCGGACCCTCTGCCATCTTCATTGTTGCACGAAACCTCGGCCCGCAACTACAAGTAAAGCTTCTAGAGTCTTGCGCATATCTTCCTCCCAAGCCCAATCCCTAGCCTAACCCTAGTCTCGTAATTAGCTGTAACAGTTGGTGGCACTGTTCCGTACGTAGCACACGATCCACCCGCCGACCCTATTCGAATAGTTGAGGCAACATAGGGGTCTGCTTGGTTATAAAGGCATTATTCTCTTGCTTAGGGTCTAGGCCTGGATCCCCAAATTGCTCTAGTATCATACACCCCGAACACCCCTTTATACACATCCGTTCCCCATATTGTACCAAGTTTTCACCGGTTCAACCACTGGTGCGATGCCCGAACACTCAGATGCCCAGGCTTATGTAACCCAAAGGTGTACACGCCTAACAGCAGTCTGAGTAGTTGCCAATACTCTTACTATTGCAGTTTAGGGTTTATTATGTTGTGACCGTGAACTTTCTCTGGCCCGAGCGAACCACACACACACACACAGGGCCTGACTTTAAGGTGTCCATCAGGTTCGCTCGGTGGTAAAAGGGCCCTGAACCTTCAAACTCCAACATTCGAGCTTTTGGCACCCTATACATATACGTGCGCATCATAAACTTACTTGCATGCAGGTTTATGTGATAGTCTTTGTTGTACATATATATGTATATATACATATGTATCTGTTTATATATGTATATAAAAGTGAACATGTGTATAGATATGTATGTATATGTAGATGAACACCTTAATTTAGTGCACAGGTTCAGCTGAGACCAGGGAACCTCAGTGGCGACGTTTACGTGGCGGCTGGGCCCCCAAGGGCTGCTTCGAGGATGATTGAAACCTCGCAAAGCAAGGGGCCGAAAATGTCGAAGAGTAGCGTTCTTTAGGGCTTCTTATTCTGATAGCTGGAGAACATAGGGGCCGGAAATAATGAATACTAGTTTTCTTCCGTGTTCCTATGTGTGTCCTGTTTCTGATTATGCGGCAGTGACCGGACTTACGAATCCCGGCATTCAGCAGGGCTTCCTGTGATACCTGTGTGCTTTCATGCTTGATTTGCTTGTTCGAGTTGTGTTTTGTCAAATGTTAAGTAACTCTCCACTTTCTGCCGATAACTCAGTTGTCAAATGCCCGGCGGACTCTACATCCACCCACCATGGGTAATTATAAGTTGGACTATACGCATAACCCATACCAGGGGACTTACAACCGTACTTATAACTACCCATCCACCCACCCTTCATGCTCAAGCTTTCTGCGGTTTTTCCTCTGTCGGTGACTTTCCGCTGGAACTTCGGGCCGAATGGTGTCCAGTCTGCCGCATTCGCGCAGCACGGATGGATAGAAAGTTAGCTTGATTGGCAGCTATGTATGTGCTTCTTTATAAGCCATATACGTGTTCGAAAAGATGTATATGCAGAGATCAAGATCCCAGACTTCTCCCGAAGGCCTTTGCGCGGACACAGACGAGGCAGCCCGGTCCTGCGGCGGCGCAGCACCCAGTTCGGGTTCAAGATGCAACACATCCAGAGACCATGCTAAAAATCCCTCAGGCAGACAATGCCCTGTGGACCCCAAGCCTGAATCCGACCTTGCTTCGGGATTCGGCGGCTTAGGGTTAGGGGTCTGGGATGTCAGTGAAGTTGTTGTCGAAGATAAGCCGAAGGGAGTATCAACCGCAGACATATTCTGTGTCCAACAATTCCCCTAAACCCCAGGCCACGCTAGAGTCATAGATTAGGGTTCCCACAATAGGGTTCATATTAAGGAATAATCCCTACCTCAAGAATCTTAAACCCCCCTTTTGGCCTCCCTATAGAGAGCGAAGCCTACATGTCTTAAGCTTGCGCCGAGGCTGCCATGGATCGGACAGGCCTGGCTTTGAGGGTAAAGGGTTTGTTTGACATGGGTTTAGGGTTTAGGTGTTTTAGAGGGTTCGGGCTTACTTGGAGTTAGCACCCTTCGTCATACTCGCCGGAGTTCCCACAAAAAATCGACAAGCCGATTTACAGGTGGTGGCCTGATCTGAGCCATAGCTACACCTCACCTCAGGACTCAGCGACGCACAGCAGTAGCTCGCAGAATAAGCATAGTTCCCATTGAAAACCCCCTACCAAGCCCCAGAACCAGTTGTAGGGTTTAAGGTGCCCTTATTCCCCTTTTGTAGTCCTTATAAACTTACCCAATACGGAAGTAGGAGTGAAAAAACCCTAAACCACCAGCCCACGAAGGCTTGAGTTGTCTTAGGATACCCGAAGGCTTCGCCGGCTGCCTTGACGGATGCTTGCATCTCTTAGTCTTAGTATATTTAGGGGGGTTCCCGGAAATGGGCTACCCTAATTCTGTACCCAAAAAAATAGGATCCTTCTTCTAGAGACCCTCAAATAAGGTTCTCCTGAATTTCGGAAACTGCAAACCGCTGCTATAAGCACAGTCTTTAAATACTATTAAGATGACCAGGCTTATTGGATGGTTAATGCTCGTGTTTAACAGTGTTATGAGTTTCGTTTCGGTGTCTTAAGGCTTCCTTGATGATGACAAGTCTTCTCGCTTTGGCTCGGTGATTTTTTGTAGCTGCAGCGCCCATGTCCACAGAGGGCTCAGGTTGCGATTTGATTAGCGAGATGAGATGCCTTCGCAACACTGAAGCTGCGCACAATCAAAGGGGAAAAGGAGGGACCCTTAATGGAGACCCCTACCCTATAATGGGCTATACAATGGGTATATAATGGCTATACTATGGTAGGGGTCCCTCCTTGTGCCCTTTGACACAAGAATGCAAAGCAAAAAGCAGAGTCCAGGTCACCCCGGTTTAGAACAACCCTAAGGGAACAAAAAGGCTGCCTTGAACCTTCAAGTCCCATGGGGGCCTGAAAAACTATTAATGCTATCCCCTTATCATGCCTAGATAATGGATACTAAAGTACACCTCCACAGCCCGATTCTAATCATTCAGTCCTCTATGTTAGATTTCTTATGGTAACCCTTATCGGGTCCTTTCCCTAGGGATCAATAGCCCAAAAGCCTTAGATAGTATGGTCTTTGGGCCCACAAGCCTTGATATATGAGTCCTTAGATCCCTAGGGTTTTAGGATTCCTTGAACCTTAAGGCGCTTTAGAAATCCGAAATCCGAGAGGTAAACCTCAGTTCTACATCCGTCCGGGGCTCGTTGACATGGCTGCTCTCAACAAGCCGGGGACCCCGAGGCAACAGCCCGCTTGAGCTCCTTGGGGCTTCAGTGGTTTGACGGTTTTGGGCTTTTTAGGGTTTTAGGCGGTTTTCGGGTTTAGGGTCTACCGGATGGGACGTGCAGCAGCCTGGACATGAGTGCTTGTGAACTGCAACCCCTCTTCGAAAAGGATCTAAGGGTGGGATTCATGTTAATAGGATAGACATCCAGCAGTTCATGTTGTTGACCTTTACCTTCTCACAACGAGAGAGTATGAAATACTGCCCCCTTCAACATACACCTAAATGTGCCTTGATTTGCAATCGTTGTTACTAGGATGCGTTATTCATGTTATGAACCGTGCGTGTGTCTGTGTGTACATGCACATTTTGCTGGCAGTGTCGTTGACTGACTGTTGTGATGTTACTTGGAGGATCGAGGGACTTAGTAAGTAGATAACACCTAATCGGGGGTGTGATACTGGCAACTCTGTACCACAACTAGTTAATCAGTCCCCCGACCCTCCAAGTAGGGTCGAGTCGAGGGCTTTGGGCTGGTGAAACTCCACCTCAGCTTCCTCCTTCGGTTTAAGGGGCGGCGACTGTATGCGTTCGGATCGTGGGGCTTTAGGGTTTTGGGTTTCGCAGCAGGCCAGTTAGTTGCAAAAGTGTTTTGAGCTACTTGACGCTTGCGGTTTCCCGGCATATTTGCCAAGGCTTGGATCGGGCTTTATGGCGTCGTGGTTTTAGGGTTTAGGATTTATCTGGCTTGTCCTCAAGCCCAGTAGCAAAAAAGGCTTCGGGGTTTTAGGGTTTGGGTTTTTTCTGGCTAAGGCTTGAGCAGCAGAAAATGGACCTCCGCTTCCGCCGGGAGACTTTGGCCGACCAGCGGCGACAACGGCCGAGGGCTCGGTGCGTGCACAAGGCCTTCTTGCGCTTTCTAGATATGGTGGTCGCCGAAAATAGGGGATCCGAATATGGTACCCTAAATAGTAGGATCCTTATTACAAGCGCCCCAAAATATGGTAATTACTGCTAATTTTGCAGAAACTCCCATATCATCGGGAGCTTCACAGTTCACAGTGTTGTTTTCGGATGCTTGTAATTGTGTTCTAGCTTATGGGTAAGGGCTCTATCGGTGGTGATAGAAGTTGTTTTTGTCTTGATGGGGGCTTTGGAGCAACTGTTTCAATATGCCTTCCAGGGGTTCCGGCAAGACATGTTCTGATTTTTTGCAGTTTGGCCAGATGTTCCACCCATTGTGCAGGCTGCATGGTGCTTGCATTTGTAACCACAGACATGCGCAGTGTATTTACACCTGCATAACCGAAATCTACGGCTCAAGGCGCAACCTCCCCACGACCTTGGCAAAGCATCCGCTAGAGAAGCAGCTCGCAGCAATGGCAGCCGTTTGCCCGATTTGCTTCGAAGACGATGGTCAGCCTGTTGTGTATGCCACCATGCACAACCACAGCTGGCAGAACCGACATTGTGATGCTCATGGCATTTGTTGGAAATGTCTGAACCGCTATGTGGAGATGCAGATTCTGGAGGAGGGCCGGTTCAACCTCAAGTGCCCCGGAATCGGTTGCAACTACCGCCTCCTCCCCCTCGACGTGGAGAGGGCCTTGGAGGCATCGGAGCCGGAAAGGCAGCAGGTGGCGCTGGAGCGCTACGGAAGCATGCGCAGCGCGAGCCATGAAGAGAGGCTTCGGGAAGTCGCCCTTGGAACATCCGGGCCTTCCGAATGTTGGCTGCTCCAGGAGTGCCAGGCTTGTCCTCGCTGCCTTTCATTGGTTCGGCGGGAGACTGGCTGCCTTCACGTCTTCTGCCGCTGCGGTTGCGACTTCTGTGCCGGCTGCGGCAGTCCCGACGAATGCCTTTGTGCTTCGCTGGACAAGGACCGCGACGTCGTCTTCGCAGCATGGCTTCGGATTTCCCCAGATTCGCCAGTTGCATGGCTGAGGGACATGCCCAGCTCCGACATGTCGGAGGAGCGACTTCTGGGCACCTTGGGCTTCTTCCTCTGGATGGCTTACCTTCCCGTGGATCTACCCTGGACACGTGCCCTGGAAGAGCCGGAGCATTCCCTCCCGCCCGTCCGCTGGCGATACTTCCACTCAGACTCGGGATGGTTTGTCATGACGGAGGAGGAGGCCTTCAACAGGGAGAGATTCCCCGAGGTTTTGAGGCACCCACTCAGCTCTTGGTGGAATGGGATTGACGGCGACGAATCCGAGAACTGGTTCCAACACTATCGGCGCGCACCCCGTCGGCCCTGGCGTCTCTTCGCCACTCAGCGCGGCTCTCGGCGACAGGACCGGCACCACTACACGCCTCTGCGCTGGAAAGACGTCAGGGCCTGGACCGGCGATGATGCAGCTGTGCCCCTTCGTCGCCGAAGGCAGCCGCGAGCTGTGGCGACCGCCGCGCGCTCCGCAGAACCCACAGCAGCAGCTGCCCGCAAGGTTCAGGAGCAGCGCAAGCGTCGGCAGCAAATGCGCAGCCGCTTCAGGGAAGAGCTGGTGCAGTTGGACTGAGGGGAGTTTCGGTAGTAGTCGTCATCTTGAAGGCGAGCTTCCTTGGCTGCTGCAGATAGGAAATCAAGCCATCCTAGCAATGAGCGTTTAACATACTATCCCGAGCCGTAGCCTTTATAGCGAGGATGTAGCATCTGCATGTCATCTTGGTAGCCAAAGCAGAAGCTCTTGCGTCTAACGGGTAGTTTCAGTTTCTGTTCCCGCATGTTTCCAGGCACCTTCTTCTAGATTGCCAGGTGCCGGTTTTTGTACAGTGTACAGATTTCCCATTCAAATTCTGCTTGCAGCCCGAGACGTGTTAGCGATTTGAGTGTCATCATGCCGCAGAATCTTATGTGGCATGCTTTATACATGTACAGAGATTTGCCTCAGTCTTGGTTTGTCAATTGATTGGAATTGGGCTTCCAAAAAAGGCCCGAGTTTTGCTCGGCCCAGTCTGTTGTCACTGGGTGCTTCGTAACTCTGGACAAGCGAACTGCATCAGGCAGTCGGGCGCTCCCGAGAGCTGTGTGTGCATGGGTTTGTCGATCAGGTTGCACCTAATACAGTGCAAGCTTCAGACTCCTTCTCTGAGGTATCCAATACCATCACAGGTCGAGTACACTGACATGATGAATTCGCAAGTGCAAGGCGCGCTTAGCATCGACCGTCTTGCTCTTGCAGGGAGAGGGCTGAAGTTCGCGCATTTTGTCGATGGGATTGCCAGCCTTTTGGCTGCCACTACTATAGGGGCATTAATAATTACCTATGCTTTTTGGGGGGTTCCTGATTATAATAATAGTAGGACGTACACCATAACCCTATTCCAATTGTGAAGGTCCCTATATTACTCTGCTCGCACGCACCACACTTCCAATCCCAGTCAGAAGATGTCAACTTTGACCGACTGAGGGATGTTGAGAATGCTCCTCTTCAGGCAGTCTCAAGCCCGTTTCAGAGCCTCACTGATAGGGCTTTTTCGTTGAGGATTGGCAGACTTCCTGAGGTTCGCAGACCCGAGGCTTAAATTCCAACACGCTAGACCCGCATGACAGTCCGAATCCACGGACACTCCAGGAAGGGCTTGAGAAACCTTCAGCTGGACCGTTACAGGCAGCAGGCCAGTTGCAATACAGAGCAAGAGACACCAGCAAAGCTACATTCCTACAAGCGTTGTCGCTTGCAACGGAGATGGTCATGATCGGAGTCGTGAAGAATGTGAGAAGAGCAAAAAGTAAGCAACATTCTTCTAATCATCATGGCGGTCGTGGCGTTCGAAGGCCTGCGAGGAAAGGTAGCAGTTCATACCGATACATATAAACAGACAAACAGAAAGGTTCAATGGCAACGTAGTACTGTTAACAATATCTGCCTGCCAATAATCAGACTGTGTTTTGCAGCCACCGGGTGTCAAAGTCGCGGCAGTCGTTGTCCGCCTGAGTACTATCACCTGGCCAGGCGTGTTTCACAGACATATTCACCACCATGTTCATTACTATGACGAGATGGGCGAGTCGCGGCCTCAGCCTGCTTTCGGGGAGCGGTGCAGGGAGGGAGCCAGCGAGAGTGAGCGAGGGTGGGCGGGGGCAGGGGCCCATCATCATCAGCAGCAGCATCATCAGTATACTTCTCAATTGTCAATTTTCGCGTGCATTGACGCATATCACTAGCATGATGAGCATCACCATGTTTCCGAGCACGACCACGGGGAGGTTCGTTCTTGTTTCGATGGTGACCATCCACAGTTCCGTCGTTCTGTCATGACGAATTCGATACCGAAGGCTCTCGCGACGCCGTGTGCGTGTTGGTGGTTTCCCAATCCCGGCGCCCTAGAGCAGAGAGCCCAAAACGCATCAACTGGCAGTCGGCTGAGCTTTTGGATCCCATTTGCGGAGGCTTTGCTCATCGCCTGCAAGCTCCCACAGAAGAGATACAGTAGGATAGTTAAGTATGGTGCACTAGTTAGAAGTGGTATCCTCGGTTTTTGCTAGCTAGATTGCAGCATCTTCGGCCATGGGCAAGACTGTTGAAGGTTCTGTGATGTTGTGTGACTCGTGTGTTGGGTCACACTACGTTGCCAGGTGTCACCAGTAGAGATTGCACAGAGTTTGAACTGTCGCGGCTACGCATGTCATTATTCGTTTGAGTGCCTTCGATATCCTTCGCTCCTGGATCCTGGTAGAAGGTTCTGTGTAGCTACTTTCTTTCAAGCTTGTGCAAATAAGCATGTAATTGCAAATATGCATCATGCAGACGTAGAGCTGCCAGAATTGCGGGATAACCTTATTCGAGCTAGGGTGGTCCCAAACTCAGCTTCTTCGCGATTCTTCGCTTCTACCCAGACTCTATAAACCCGCATGGGTATCTTGGTTACTCAATCCGCAATTGAGACCTCGGCTCATTCGACCGAATCCGCCTAGGCCAGCTCCGGCCCCGGATTATAAGCGATTTAAACACGCACAAGAGGAGAAGTTCTCCTTGAGGGTGTTTGATTTAGACTTTGGAGGGCCCGAAACACTGAATCCGTACTCCGGAAGCTCGAATGCAAGGCCACAGCCCGAAGCCTATCCGCGCAAGCTTTCAGGCACATACTGCTCGGAGGGGTTCTTTCAGGTCTAGGGCGTAAGGTCATAGGGTTTTGGGGCGAACCCTCACCGCAAGCTATAGGCTGTTGTTACAAATATCAGACTCTTACTTTCCCTGCCGTTCAGACTTCGACCATTGGTTTGAGAATTGTTCCCATAACTATACATCAATACCAACGACACGGTTAGATGATTGCTGTTGACATGCATGGCTTTGAGCTTGGAGTTTTTGTCTCGTCCGATAGTTCCGCGAGTTGCATGTACAGTGGTGGCAACGCTTTTTCGTCTCTCGTAATATACGGGCCAGAAGAACAGTATAAACGTAGTAATTGTGAGGGATGTATTATTAGTTGCTCAAGAATGGTTGGGACTCGGCGTCTTGAATTCAGAGGCTTTGTGGCAGGGCTTGCGAAGCTGAAGTTTGTTGGGCATCAGCTCCCGCCGTCAACAATCATGGACCCGGCCCGAGCCCGAAAACCTTCCTTACTAGACTCTACAAACTGTTAGCTGCATATCAAAAACTGAGTGAACTTTAATTGCCTTGGGTGCTTGGAGTGCTCCCGGCTGTAACTTGGCACTCGAGGAACGAGCGTCCTCGACCTTCGTTCCTAAACCCACATCACGCTGCCCTGCAGTACTTGGAGGTTCATGGGTAGGTATAAGTAGGGTTAGAAGTAGGCTAACTATACTTATAACCCATATTCGGGACCCCACTTACAACTACCCAAATGTCACATCTTCTCCGCAGGTGCAACCCTGGAGCCTCTGAAGGAGCTAACTTGGGGGTTTGTGGAGTTGGGGAGCGAGTTTGAGGGGTTTTGAGGTTTCGGATCCCTTTGTTTCTAGTTCCTTCCTCAACCGTCAAAACAAAACTAACATGCCGAAGTGTATGAACGCAGGGCTATCCCCTTACTGGGTAAGAGATAGGCGCAAAGCATTTGCGGCTTTATTTGCTGTTGCTTTTAGGATTTGTAGTTCAGGGTATTTGGGGCTTTTGGGTTTTCATGGTGGTAGAGTGTACACGGGGTGCAGGTCTTGATGGTGATGACGAGCGCAGTGATCGCGGATGACACGGTGATGACGATGACGAGGATATTGATGATATTACCAAGAATAACAAGAAAAACAAGACGAAGAGTAGTAGTTATAATCACCATACTACCAACAATAAAAAATGTGCGTTTGATGCTGCCGGAGCTCCGCAGCTGTGCTTCAGGAGGCCCCTGCAAGCAAGACCAAGAAGGTGGGCCAGAAAGGCAAGAGCAAGCTGGGGGCCCCAGAGTTTCCCAAGGAGACTCCAATAATATCCCGAAGGAAAATTCCTTAAATTCTAGTAAGATCCCCAATATGATTTAGGGAATACTCCTTATTTAAGGGATATCGGCGTCGCTGGGTTCTGAGCTGGGGCTTCTTTGGCTCTCCCTGGTTGGAGGCATCGGTGGAAAGTTGGGGTCAAAGCTCCCGGCTTGAAGCCTTTCGTACACCAGCTTGAGGAAGCTAAGCTTGCGATGCCTGCCTCTAACTCTAACCCAAGCTTTTAGCCGAGGGTGGAGATGGGCTAAAAAAAAGACGTCGTCCACAGCAGGGGCGAATACTGATGATGCGTGGTGGTTGACTCACAGGAAATGCACATGAAGCGGAGATTTCGCTAGCACTGCTCCTGATTTAGGCCGGCTGCCTGGCATTGCCCGCCCGTTGGACTCTACGACTCTAACGCACCCCCAATGCCTTCCATCTCCCTCGGCTAAAGTTACTCCGTCCACGGGGCTTTGCAACTGGAGGTTGTTTTGGAGGTCCGCCGAAGGGAGGAACCACAGTTTCTTACCATGAGATCTTAACCGAGGGGAAACTTAATTTGTGACACTTATGAGGACAGCTCTAGAGTAAAAGCCAGAAAGTTGGAATATGATTATCCTAAACCCTTTATGATAAACTACAGGGGATCCTACCATTAATCCATATTCCAACTTTCTGGAGTTCCCTTTAGAGTAACCCTAAAGCCTTCAAACCCTGAACTGGTCTATTGGACAACTGCCCAAATTCATTTTACTTGGGCGTAATCCAGGGACAGCTCTCGAATCATGACCTCTTGGAGGTTCATGGGTAGTTATAAGTGGTGCAAAACGTCCCCTAGTATGGGTTATAAGTATAGTTACCCTACTTATAACCCTACTTATAGCTACCCATGAACCTCCATCTGGGTTGTTCGGCAGTCCCTCTGGAGAGGGTGCAAAAAGAGATTCTGCACAAGAAATACAAACGGTGCCCCTACAGCAAGGATGCGAGTACTTGGCGCCTTAGATAGGATTCGCGGTAATTATGTCGGGATTATGCTGCAGTGCTACAGTTTGCGCTTGTCTTGGGATGCCATGACTACCGGCACAGGGCCTGCAAGGCAATATCTGGCGGCCATCGAAACCAGAAGCCCAAACTATAAAAGAATCAAACCTGATAGTTATTTGACCAAACTAGGAAATTAATGAAAACGTTTTCTCAACTTCATCTTGCAGTGATAGCAACAGGAGATACATTGTGGGAAGATTTAGCAAAGACGCGCAATCAGACAGTTTTTAACTTGAATAATTTCAAAGTCATCAACTAATGTAGGAACCTGATTAAGAAACCATTAGGATTCATATAAGGAGCCCTGACAAAGACCCAAGGTTTCTTAATCAGGTTCCCACATTAGGGAGTGCAGGTTTGTAAGGTCCCGCGAGTCTTTGGGGTCTGGTGCAGCTGGAACTGGAACACTACCCCATACCCAAACCAAATGATTCGCGTCCAAAGCCGTCCTCTCCTTGATCTTGCTTGGGGCTCTTCTCGGTTTAAGGCGTCGAAGTCCATTTCGGACGAGGGTTAAGTTGTGTTTCCTCTCGTGAGTTGAGGGTTCGTATAGAAGTCGGATTCATCCCTGCTACAATATACCACAACTTAAAGCCCTCTTAAGATAAATGTGACGAGTTGTTTGCTTTGTCGCCTGGTTGTTCATGGGACTTTGTCTCCCAGGCCTGTCGGTCCAGCCGGAGCGGGTTTGCGCAAATCCAGGCGCGAGAGCGTGAGTTTTTGTTGCTCGCACACAGGGAGGTTCATGCAATGCAGAGGTCTGACTGAACCCATAACAATATCTCCTGAGTGCCTTGTATGATAGAACAAAATACCTTTCTAGTTGGGGTTCGCGTCTCCCTTGGCTTTAGCAACTTGTTTTGCAGCGCTGGAAGGTTTGGGGTTTGGGGTCCAGGGAACCCCAACTCCTGGCCCACAAAATCCGAACAACCCCCGAAATGCAGCAGTTTTTTTTCCGAATGATGGGCTGGTGGCTTACACATAGTCTGACTAGCAACTTGCTACTTAAGTAATTGGAGCTCTAGGGCAAGATAGTTAGTGCGTTTCCGCTGCCCATATCTCTACCACTTTGGATCCTACAACCGAAAGAAGGGGCGCAATCCCTAGCAAGTAGAACACCTGCAGCAGCGCAGGTCCAACCAGCGAGGGTAAGTCAGCCTTCAATCCCGAACCCAAAGAGCCTCTCCGAACCCTACTTGTAGGTTCATGGGTAGTTATAAGTGGGGTTATAAGATTCCTAGTATGGGTTATAAGTATAGTTACCCTACTTATAACCCTACTTATAACTACCCATGAACCTCCAAGTAGTCTCGAAACATCCCCAAACCGGAGCTCCTCGATGGAACCCAGAGACTCCATATATCTCTTAATTAAGGAATATTCCTTAATTCATATTGGGGTCCTACTATAATTTAGGGTATATTTCTTAATGAAGGGATGTTGGAGTCCCCTAAACCCCAAACCCTACAGATCTCTTGTGCATCCCTTAAAGGAACCCTAGATGCTGGGTATCCCTTACTTAAGGGATATTGGAGTCTCTGGGAACCCTGCGAAGTAGAGCAGGTCGGAGACGAATCTTGCCGGCGGCCAAGTCTCCCTGCTGTCATAGGGACCCTTAGGGGGGTAGAGGAGGCGGGTAGGGGGCCTTAATGCCATAATAAGGTTATAATAAGGCCTGCTTAAGGAAATATAATTCCCTACCCCACTAAGGGTCCCTATGATGCTGGGTGAGCGTGTGAGGAGATTTTTTGGAGGCTTCGGGGTTCAGGGTCTTAGAGTTTAGGGTGGTTTTTGGAAACTTAAGGGTTTAGGGGTTTAGGTTTTAGGGTGGTTTTTTGGAGGCTTTGGGGTTTAGGTTTCAGAGACACAGAGGCAAAGTGCGGTTTCATTTGTCGCGAGGTGGCGTAGTGTCCTTGTTGATTTGCTTGTTGGTTTGGAGGGAGTGATTAGTTGAGGATTTTGTCGAGGGCTATTCTGAAGGCTATTCTTCTAGAAGGATTGTGTAGGCCTTGCTGCTGGTTAATGAGGGCCGTGAAAATGCTGTAATTTATGCATGTTTTTTGTAAGGGATGGCCTGCATGACAGTGACGCAGCCGCTTCCTGAAGGCAACTCCTCCGTAGAACAGCCCCTACCTGCTCCTTTCAACATCACAAAAAACCGTTGACACCAACCTGGAACGCCAACAAGGACCCTAAGCTTAAACTCCAAACCGGAAGTTCTAGAATTGAGCTGCACATTCACTGTCCTGCTGTTGATTGAAAGCAAGACGACCCTGAAGCCCATGTAGACTGCCCCAGCTGCTCTAGCTTTTTGGGAGCTGCCGATAAACCTAGGACGAAATTTCATAGCCCCCTAGAGCACGAACCTGACTTAATCAGGGGACCTAGGTTAAATCTCTAAAACAGGCGTTTGGGGTTGAATTCTGCAGGTACTTCTGCAGGCGTAGCTCTAGAGCCTTGCTTCAAAAGCAGCCTACGACATGAAAATCGGTGCCTCGTGCTGTAAGACTTTCTATTGTTTGGAATTAGCTGCATGTGGCTTGTCCCAGGGTGAGAACGTAATATAGGGACCGAAAAAATCAATACCATTGTTGGGGGTCCTTAATTTGGTTATAGTATCCGGCACCCCGAAACCCTATTCCAATTAGTAAGGCCCCTATGCTAAACCCTTGTAGTATCCCTTAAAGGAACCACCCTATTCTAATCATTAATAAGGCCCCTACAGTAACCGTGATTCAGCCGACTCGCAAACGAATCCAACCCAGCTCTCAGCCGCTGAGGCCAGTCAGGTCCTCAGGGACCACAAGAACTCAATAGGAGTTCAGCATTGATGGGCGTAGTATAGGGGCCTCGACTATTCGCTTTTGCTATTGTAACTACCTATTTTGATTATTAAGGCCTCTAGAATAGGAGTTCAGCATTGGCGGGCTTTCATTTGCTAGCTATACTACTTTAAACTGCCTGTTCTATGCATTAAGGCATCTATAGTAGAAGTTCAGCATTGACAGGTGTAGTATAGGGGCCTTTATAATTACCAGTACTATTTTGGGGGTCCCTTACTACACGTATAGCAATGACGGGCTTACTTTACTAGCTATACTGTTCTATTTACCTCGTCTATTTATTAAGGCCTCTAAAATAGGAGTTCAGCATTGATAGGCTTACTGTCGGGGCATCACTAATTACATTTTTTCTATTTTGGCGGTTCCTTGTTATAACTATAGTATAATATATCCAAAAACCATATTCTAATGATTAAGGCACGTAAATGACAGCTCCCACAAGGGTGCTTTACAGGAACAAACAGAGGTTCTGAGTACCTGGCAGTCGGGTGCCTCAGCTGGCAGAGTTCAGGGAGGGTTTGGGCTTTTGAGTTTAAGGTTGAAGCTATTTGGACATCAGCCCCTGCGAGCGTCCGATCTTGACAAACTCAGAAGCTAGTATCGATTCGTTGTCTTCCCTTGTCGCCTCGTCAATGCCACTGATTGTTTGCACTGTGCCATAGAATATGGCATAGTTGGTTCACCTGCTGTCATGCAGATGTCTGATGATGTCCGGGTTGGGCCTCGGCAGAACTACAAAGTAGCACACTCGAGATGCCGAGATGCCAGTTGGACTGCGCCCACATTGCTACTCATGCTCTTGGTAAGTTGCATTCTGTCGAGCAGAAAGAAGAGTCGTGAACATTGAACTGGAGTATATGCTGCTTCCTAGTAAAGAGACATACATGATACAAAGCAACCATCAATGCACTTTCAGTGCTGCCGTGATGACCTGACGGGTTTCCTTAAGAGCGTGTGTATGTGCGTGCAAGGGCTCGGTTGTTTGGACCGTCTCCAATGCTTGGATCGGTTTCTCAGGTTACAGCTTGAGTTTCGGCTGGCCCAACCTGACACCACCCTTCCGCAAAGCTGTGGAACCGCCGATGGTGATGCAAATTAAAAGCTTGCCTGCACATGTTCTAAGACTAAGATGCCGCCTGCACACAACACGATTCGGACATCTTCTCTAGAGTCGGCTGTTCGACGTGCGCGACGATTGTTCCAACTGTGCTGACAGCCTGGGAACAGATCCTCAGCCCTGTTTCCCGCACCTTCCAGGGGTTGTCATGAGGGCCCTTCTCTCGGTAGCGACTTTTACACGAACACGTGACATGAGCAAGACTCACTCGCCCAAGCTTCCTCGGCTTTTGGCTAAAGCTGCGCCAGATCATCTTATGTGAGTGCAGGGGTCATGGGTGTCTTTGGAACACCAGGGCAGGCAGCACAGCGCCGAAGCATTCTGACGGCCACGGGTTGTGCCAGAAACCTTCAGACTGCACCCTCAAAGCATCCCTGGCGTCGCGGAAGCCAATACTTAATACCGCAGTGCGTGGCCGAGCCCTCCAGAGACTCTGCAGCTGGGTGCTCAGGATCAGGGAGGGGAGTAATATCTAAAGGGAATACCCCGGCAAAGGCTACACTCTTGGGGGCCACTGTGCGGATCGCTTTCTGCGTCTAATTCTTGAGGCGGTTCGAACGGTATCGACTACAGTGGGCAGTGTAATATAGGGGGCTTAATAATTGCCTACACTATTTTGGGTATAAGGGGCCCCAAAACCCTATTCTAATTATTGAGGCCCCTATATTACAGTGGGCAGTGTACCACCTGAAGATAAAACGTATCTTCAAGTCTCGGACAGCAGTAAATACAGGACTAAGGCATGAAGCTTAAACTCTAAGACGGCCACAGCGACTGGCTCAGGGTGTTGAATCGCTTCAAGCTTTCCGTTCTTGCCTTCAGAGATTCCGGGCGAGATGCTGCAAGTCCGGATGATATCTGGCGAGAACATGGGCATACCTGCCCACGAAGTACACGATGTGGGGAGTTTGAAGCGACATTTGAATCTGCTCCGTGGGTTTCCGCTTGGCTTTAGGCAGAGGTTCCTCCGAGATGGAGAGATTTTGGAAGATGCTGTCAAGCTGGATTCACCGATGGACCTGGATCTCGTTCTACTGCAATTCGTCGAAGTTTCGAAAGAGCAGGTGGACGAGTTAGTATATGCCGCGACACATGGCGATATAGCCACAATTGAGTCCAATCTGCGGCTGCCCCAAGACCCAGATTCGCGTACAGCAAATGACATCACGGCCTTGATGATGGCATCTAACGAAGGGCATGCCGAAATCGTCAGCTTGCTGCTGATGGCCGGTGCCGACACAAACCTTGTAGAAATCACTGGCTGCACAGCTTTGATAGCAGCATCGAATGCAGGGCATGTCGAAGTTGTGCGCTTGCTGCTTGATGCCGGCGCGAAGAAGGATGTGGTAGACAAGAGTGGCATGACGGCCTTTATGATGGCATGTAATGAAGGTCATGCCGCTGTCGCGAGCTTGCTTCTGGATGCCGGAGCAAACAGCAATATGGCAACCCCCACGGGCAACACCGCTCTGATGCGCGCATGCTTTCGAGGTGATGTTGACATCGTGAATTTGCTGCTGGAGGACGGGGTCGACAAGGATGCAAAAGACACCACCGGCTGCACAGCTTTGATGATCGCAGCTTATGGCGGACACATCGAAGTGGTGAGCTTGCTGCTGAAAGCCGGCGCCAACAAGGATCTCGCAAGCTACAACGGCTCCACAGCCTTGATGAAAGCATCGAGTGCATGTCATTCCGAAGTCGTGAGCTTGCTGCAGGACAGCACGTCCGAGACAACAACTGAACCTTCCTATTTCTGAACTTCCGTAGCGTGACGCAGAAGAGAACTTTAGCTGAAGCCTCCATGCCAACTGCCACGCTTTGGCGGAAAAGGCTTTGGGTGACTCAGACCTGTTGTCGCAGGCTGGTCATTTGGAGTTCAACAACGGGGTCTGTTTCGTGAGCTTAGCTTGGAAGCCTCACTTGCCAACAGCTCAGTTCACCTTCTCATTTCGTTAACTGGCAATAGAACTGAAGCGTAGCCTTGCTGATACCATGCTTACCATGTCACTCAAGGATTGAACCTTTTGAACCCCTCCACCCCCCGATCGTCAGAGAGTTAGAAGACCCCAATGCCTTGAAGCTGGAGAAGCCCTCAGCCCCCGAAGGGAATGGTTCAGGGATGAAGAGCAAGCAAAAGCGGTTGAAAGTCTCTACTCGAAGAAGCTCCCCCAAAGGCAATGGCCCAGCCATTTGGAGGCTATGGCGGCTCCTGCTATGGCAACGCCATGCGTGGGACTGAGAACTGAAGGATTGGAACAGGGTTGGACGGCGTCTCTGCGTTCCAGAAAGCAAGGAACCCGAACGTAGACCCTACTCCCAAATGAGGGGTACTTCTTCAAGTCCCCTAAACCCTATAAACCCTATTAAATAAGGCACTTTTCAAGTCTTCAGCCTCAAGTTAATTTTTCAAGAAATCCTAGGACCCAGAGTAGGCCCTTATTCCCTTTTTTATGGTTTAGGTTACCTTATAACCCCCTTTAACCAAAAAAGGGCACCCTTTTTATTCCTAGGTTACTCTTAGGTCTAGAATCCCATACGATTCTGTGCCAGCCGACTGATCGCTAGGATTCCAAAGCTCCTGATGCACAGCTGCAGTAGTAATGGGACCAATGCTAGTACCCAGCGAGCCCAATACCCCGCATTTAAGGAATATAACTTAAATCAATGCTATATACCTTAATCAACGGGTATTGAATTTATTGGGTTCTCTGGGAATGCTAGTACTAATACTACTGACTACCGTAGAAATACGAATACTCAGAATACTAATAATGATGCCGATGGCAGTTACCTCCCCGAAGCGACTCTGGTATACAAAGTTACTATAAGTTTACAAGAATGATCAAGCGAAGGAACCCCAGGTGCGAGAGCCCATCGTTTGAAAGAGGAAAGACGAGAAATCCTCTTCTAAAGCTTCCCAGAGTGCCCAATACCCCCTTAACTAACAATCTAAGGGTATATTCCTTAGTTGGGGCTTCATCTGGTTCATATGGTTTAAGAATTATACTCCTCAATTTAGGGACATTGGGCTCTCTGGCTTCATGGGACTTCATAAGTTAGCGACAGCGTCGTCTCCAGACGTCAGCAGGATGGATCCTCAGAGTTGGAACGTGTCCCACTGAACCCTCGGCGCACGGAGAAGCCTTCAAAACCGAAATCCCCCTCCCAGAGAGCTCAACCCCCCACCCCCAATTAGGGAATATAGCTTAAATCAGATTAAGCCCCTAATGGTTTAAGGTATATACCCTAATTACGGCGTAGTGGGCTCTCTGGGCTTCTATGAACCAGAGGATCCTAAACCCAAACTCTAGAAGATACCCCTGCAACCCGAAACCCCTCAAAATCCCACGGACGGGGTTCCCACATACCCGATACAAATCCACAATCCCATGGTTCGGGTTCCCTCACACCCTAATGTAGGAACCTGATTAAGAAACCTTGGGCCTTTATTAAGGGCTCCTTGTATGAATCCTACTATTTTGGGGTTATAGGCCCAGGGTTTCTTAATGAGGTTGCTACATCCCGGACCCCCGGGAGGATCCAAAAAGTAGATCATTTAATGGGGGTTCCTCTAAAGTAACCTTAGTAGTATAGGGCCCCAGATCAGGGGATCTACTTTCTAGACCCTAAACCCTAAACCCCTAAACCCCTAAAACCCTAAACCCCTAAAACCCTCCCGGGGGTCTGGGATTATGTTAACCCCCTGAAGCAGTGATTTCGAGGCCCGGGCCTGCGCCGCAGGTGGCGGCTGGGCTTTGGGGCTTTCCTGGTATACTCTTTATAGGAGTTTCCGAAAATAAGGGGTACCTTAGGAGGTATTACAGGGCTCCTTTAAAGGGCTCCAAAAGGGTTTTGGAGTTTCCGAGACTATGGGGTACCTTATTTTGGTGTCCTGATAATAAGGATCCTACTATTTAGGCTACTATATTAGGGTCCCCCATGTTCGGAAACTCCCATTTTTTGGGGCCCTTTATAATTAGAGTAGGGCTCCTAAAAAGGATTCCTTGAAGGGATACTAGAAGGGTTCTGCAAGGGTACTATAATGCAGGGGCATACATACTTTTAATTACCAGTACTATTCTGCGGGTTGCTTAATTATTTATAGTTTAATGGACACCAGAACCCTATTCTAAAAATTACGGCCCCTAGGTCAATTTGGCACACTTTGTACTTCCCTCATCGGTTTTAGACAGAGCCCTGGTTATAACTAAGTTTGGAGACTGTTGAAATCGACACCGAGTATAGGGGTTGTGCTAGGGGCATTTTAGGCTGGAGCTTCAGAGAGAGAGGAAGGCCTCGAAATAATTAGTACTCCTATGTCTTGTGTGATAGTCCTTTCGTAGCTATGCCATAGCATACCTGTGCCTCAAGGCTTTGCGAAATTGGTTCTAAGGGTGTAGGTCTGCGACGCTCCTGACCTGCGCCAGCTCAATGCAAAGTCAACGGGGGTCTCGATTCTGTAGCAAGAGAAGCAGATCCCCAAAACCCTATAATAGGGGCCCAACTTATCAGGAGAAGGTTTGGGTGAAGATTACTGTAAGACAAGAAGTATATAGGGACTACGAGAGGGATCAACTACTAATTGTCAAGCCGCGTCCAGGTGTGAGGGCAAGCCTGAAGCCTGAGGTGGGGCCGATGAAAAGGCTGTGCACCCCCATCGCTCTGATGTCGAAAATGATGATTGTGCTGTAATCATCTCAACAGTCCATTATGCTCGCTCCACCAGAAAAGTGCTTCGATGCCTATTACACGGCACTGAAGTGCTGCAATGCTGCCGATTCCTTTTGGACGCAGCTCTGCTGGCAGGGTCAGTGGCAGAGCGTGAACTGCTGTAACAGCTGGGCACTGCAAGCTCGGGATCATCTGCAGAAGAAGCTGAGGCAAGCCAAGTTGTCCAAGGGCCCTGTCGCAAGCGCTTTCGACTTGTCCGAATTTTCCATCATGGGGATGTCGGACACAGCGACGACATGGGTGGTGACGGATGCAGATCTGCTGGCACGAGAGTCGTTTCAGCTGGGACATCGACAGCTTCCGGATCGGTGTTCTCATGAAGCATTGCGTGAAGACGAAGAGTCAGCAGCGATTCACCTGTGGGATATGCTTGGCCACCGACGCACAGGACGCCTCCTGAATATCGGTGCGGGTAGCTGGCGCGATCCTCTCTGGGCGATTGCACTGCACAGGAATGTCACGGGCCTGTTCGTTGACCCGGTGGGCCCGCCCAAAGATATGCCGCCGCTGAAAGGCATACGCTTTGTCAGTGAGTTTGTCCGACCCCACAACATGCCCAGGTTGCTACGTAGTGCGGGGTTCAGAAGCAGGCCAGGCTTTCCTGTACCTATCGACTTCATGAAGGTGGATGTCGACTCCTGTGATTGTGTCCTCGCATCCATCGGATTGCAGTTCGTTCGCCCAAGCATCATTATCATGGAGATAAACTGGAGCTTGCCTCCACCGCTGAGGTTTGTTCGGCAATGTCATGACGACTGGAGTCGCATGTGGCAGTATTGGATGCGTGTTGGGTTCTCACTCTCGACACACGGCTGCTCGCTGTCGGGTGCCCTCGCTGAATTAACGAAATTTGGGTATTCCTTATTCCGCGTGGCCGGCCACGTCAACGCCTTCTTCGTCCATCGCGATGTTGCCGCTTCGCTGGGCGGGGCTGAGGTCGACGAGGTTTCCTGCTTCAACCAAGCATGGCAGGAGAGCTCCGTCACCCGCTATGTGCACTGGAGACTCATCCACGACTGGCGTACCGGCTCTGTAGTCGATGCGTTGAACCACGTCTGGGGCAATTTTACTTCCTACGATTCCATCTTCAACATCTCCCATATACCTTTTGCATTGGCTGTATGAGATCTCTGTAGAAAGATCCAAGAATCGGTCTGTGCAAAAAGAAGTCTCTCAGCGACTTACTCTAATCCCGAATTTATGAAGAAGCCGAGACACACACGCGAGAGCTAGATCTACGACAACACACACACACAGAGACAGGACTGAAGGCCAAACCCTCTTCGCTAAACCTCCAACCCATATGCCTCACCTGGATTGTCCGAGTGTGAGCGCCCCTAAACCAATGTGGACTTTCCACCCCTGCGCAAGAAGCTCCATGAACCCAAAACCCAATCAAAAGCCCTGCTTCCATTGCAGGGTATGCCTGGGGCCCCGGGCGGCGGCCCTCCAATGCAGGCATCTGCCGAGATGCCGACCAGCCTGTCGGTTCCTCTACATGGGAGTTTCCGAAAATTAGGGGACCTTATTTTGGGGTCCTTATAGTAAGGATCCTACTATTTAGGGTACTAGGGTCCCTTGTTTTCGGAAACTACCACCTCTGCTTGGAGATGGATGGTATGCTAAGGTATACTATACTCTTGTATACCGTAGTGTAGTATAGTGTGTTACAGTTACAGTATATTCTAGCACAGTATATGGTACTATACTGTCTCATTCTCTACTGCTGTTGCTTGCTACGGTGATTATTACAAGCCGCACGGCTTCCCGCAATCGGCTCAGGGGTTTGGTAGGAAGGGATCCAAAAGCCCTCACCACCCCAAATCCTAAACAGCCCTAAATTCTAGACCTTCAAATCCTTCCAAGCCCCAAACTCGGAAACACTCAACTCCCAGACCCCAGCACCTAAACGCTAAAGCTTTGGCTAACTCCGAGTTGCGAGAGCGTAAATCCTAAACCCTGGAACACTAAACCCAGAGACCCGATCGTTTTGAAGCTTGGAAGCTTGAGCTTTCAAACGGTAAACTAGGTAGGGCTTTGGGACAATTCATATTGGCGCCTGTTGGGCTTAAGAGGATCTTACCTACTAATATTTTCAAAGCGGCTTTTACAGAAGAAAGCACTTCGTATAACCAAGCTGCGGAGTTCTTGAGGGATCAAGACCTGCAGGGCTTTCCTGGCTTCCCACCGCCGATGCAGGCGGCTCATGTATTCGGAGTGGGTGTGGAGGCGTTTTCATGGGTTTTTTTCTAATCAAGGTGGTTTGGGGTTGACGATGCACCAGACCCTAAACTCCTAACCCCGCTTAAGCCTAAAGCCAGACACTAAACTCCTAAACCCCCCAAGACACTAAACTCCTAAACCGCCCTTAAACCCAAACCCCTTAAACCCCTAACCCCCCCTTAAACCCTGAACCCTCGTGTAGTGGCCGGGGGTAACCAGGAGCAGCTGAGCTGGTTCAGGAAACCGCACTCCGACCCCGAACTGTCCCCGATGTGGGGTTCAAAGCTTCGGGCTCGGTGGCGGATATTAGGTTTAGGGGTTTGGGCTTTCCGGGTTTAGGGGTTCAGGGCTTTCAGGGTTTAGGGCTTTAGGGGTTTAGGGCTTTGGGGGTTTAGCGCTTTAGGGTTCAGGGGTTTAAGGTTTTGAGCTCAATAGCTTCTTGGCATCGACTCGCCCCAAAAGCAAAAGTCAGGGCGTCATCAAAAGAAACAGAGGCACTCGCAAGGAATCTCGACATGTCCAGGTTGCGTAGGCTTGATGCAATGAATGGCCTGATCCTCAATGACATGAAAGCCAGACCTCCTCGCCCCCCTCCAATCCATCCTAAACCCCCAGACCGCGAAGTTGTAAGAAAACTTGAAATCCCAATCATAATCCCGAACATACAAGCCGCTTGTTCGTAGTCTGTTGCCAGTGTATCAGCACACTGTACTTCCAGAAATCCTGGTTCGCTTGCTTAGACCCCATTCTGAACCAAGCCAAAAAGCAGTTCGCGCAGGGCATGCCCGGTGGAGGATGCCCACCCCACATGCAGGAGCCGACCCGGGGGACGTGGTTGGAAATTCTTGCCACAGGGGATATTGGTTCAGAGTTGAGAGCCAATGAGGCCACTACGACTTGTTAGAGAGGGGCCTAAACGCTAAACCCTACTCCCAACTCCAGAGTAGGCATGTGCTGTTTGCTAGCCACTGCACACCACAAGAGTCTAAGAGAGGTGTTTAAGTTTCTTAGTACCAACGGTTCGTTGAGTTCCCTAGCAACCTTTTGCCTCTTTTTTTATTTGGAGCAGGCCGCAAATCAGCAGTTCTCATCGAGCATGTGTACGGAATGTAAGACTTGCTTTGCAGAGCTACCTCGGATGCGAAGTTCACTCGTTTCGTAGAGACATCCACAGCTCTGCCTCTAATGGTTTCAGGTATATTCCTTAATTAAGGGGTATTGGGCTCTCTGTGAAATACCTCAACAAAAAGAGATCCAGGGATGATCGTGCGCACTTGGAGGTTTATGGGTAGTTATAAGTAGGGTTAGAAGGGTAACGATACTTATAACCCATATTGGGGGACTTATAACCCTACTTAGAACTACCCATGAAGCTCCAAGTATCGTGCGCAGGGGCCAGTAAAAGCAGCATCGCCTTGTAGCCAAGAGGCGGGCTGCGCCGGCGGCTGCGCTGGCGGCTGCCCCCCTCCACCCCTGCAGACCCAGGCTTTCGGGTTTCCTGGCCGGGCGAGCTCCAATCAAGCCCCTAAACCTTGAACCTGTGTGAAGTTGGGGGTGAAAGTTTGAGGCAATAGTTTCGAGTCCTTTTCTTAGGGTTCAGAAAAGTATCGAACCTCTAGCACCAAAACCTGACAAAGCACAGGCACCCAGAAGATGTCTGTTGGCTTTGGGTTTAGGGTTTGTCCGGAACAGAGGCTGTTTAGTCAAGATGTTGGACCTTTTGCTGGCGTGGTGCTTACTGCAATTCGAGAGTAACGACTTCTGGGACCTTGAGCCTTTGGGTTCCTTACAACCCCCCTTGGGCCTAAAGCAAGCCTGCACCTGCAAGTTAATACCTTATTCCTTCTGGCTTGAAGTCTTTGGACCGTGACCAGGGTATGCCGGGGGGCCGCCCTCCACCAATGCAGGCTGTCTTCTACGGGATCGTTATAACAAGGATCTTACGGGCTAGGGAATTTAGGATCGATGTTGAGGTCCTTCATTTTCTGGGTGTGTAATGCCATGGACTTGCCGGACCGGGTGCCAGACTTTCGTTGCCTTCGAGCCAGAGTTGTTGTGATGCGACGCAGCCTTCGATGTCGCACCGTGCCAGCCTGCCAAATGCCGAGGTGAGTCAGACAGAGGGACATACAGAGCACAGGGCTCGCAGTGCGGCTGATGCGAAGACGAGCACGGAGACTACAAGACCATAAGTCTGTAGGACCAGCAGAATTTCCGTGTCAACAGAGCTTCCAACTAATCTCGCTGCTGCCAGGGCATGCCTGGGGCCTCGCCATGCGGGCCGCCATGCGGGTCGCCCGGGCCCGGGGCATGGCAGGCAAGAAGCATCAACATGTGGGTGGTTGTCAAAATGATGGTCCCTTTCTAGGTCCCTATTTTCATACGGCACCTAGTATATAGGGTGCCCAAAAAGGGACCAGAATTTTGACAACCACCCATGTCGGGGTTTCCATTGCCACCTGGGCTTGACTGTAACCGTGGCCGGTGGACTTGAACACTTACATACATCCCAAGAGACTGCAGCTGTCACATAGAAACGAAGTGCTGCTGGAATCGATGACATAAGGACAACCCAGAGCTGCCTGCTTCGTGACCATGCGCACACCAGTGCTGCCAGGGTATGCCGGGGCCGTCGCCAGGGCCGTGCGGACCTTCTGGGCCAGCGGCGTGGCAGGCGAACATTCTGCGCACTGCCCGGCGTGAATCCACATACATCGAACCAACACCCCCAGAAGCTTCTGATGCAGGTGCTATATGCCAATCAATCAGCTGCGAAGCTCGAAACTGCAAGAGAGAAACCTAAGATCCCGAAGCTGCAAACCCTGAGCCTAAACGTATAGCAAAGCCACGCACCAGAACGCTAAAACCCCAGACAACCCAAACACCCAAAATCCCCCGAGCTCCAGATTAGTAGCTCCTTCACCCCCTTTGGCCTAGGCCCTCAAGCTCTTAACCCTCGAACCGAAGCTATGAAATCTTAGCTCTTTCAACTGTTCAACCAAGACTCCCTGCAATGCGGGCCTCGTCCTTGCTAGGTAGGAGGAAAAATGCCTTCTGGGGTTCAGGAGCCGAGGGGCCGCCTCAATGACATGGGAGTTTCCGATACTTAGGGGTACCTTATTTTAGGGTCCTCATAATAAGGATCCTACTATTCAGGGTACTATATTAGGGTCCCCTATTTTCGGAAACTCCCACATAGAAGCCTGAAGAATTACAGGTTTCACATTTGGGGCTACTGTAAGGGATCTATAAGGTTTCCATAGGGGCCGTGGGTTTAGGGTCGGAAGAATTACCAGTACGCTTTGCTAGAGTTGTTTGTCAGTAGTTCTATCAAGAGTATACGTCATAACCCGTTCTACTTACTAAGGTACCTGTATTTGCTGGCATAGAACAGTTTTGCGGTGCAGTACTACCTGGGATATTGTTATTGATTATCAAGGCCCCTCTATTGATGGAAGAGGATAAGGGTTTATGGGCAGTGATGGTCAGGATGTACAGGGGTCTTGTGTATGGTTTCAGAACCGGTTTAGGGTTTGGGCGGGCGTATCGTAAGCCTGCTTCTTCTAAGCATTTTCAGCACCTGAACAGCAGGATCACTGTTATTAGCCCCGTTGAAGCAGTGCCTTGTCAAAGTTTTACAGATTACTAACACTATTACTATTACTATTAATATTACTATTTGTACTATTATTAATTATCATATTATTATGTGTACTAACAGCACTGCAAGACTCATCCGCCAGACTTCCGGCTCTTAGAGTTTGTTACGTATGTGTTTGGGCTGGGGTTGCTTTGGAACTGTGGTTCTCTTGCCGATTCTGGCAGCACTTTTCTGCAGTAGGCATAGAAGCTAGAAGTTTTGTGGATCTACAACCGCCTGCCGTGTGTTTGTTTGTTTGCGTCTGAATTTATGTAGCCATGCTTGCATATATAGTGAAACCCGACGAAGCTTCCTGTTCTTCAGAATCACGTGAGCTCTCTTGGTCAGGGCTCCAACGGATGGGGCTGCATGCAGCAAAGCTACGAAGGCCCTGCCTCCGGGCTATGCTTTTTCTGCCTCCTCTTGGATACCCTTGCGGGAACTACGCATTTAAGTTTTGGGTGAGTCTAGCGTTTAGGGTAGTAGTTCCTTCCTTGCTGTGACGACACGATTACCGACCATTGGCTCTTAGGGCTAACACTCGGCGTCGGGGGCTTTGCAGACGGATCAGCCATGACTCATTGGCAGCAGCCTCCATAGCAGTCACCCTTAAGTCAGCCGAGCCCCTGTGACTCCAATATCATGCCCTTAGCTCCAAGCTCTACGCTCCGAATGGGCCTGTAAATAACTATATAGACTGTAAGTATAGTTACCGTATTTATAACCCCAGTTACTAAGTCCAATGATCCCTTAAGTAAACCTTACCGGAAAACTGTCTGAAGCCCTTCAGAAGAACCCAGCCCCCAAGTTTTTGTGATTTCTGTCGCCATGGCCGCCTTGGCTCCACCAGTGCTATCTTGGCAGCCGGGGTTTCTGGGCCATGTTCCCGGGTTCAGGGATGTGGGGTTTAAGCAACTTCTCCGACGGTTCTGTCGTTCCCTGAGTCGACGGTGCACAGGAGGTGCAAGCTTCTTTTTTCCGGATTCTAACCTTGTTGAACCTCACTTCCAGGGTTTGCGATACACTGCACTTCTAACACGGAAAAAGTCATGCCACGTTGCTTGGAACGAAAAACCGAGAAGGGGCGAAGACAGCAGTAGTAATCTTCAGTGAAAGGACATAAACAAATCAGGAATGACACTACCAGAAGCAGTGCTGTTCACGGCAACGAGAAGAACTGCAATGGTCGACGTCGTAAGGTGTGTTGCTCGCACGAACTGGGAACAGTTTTCTCTCGCCGAGGCTTCCGACAGCTGGTCAAGGTCATCGAGAACCTAGTGTGTGCTGGCCTGATCGAATTCATTTGCAGGGCTGTCCCCGGTTGAGGTTCGGCTTCCCTTGCTAAGCCGCGGAAGTGGGGATGCTTCAGACAGACAACGGTCAGTTTTCGACAAGACCTTTCCACGGAAAGGCGGTGGAAATTTTTTAGTTTGGTTCAGGCCTAGCTGCCAAGTCATTGTAGAATTCCTAGCAAACCAGTGGGCCTGTTTTTGGTTGGTTTGTAACCTTGTCAGTATGCGACAGTCTGTGGAGAGTTAGTTGTTTCACGCCGACCGACACCTATGAAACCCCGCCTGGGTTGACCGAGTTGTGAGAGCGTAAACCTGCAACCGCCAGGCTACGTAAACACCAAGGCAGTTCGTGCTTCGGTTAGACTGATATAAACCCGTTGCTGTGCGATGGTAAGCTAGAGGTAATCTGGAATGCAAGGTGCCTGATCGCAAGAAAAGGATCCCCGGTCTGTGTCGTCCTGAATCCTTGCCTGGCAGCGCCAAGTCTGCGAGTCGACGCCGTATCCTCACGAAGAACGCTGCTTTGCAAAATCAATGTTTGAGCCCGAAGCTCACAATCACGACGATTCCGATAACGGGGAGACGTTCTGATGATGCTCACGCATTCATGATTGTGACCTTGCTCCAACATGTGACAGCAGATGACGACCACGACAGGCGATAAGCACCGTACTCATGGAGCTCTATGGCTCCAAGAAAAAATCTCGCAGTTGCGTTTCACAAGAACAGGGATCTCACGGCTCCAGGTCGAAGAAACTGGCTTTCTGTTTCGCATGAAGGGCCTTGCTCCAATGAGGTACAGTCTCGACGGCCTCTGCGAAATGCGCTGCTCGCTTATGCGGCACCTGCGGCTTTGATTCTTTTCCTTCCTCGGAGGCCTCTCACTCCGGCGAAGGATTGATTCAAGATCTCTGAACACAGAACTTGATATGGGTGGTTGTCAAGGTTAGGGACACTTTTTGGGTCCTTATCATAATACGGCACTTAATATTTAGGGTACCCGAAAAGGGACCACAATTTTGACAACTACCCATATGCTTCCGTTTGAAGGCTTCGGTGCTGGGACCTGAACCCAATCCTCAAAGAAGCGCACATGCATTCCCACCGTCCGGGACCAAAACGGAAGGCTCTCAAAGCGCGCAAAGAGCCCGAGCAGGTAATCAATCCCAGGTGCTCGGTTCGAAGATTGTATTTAGAGTTAACGGTAGCATCAGTGAGCCTCAGACGGTTGTTACGCACTGCAGCAGCGCACCCTAAAACGTTGCTTGGTGCTGGGGCTTGTTGTGACTCATTCCCACATAGCTTCAGTCTCACTCAGCAGACCTCGAACCATATGCCTCGCCTGGATTTTGCGAGTGTGAGCACCGGAACCGCAACGGTGAGCCACTTGCAGGACTACGGGGCTGAGCCTCGAAAGAGCAAAGATGGACGAGTTGGGCTGAGAGTCTAGCACGTGGGCCGTAGTAACTAAAACCGTGTTTTTCCTGGAGGGGGTATGTTATACTGACAATCTCGGGGATTTCAAGGGGTGAAAATGGGTTGCTCGACTTCCTCCCAGTGCGATCCAAGTTGGGCGACGCTGTTGTGTCCAAGGATTCACGTTGTTCCCGCTCATCTCTGCCAAGACACCGTATAGTCGCAAAGCAAAGTCGCTGTAGAGAGGAAGTTTTCAGGCAACTTTCTTAATCTTTTCCCACTTCTTGTACATCTCGGTCTCGCTCTCACAAACAACGTCCGTGGCTTTCAAGAAACTCCCGAGCTCGCTCAAGGCATACACTTCTTTGCAAATAAGTCGTTTCTTCATCCTTTTTGGCTTATTCCTTCTTTGTCGCTGTTCTGAGGATGGTTACAAATATTTTGATGCGATGCACAAAGCAGGGCCGTTAGCAAAACAAAGTCCCTTTGCAGATCGTTCGGAGAGATTCGTCTGCCTGTGAAGATTCAGTCCAAGCCGTTTTCATCAAGCTTTGGGGTTTAGGACGATAAGCCTTTACAGGGGTTCCCCCATACCCCGTGATTCTGCCTGTTGTAACAGGCACTCGCGACAGTCCCGAGCATATCGAAGCCAACGGCGAAGCTCTGGCGAAGCTGGAAAAGGCGGGTGGCCCCTGGAGTATACTGCGAAAGAACAAAAGGATTACAGGGTTTGTGGTTTAGAGGCTTGCTCTTCTAGATTTCCTTCAGTGCAAGACTTCATTCATGGATCCTGCTCCTGCGCATGTCTGCGTAATGGGTCTTGTTAGAAGCAAGTAAAGCCCTTTCCGAGCCGGAACCTATTCCGTCAGGATGCAAGGCGCACTCAGGGTTCAATGGCCAGCAAGCTACGGGCTACAAATCAAAAATGTAGCTCCCTTGGGACCTTCCGAGGGATGAGGACCCGAAAGCTCACCTCCCTTAGCCCCAAACCCTTCTTTGCCGAGGCCCTTCACTCACTGCTACCCTGCAAGAGCTGCCGATCCTCAAAGAGGTCAAGCTCCCCTCTCTCAAGGCCTGCTTCGAGGTTCATGGGCAGTTCTAAGTGGGGTTATAAGTCCCCTAATATGGGTTATAAGTATAGTTACCCTACTTATAACCCTACTTATAACTACCCATGAACTTCCAAGTGGGTACTTTGGTTATAAGTCCCCTAATATGGGTAATAAGGATAGTTACCCTACTTATAACCCCCCGTGAACTTCCAAGTGGGTACTTTGCATGGAAAGAGCTTAGCACTCGGCTTTTCCGAGTGCGAGTGTCAAACACACGGTACGGGTTCACAGCGCCTGCTTGATGGTGGCTCAACGACTAGGCCTAGGAACATGTTCAAGTTGTTGAAGTGTTGGGCTATCCACAACACAGATGTTCTCGGAGGGGCCCCTTAGCTCAGTAAATCCTGACTGGTTCGCTGAGCCCAAAAGTTGCGAGAAACTGGAACTTCAAAGAGATTGGGAAGACTGAATGTGTCCCAATCCAGGGCAGTAGCAGTAGCAGTAGTAGTAGTAGCAGCAGTAGTAGTAGCAGTAGTAGTAGTAGTAGTAGCAGCAGGAGTAGTAGTAGTAGTAGCAGTAGTAGTAGTAGTAGTAGCAGCAGGAGTAGTAGTAGTAGTAGCAGTAGTAGTAGTAGTAGTAGTAGTAGTGGTAGTAGTGGTAGTAGTAGTGGTAGTAGTAGTACTAGAAGCAGCAGCAGCAGCAGCAGTAGTGAACAACACTGAAACAGACCAGACTTGTTGGCCAAGCAAATTAGAGTCCAAGGAAGGATGAGTGATTGATGCTTAAGCAGAGGCGGTCTAGAAGGGAAGGTCTTAGCTACAAGTGTTTCCGCTGGCGGATGTGCGAAAATCAGGACCTTCAAGCTGCGGCTGCGGATGCCAGCATCAGCGGGACACTGTCCAAGTACTTGGACCACTTCAGCCGCGGTTGGCAGGCAAACAGGGGGTCTCGGGCAGAACGGCAGGGAGCACCATCCTAAAGTCAAGCAACAAATCTTCAGCCTCACATGTTAGGCTTCATGCTAATCAGCTATTCCACGTGGGGATTTGTTCAGTCAGTCGCCGAAACCAAATGCGAGATATGCTACCCCATGCCAGAGCCGCTGCTTGAAAATCAAAAAGTGAGTGGCTGACGGTGTTTGGGATCAAAGGCACCCGGGCTCAAGCTCTCCCCCTGAGCCCAGAAGCAATCTCTGAATTAGAAACCTCTAGGTTGGATTTTGGGACATTTTTTTTATTTTCCTTATTTGGGTTTGTAAGGGACCCTATATATAGATATTTTTCAGGGTGTTTAAAGGCCAACCCAAACCTCTGCGGCAAACTAAGTCGCCCCGGAGCGACGACCAGCCCGAGCCCAGCATGGTCTTAGACCGAGGCAGATTCCCCGAAAACCTGAACCGACAGGTTTTCCAAAGCAGGTTCTTGTAATGTAGGACCTGATTAAGAAACCCTGTGCCTATAACCCCAGAATAGTAGGGTTCATATAAGGAACCCTAATAAAGGCACAAGGTTTCTTAATCAGGTTCCTACATTAAACTCTGAACCTCAAGACTTGAGAAAGAGACTCCTCCGGATCACAGGTCTCCCAGAATCCCACTAAGACCAGCAGCATATATGGGAGTTCTACTAAGTAGGTTTTTATAAGTAGGGTAACTATACTTATAACCCCCAACTGGGAGTTCTACTAAGTAGTGTTATAAGTAGGGTAACTATACTTATAACCCCCCTTACAAGTGTCCACTGAAGCTTCAAGTAGTAGCAAGCGCTGCAAGGACCTGGGATCGGTCACAGAGCGACTCCGACGCCTGAGCTGCACTTTTCATGCGCGCGGGAAGCGTCGGACTTGTGTTTTTGGGCGTGCGGGGCTCACTTCTTGGGCAGTTTCTACTGGTATCCCACATTGTATCAACGAGTACAGCAGAAGCACGAGCTGGTTGCCAAAAAGCTTCACATACATATGCGAAGCTTCTCGAAACCACACATCTGACATTCTTCAAAACCGGCTTGCTTCGGGAAGCCCGAATGTACGCTTCGCCTATACTTGGAGGTTCGTGCAAGAACCGCCAAGTAGAAGTGGGGTCCCCTTGAGGTGCTGCATCAAGCACCCCTTCCTGAGGAAGCTGCAAAGTCCGAGATCCCCTTGCGCAAACCCGAGCATCCAGCCCAAGAGACCAAATTCTACGTAACCCCTAAACCCTAAACCCCATCCCCTGAAACCTCAGAGCTCTAAGGAGTGAGACCCCAAAGCCCAAGCACTGAAACCCCCATTAGCGCCTTCAGCTACTGAGGACTCTCTGAGTTGAAGCAGATGCTCCTGTGATTCTGTTCAGAAGCACTGTTCGTGGGAGTTCTGGTGGTTTTCGAACGTTTGGGCTTTAGATTATTTTTGAGTTTTGGTGCTGTTCGCACTTTATTTTTGTGGTTTAGGAGGTGGTCCAATTGAAACAGACGCAGAAGGTAGGGAGTCCAACTTACTCCAACTTTGTGGATCCAGAAAATCGCCCCGAACTTAGATCTCGCTGGTAGTAGAATCCTGCAGCGGAGGTTGGACTTCAAGATACACGGATTAAAATTTAGTGATTTGTCGTAATAGCAATAATAGTAATAATCAAGAATCATAGTACTAGCAGAGGCTGGACTTCAAGATAGACCTCCAACTTCCGTCGTCCTTTGCCGCTCAGCAGCAAGAAGCTTTTCAGATTTGTGCCGTCGCGCTTAAAGCAACGGTTCCTTGCCGTATACGCTGCTTTAGCCTGCTCATCCTTGAGAGTTGATGCTCACATATTATTGCTATTACTGTGAGTATGACTATTATTGCTGTCATTACGAATCGTTTTTTCGATTAGCTTTATTCTAAGTAGTAGCAGTAGTAGTAGTAGTAGTCGTCGTCGTGTCAGTTTTATTACTACTAAAGTCCCAAGCTCTCAACCTGCAGGCTTCTTGTTTGCATAAGTATATATATATACATATATATGTATATGTATATATATATAGATATATATATATATATTTATATACATATACATGAATACTCGAGTCGCTTGTGTTCCATCAGGCACCCGACGTCTCTGGCGCCCGGCGACTCCTGGATGCGTGGCAGGCACGCAGAGAGATGAAGGGCATGCTGAGGGGAGAGTTACACAGGGCTCTCTCTCTCTCTCTCTCTCTCTCTCTCTGAAGTTGAAAACCACGTTGGATTCATCATTGGATAGCGTGACATTCCAGGTGAAAGGGTGGGCGCAGCAAGCTGTAGCGCCCAAGAGAGCGAATTTCCACAACAAGCTTCTTACTTCCCGGGCTGCATGCGGACTGCTGCTTTCGAAATCGAGTCACACACACCAACAACCCAAATTTTAGGAGCCGATGAGGCGGTGACCGCAGAGAAAACCTTTTCAGCATCTTTAAGGTCAAGGGAGCCACAGAGCGGGTCCCGTCTTTTCATACTCATTTCTGCTAAACACCCAAGCCGCTTGCTTTGTGTATCGGGTTTGAGCGGGGGTTCTGGGTGTGAGGCGTCCGGCCTGCACCAAGCCAAGGTCTCCACCCAGTGGCATGAAATACTGTAGAGCTCTGACGAATGAACTCGCATCTCTTAGTGAGGACTGCGCTAGACATCCCCCATCTTAAGGCCCTTGGTTGAATCTTGGCATAAAGAAGCAAGAGTCATGTATGAGTGATGCAGGATGGAGCAACTCGCTTCTGTTTCGGAGTTCGACGGCCAAGGGCTTCATCGCCCGAGCCCCTCAACCCATAAACCCGATAAGGGCTAGGGCTGTGTTGGGATGAGAGTTGAGGCTTCAGGTTTCGAGCTTCGGTGTTCAGATGTGATTGCCGCAGGACAGCCCACCGGAGAAGCCTCAACTCAGCCGCTACTGGCAGAGGCAATGCAGATGTATTGTATTGAAACAGGGTTTCGGTTTGGGGTCAGCGGATATTGTTGGGCTTTAGCGTTCAGGGGTTTCAGACTTGTGGAAGTACGGAACCGTGCAGAGGCCCAGGAAACCTTAAACCGCGGTTGAACCGCAGTTCGATCCAGGAGAGGAATCGATGTCGCTTTGGGCGCACTTCCACGACGCTTGTCAGCCATGCGAGTGCTAAGAAAAATCCTAGCATTCAGAGGACTGTCGGCTTTTTTGAACATGATACAGGGCTTGAGTGACTGGTGATCAACTTCTTGATTCCGGTTCGCAGATGTGTCATTCCTCGTGATCTGATCAACTGCGCAGCAGTCCGAAGGATTCATTCCCGGGTCCGCCGCCTCAGCCGCCTGATAAGCAGCATCAAAAGATAGAACCTCCCAACATATCAAACACTAGGGAAAAGATATGTATGTGTATGTGTATGGGTGTGTATATATATACATATATATATATATATATATCGTCGGCTGTAAGTGCTGAGGAAGCTACCTTCTCGGCTTGGAGGACGTTGCACTGGCTATAATATAGGGGCCTAAATAATTACCAATACTGTTTTGGGGGTTCCTGATTATATTTTTAGTAGTTTATAGAAAAATGGGCCCAAAAACCCTATTCAAACTATTAAAATACTTTATACGCGGCCTTCAAAAGAGTTTACCATCGGCCCAAAACGGTATGATGGAAACTGGATACAAGCGACAGGGGTGACCACCAAGGTCTATATCCGTCACGTGTTTTTCCCTGCATCCGTGCATAGGGCACATAGCACTTGCTGTAGCAGACATAGCGGAGGAATATTCCTTAAGTTGTGGAGGCTCTGCATGTACAGGTCCGACGGCAGAACAGGAAGAGTGGGTATTGAGACAGTGACAAGTCTATGAGACGTCTTGCATTCGGGGCTATGCCTGAGGTTACGGTGTCGCTTGAATCGACGCATGGCAGTGTGGAACAAAGATGTCAAGCTTTCGTGTTTCTTGTGCAGGACCACTGCTTTGAAGCCCCCAGGTCTCGGGTTGCAGAGAACCCCAAACACATGTTTGCCGGAAGAGGGGGGGGTTGTTGATGGCAAGAGCTCCAGCTGGGATGGATACATGTGGCTATCGGACGGGGCACTGAAGCCATCGGCGAGGATGTGGAGTGTTTGTTGAAGATCTGCGAGCTGTCTGCGCGTGTTTACTGGTTCTTCTCAGACGACAAGGAGGATTTGTACCTTGACCACGATTTGAGGCTAAGCCCTGAATCCCTATGCTGCTATAGGTTTATCGAAATGTAAAGCATTTGCAGATGTACATGAAAGGGGTCGTTCTTGTATCAGTTGATGAACGATCATGTATTATATATACTTAGATGTTTAGTTGCACCCTTGAATCCTTTTTTTTTTGCCCCCACATATGGGATTGGATTGTTCTTAATTTAGGTATCATGGGGTTTATTAATAATAAACCGTGGTCGATAGACTCATAGTCATTGGTGCTCAAGTAGTAGCTTTTTGCACACCTGTAGTCCACACAGAAACCCACAGACCCTATTAATCCCCTGGGAAAACCCAAACCCACTCGCCCTCGCCACTCCCACTCGCCCTCGCCACTCGCCCTCGCCTATCGCCTAACCCAAAACCCGGACCCAGACCCACTCGCCCTCGCCTAAGCCATAAGTTAATTCCTGCTGGATCATGTGCCTCCTGCTGCTGCTCCTCCTCGTCGATTGGACAGCGGGGGATCCCAGAATCATTTCAGGGCTTATTATAGGGTTTAGTTAAGGACGACCGATACAGGTCGAGACCGATACAGGTCTTGTAGTTAGGACGACCGATGCAGGTCGAGACCGATACAGGTCTGTAATTTTAGGGTCTAGGTCTAGGGTAGGAATTTAATTTATTAGATTGGAGACGACCGATGCAGGTCGAGACCGATACAGGTCTTACGTAGCTTCGGGTCTAGGTCTAGGTATTTGACGACCGATGCAGGTCGAGACCGATACAGGTCTTAGGCTTAGGTCGGTTTGGGGTCTAGGTAACCTGAGGACCGATGCAGGTCGAGACCGATACAGGTCTTAGGTAGGCTTGGGGTCTAGATTTAGGGTTTAGGGGTTTAGGGTTTAGTAAATTTAATAATAATAATAATAATAATAATAGGGGGTTGAGGGTTTAGGCTCGGGTTACTTCCGGTCTAGGCCAGGTAGTGCTTAGCGCCTCAGATGTAGTCTGGGCTTTAGCTGTTCAGGGTTTTTGGGCAGGGCTTGGCTTTGGGCTTCACGGTAGCGTTTGGGGTAACCTGTGCTGTGGCTTAGCGCTCATAACGCCTAAACTTTAAGTTTTTACCCTGAACCCTAAACCCCTAAAACCTGAAACCATGAACCTTAAATCCCCTGAACCCTTTAAAACCCCTAAACCTAAAACCCCGAACCCTAAATCCCTGAAACTTAAACCTGTGTCGACCTGCGCCGTGGGTTATTAGACTACTCCACCTCCCTGGCCCTAAGCCCCTAAGGGCTTAAGCACCTAGGTTTCGGGTCAGGGATCTTTCGGAGCCTTACCCCCAATTCAGAATAGGTTTTTAAAGGGCAGGGGTGATTTTGGTAGGATTATTCGGGTGTGGTTTTATTTAATTATTCAGATAATCAACAAGGGTGAAGGATTAATCACGGCCAAAACCCCTTGCCCGACACAGGGTCAGGGCCTCAGCTCTGTGCTCTCGCCCTCGTTGGGTCAATTTGCTTGGGTTTTCCATTTCAGACCTTGAGTCTTTGAAATTACGAGGTTGATCTTTGAGCCGTAGAATCACGACTCGACCATGGGAAGCCTTTTCAATCAATAATAAATTAGGGGTCCTCTCGCCTATCGTCCTCGTACCGACTTGTTGACAACTTCGTAAACTCATCAACGATGACACGCGAGCCTCCAACTAAACCCTGATTCAGGTGAAAAGCTGCAGATGGCTTTGCGCTTCTGGGCTTGGAGCCCAAAGCCTTGCGAAGTGGTGTGTCGCCTTGCTCTACCAGCCACACCTGACTGCCCAGGTCAAACTGCGCACTGGTGGGCTTGGAGCCCAGTCGCATCACTTTTGACTTACCCGCTTTTGGGGAGTGTCTGCAGCTGGAAGTGGAACTATCTGACTTTGACACGAGGCCTTGGCCATTGTTGCGACGCCGTCACCGTCCTCGCCCGAACGTGCGGCTGACACAATTGCTAAGTTGGTTTCTGCATGCCCAGGCACTGACTGTATCACCGTCGCTTGCAAGTCATTGCCTGTCGGTTGCATTGCAAGTTTGGCTTGAGCTTGACATCATTCATCCGTCGGTGTTTTCAGTTCAAGAGTGACAGGGCCCTCGACATGCCAGCCATGTGCAATGACATTTAATAGTGTTCACTACTATACACGACACGAGTCACATGCTTTGACAGCTGGCAGGGCTTGGCTGGGCTTAGCCGCTTTAACCAAGGCTTAGCTTCGACTTAGGCTTAAACGTCAATCTTTAGGATTGCTTAAGGCTCAGCTTAGGCTTTGCGGCTTAGCTTGGCTGATAGGGTTGAGTTTTGGCCCTTTTGAATTCCCATGGCGTCTTCGTCCGCCTCTGCGCCCTCGACGGGCCTGTTGCCCCCGGCCTTCCAGGCGGCACACAGCCGACTGAGGGAGGTTTTGCTCGCCCTGGACTTGATCGTAATGGCTTGGGGGGCCGAGGCGTGGTATGACAACGGCAGAGGCCACCAGGATGCATGCAGGACTTATTGACCTAAGACAGTTGGGTCATTAAATTATAATATTATTAAAGACAAATTAAATTTTCAAGTCGTTGGAATAACCCAGGTGATGGCTTCTATGGCAGGGACGGCATGGTGGGGAGGCTCAAGAGCTGGTACCCTAGAAGCGTCCACGTCACCGTGGACGTCCGCGCGCCCTCGCTTTGGCCGAGGGACGAGGCCCGCTCCTGACCTGCATTGCAGTAATCTTTGGGCTTTACAGGGCTTAGACAGGGCTTAGCCGCTTGAAGAGGAATCCTGAACTTAGGAGACGGCGATACGCCCACGCAGATCCTCGACACGGAGAATGGGCGACGGACGCTGCGTTACTGCCTTGCGCAGCTCATCAGCATGGTGCTGCCTGAGTCCTGCAGGCAGGTTTCTGTGCTCTTCCAGGTCATCTGCAACTTGGCTTTGTTAAAACAGTTATTAAATGTTATTATTAATATTCATGAGTAACCCTAGCCATGAACCTTAAACCCGGGGACCCTGTTCCCTAAACCAGTAAGGTTCCGCTGGGAGGCACAGGTCCGCGTCCATCGCCCTCGCCCTCGCGTGCATGTTCGATCTGCGGCTTTATCTGCCTAGCCGGGAAGGACTTATGTCCGACCCGGAGGTTCCGGCGAGGCTCTCGGCAACCAGCCGGTTGTGCAAAATGTGCCAGGAGGCTTTCAAGGACGTTTGCAGCGGCTTCTTCTGGTACTTTCCAGTGCCGCCTCCGCCCACGCCCTCGCCTTCGCCCCCGGCGCCTTCGCCCCCGGCTGCCTCTGCGTCTGAGCCGCCCTCGGCCCAAGAGCTCGCTTCTCATCTGCATTTAATAATAAGTAATTTTTTGATCTAAATAATAATAAGGACCCATTGCCTCGTTGTAATGGTTTTGCTCTTAAGGTCAAGAGGAGCGTCACCACAGCAGCTCCATGGGTCGTGGAAACCCTGACGGAGCTGAAGGTGGACTCCAAGACGTGGAGCGCTGCTTGTTTGCATCGGACCCTTAAGTAAACTACCCTAACCCTACTCTGTTTCTCTCAAATCCTCAACCCTAAACTCAAACTACTAAAACCCTGATCAGGTCGTGGCATCCCTCATCGCCCTCGGCCCCGATGGCTTGAGCAAATTGGGGGAAATAAATACGATCGCTCTGCAGCAAGCTCGACTGTATCAGTCGTGGGCCTGGGCGTCGCAAAAGCAGAAGGCCCGGCTTTCTTTTCAACTTTTATTTCTCATAATCAGAAGCCTAGGCTCTAAGTTTTTGCGTCCTCGACCTCGATCTCGCCTGAAGGATTCTGCGTGGAGGAATCCTTCTGCAATCCTGACGTGGCACTGCCGGACCGCGATGAACGAGATCGGCAACGAGCGCGACTCGGCGGCACCATTAATAAATTTAATTAACCCCGGTCCATTGTAGCCACTTAATTTAATTATAACATTCAAAATATTTAAACAACCTGGACCTCTAGCCTAAGGAACCCGAATGTCCAGGAGACAGCCACACACGGCCTCGCCCTCGTCCCGGCGGCGCTCCCGCTCCCGCTCCCGGTCCCGCCGCCCGCGACCGCGATCCACAGCCCATGCCATCTCCTCAGCCTCCGAGTCCTCGTGATGCCACTGCGGCCTCGTCGACGATGTCAATGTCGATGATGTCGTATTCTCTGGTGCTCGTGGACGATGACGACCTTGATCCGCCATCGTACTACGAGCCACCTGGCGGAGACGACGATGATGAGGATTTCGAGGTGGTTAAGCCACCGGCATGATAGGATGCCCAGTAGTCTTAGTAGTAGTACCATTAATAAATTAATCCTAGGTAAATTTACCCACTACCTTCGAAACGGAGCCCTTGTTGAATTTTATTCCTAGGTTACTGGGCATCCTATAAGTTGCCGGTTCGAAATTGCCGGGAACAGTTCCTCTGGCAGCTCTTCCGTTGTGATTTCAGGGCCAGTCTTTTTGTGTTAAATTATAACTTAGATTAAGACAAAGAGCTCAGTGTCCTGTAGTTTTCATTCGCCCCCGACAAGACATCTAGTCTTAATCGCCCTCGACCTCACGACGGAAGTTCAACAGCTGTCGGCTGAACCTGTCTACTACCGGCCGGGAATGACGAAAAAGGTGTGGAACGTGCTTGGTGACTGCATAATGATGTGAGCATGTCATTGACTGCACTTGTTTCCTTGCGGCCCTGCCAGGCTTTTGGTCTTCTGTCACCTACGCCTCGGTGCATCTCTCAGTCAGGGGGGTTAGACAGCAGCACACTTTTTGACTGACCATTGGATTGCATTGAAATTGCCAGTTCGACCATTATTATTAATTTAATGACTGACTGACACCATTCTGAACCAGGTACTCTGGGAGACGCCGTCGTTCACGCCATCGCTTCGCTGCTGCCCAGGACCAGTTGGGCTGCATGCGCCATTGTCAGTCTTCATGATCGAATCATGTGCTTTCAATATTTCGCAAGCGATGTCGGACCTCAGCTGAGTGCTCGAAAATTCGCTTGTCGGTGACACTAGCATGCGAAGCCTCACATCGTCCTCGGTACTGCCAATTCAAAAAGGACCCTGCACCCCAAACCCTTTAACTTTCCGGTCCAGTCCGCATCTAAAACAATGCTTAGAAATTCGACGATCATGAAGCTGAGGAACACATCATAATAATATTGACTGATAGGTTCCAGACTTACCTTAGGACTGTGGTCACTTAGACTTTCTCCCTCGGCTAGCCATGGCTGATCAAGGCGGTGAGGACTGGTGGCAGTGGGGCGGCTGGGATGACTGGGATGAATGGGAAGACCCAGGCTGGAGCCAGAGTTCGCCCTCGCGCCCTCCCGCCAAAGGGGAGGGCAAGAACAGATGGCTCCGTGGCAAAGGCGCTTACGCGAAGCGGAAGAAGAACATGAAGCCGAAGGCCTTCTGCTTTAATTGGGTAGGTTGGTTTAGGGTTTAGGCTGATCTGACGTTTGCTCGTCTGTTATGCTCCCCCAGGAGGAGCGCGCAAACTACAGGAATCCGTCCTCGGCTTCGGCTTCGCCCTCCCAGCCTGGCCCTAAAACGGTGCCGCCACGGCCACCGGCGACCTCGCCCTCCACGCCTAAGCCAGTGCCGCCAGTGCCCGAGACCACGCCCTCCACGCCTAAGCCAGTGCCGACCTCGCCCTCGCCAGTGCCGCCAGTGCCGGAGACCTCGCCCTCCACGCCTAAGCCAGTGCCACCAGTGCCCACGCCTGCCAAAGCGCCGCCAGTGCCCGTGCCTGTGCCGCCAGTGCCCACGCCGGTGCCGCCAGTGCCCGCGCCTGCCAAAGCGGCTGAGACATCAGCACCCCTGCCCAGTGCCAGACCACCCGCGCCAGCAAGCCTGCCCAGTGCCAGACCACCCGCGCCAGCAAGCCTGCCCAGACCGTCCCCGTGCTCCCCGTGCTTCACAACGCCCTCGCTGGCGTCGGCCACTACTTATCCATTTAACACCATTGTTGTGAGCGTGGCTTTTAATTTTAGGGTTTCAACAAGCCTCCCTTAGCCTTTCAGCTGAGTCGGTGGTCTTGGTTGCATCAAGCTACACGCAGTTAAGGTTGGTATCAGGCCGGCCGCTGCTGCTTTCAACCCGATGCACTTGGGCTCGCGCACTCCGCTGCCGAATGAGCCGGAGCCAATCCGGATGTACCCGGCCTCGAGTGCGTCGACCGCAACTTGGCAATGACTCAACCCGGGACCCTACAGACAACTTTTTAAATTAAATCCCAAACCCGGACCCAAACCTTTAATTGATTACCCCTACGTAAGCACGAGACCCTAAAAAACATTAGACCCTCAGCCTCAATTTAAAGCCTGAAGCCCTAAACCGCAAGCCCGACGACAACATCAACAATGACAGTGACAAGAGCAACAACGACACCAGTAGCAGCCGCAATGACAATGACTCGGCAACAGCAACAGCAACACAGCAGCAACAGCAACGTATTTACAGTAGTCTGCTTCAGGCGTCCTCGACTCTACGTGGCGACCAACTCCTCTACGAAGCCCAGTTCGCCAAGTCGGCGCTGAACGTCGAGGCAATTTTAAAAGACCTGCTCGATTCGGCCCCGATGGTGCTCTCGCGGTTCACGCAGAGAGGCGGGGATGCAGAGTTCCATGGCCCCAAGCCCTGTCTGTAGTAGCTTTTTTTTCAAATAGATGATACATGTTATGTCCAGCCTATCCAAGGCTTTATCGCTGGATGAAGAATTTCCCAGCTCTGCGCGGCTTGATCCTTCAGTGCCTGATGGTCGTCGACGTCACCGCCCTCGCCCTCGGCTCTGCATGGCCGAGGCTGCAGGAGATCCTCTTGGCGAGCCTCTGCATTGATTTATTAGAAATATTTGATTCTGGACCTTTAGCTTTAAGTTCAGGGCTAGGGTATAGGGTTCACTGTTTGATTTAGGGGTTGGGGCTGTCGCAGGATGAGGCAGCAGGAGCTGGTGGAGCCGCTCCGGGTCTGTGCCCACAACGTCCTCGCCCGCTGCATTCGCGACGGCCTCTTCAAGCCGAAGCCGGGCGAGGCGGACTTCCCGCCGGCTCCCACGGCGCATCAGGCAAGGGCTGATGTCAAAACAGTTCGGAGGGTTGCGCACCCCCCTAAACCCTCAATATTTTATTAAACCCTAAACTTTACTTTTACTGGCCTTGTCACAGGAAGTGCCCCTGACGCCCACGACCCCGGGTTCGGCTTCGAGGCAGTGGGCATACTTTGGGGTTTAGGTTTAGGGGAGTTCGCTTGTTTCAGCCACGCAGGCCGCAGCGCGAGGCCTCGCCTGAGCCACCGCCCCCGTCCTCGCGGGGCAGGTCGCGCTCAAAGGCGCGGCACAAGGACTCAGTGGATTGATTATTTATTATTAACAACTAATTATAATAATGTAAGGCATTGGGGAATAAGGCTTGGAAGGGGTTTAGGGCGTAGAGTTTGGAGCGGAGGGTTCTTGGGTTTTCCATGCTGCCCCTTTCAGGAGCGAAGGCCCTCGGAGAAGGACAAGAAGAAGGGCAAGTGACGGCGCTGGCGGGCTGAAAAAAGTGTCTTCTGTTTCCTCGTTGACTGATCATTCATGTCACTGTCCTGCATCACATGTGACTCTTGTGTCCAGCTTGACTTGCGCACAGGACTTATCGCCTTGCCGCTACTGCCAGCAAGTACCTCAGTCGTTCAGCTCGTAATTTGTCGCATCGGTAGCGACCAGACTTCATTTTCTTCAGACCTGGATGTCGTTCGCACATGATGTTAGCTCTGGCACGTTTTTTCTGTGCAGTTTGCTGAGTCTGGAATCAGACAGAATGAGTCAACACTCAGTGTTTGAGAGATGGCGACATGTGAGTCATGACCTCATTTTCTTCAGGTGTCTTCCCACAGTCAAAAGGCGACACGGATGTCGGGCCCTCGTGTTCAACATGATGTTAGATTAGCCTGGGCATGGCTTTCTGGGCATGTTAGTATTCAATCGTCCTCGCCCTTGTTATCTGAATCTCAGTGTCGAAAGGGTGTCTCAGGTTTCACTGTCAGAGTCATTGACACTGGCACATGTTCGATTTGCTTTTCATACCCGTGGACAGGGACACCGCTGCCCTCGCTGCGCAATGCCACGAAAGGCACGGGGCATCATTCCGAAGTGCTTTTTGCTCGCCCTCGGATGCTGCAGGCATGATTTAGTAATTTAGTCTAGTAGTACCGCGACCAGCGTTGCATGACATGCCGCATGCTGGTAAGATGATGATTGTTTGTTGAATGTGCAGTTTGCCACGAGCTGCGCAGCAAAACAGTGTTTTCCTGAAACGAGGACGAGGGCCTGTGCCCTGCTGAAACGAGGATGAGGCCTGCCCGCTGACATTGGGTCACTTTCTGATTCTGTGGCCATGAAGTCAGTCGAGTGATGCTGACTTTAACGCCAACTCATTGAGTCATGTTCGAAGACTTTCCTGGGCAGGGCACTGTGGCAGTGGCTGCAGTCAAGGCAGGACAGTGGTGCTTTTGCCGCACGATTGTGCCGAGATTAGCATTGAATTTGAATTGAATGGATGCCAGCTGACTTATTGATGATGCATGCTGCAACGTGTCGGATCATTGATGGATATTGAAAGCTTGGCAGCCCTCGTGTGTCTGGGCTTGCAGAAAACATGGTGGCCAAAGCCCAGCCGAGAAGGACCAAGGGCAATTGGGGGTTCTGTCCCTGCAGCCTCAGTGTTGGGGTGGGTGTCCCTGAGGATAACTCCTGGTGGAAAGACCATGCGCATGCTGCGGCAGAAGGCCGACCGAAATTTCTGATTTTAGAGTGATGGCTCGCCGTGTAATACCTTGGGCTGAAAAGGCACAGGCTGGCTTGAAGCAGCGGCAGGACCTCCTAGGATTGGTTAAGAACCTTGTCTGTGCTCAGACTTCGTTTAATCATAAATTATTCTTAGTTCAACTGCACGGCATTGCTTGGGCCAACTGAGGGTGCCCTCGACCATACGATATGCTGCAGACTGCTGTGGTTACGACACTGGCGTCAAGGGCTCAGAACTTGAACTGACTGCTCGTTCTTGGAAGGCGATTCTTTGATAATTTCAAGCCTGTTAGCGTGAATCAGTCTCCAAGTGAGGCCCTCGCCCTCGCATTCATGGGCGTGAAGTTCAAGATCATTCATACAACCGAGATCGATGATGAAGTTCAGACAATGAGGGATGTTGTTCACAGGAGAATAACGTCCTCGGCTTCGACAATGCGCAGGTCCTGGTGCCCGCCCATGTCCTCGAACGACATGTGCTCCAGGCCCTCGCTGGCAGGAGACGATCTGGACCTGTACATTGGCACCAGTCCTTGTCAGGACTTCAGTTCGGCAGGCTTGAAGAAGGGCTCCTGGGCGTCAATTTGGGTTCAGTCGAGTCATCGTGATTTGTGAAGCTTGCATTCTGACAGTCAGTGAACTCAGACTCAAGACGAGGTTCAAAGGGCAGTCAAGGGAAGCTGTGGTGGGTGCAGCTGGAGCATATCCTGGACGAATCGCCCCGCGTGCCTGATCAGACCATTGTTACTAGTGTCACGGTGTCGCATTGTCAAAAGTTGCTGCAGGTTATGTGGACATATATAAATAAATGAGGCCTTCGTCATCGAAAATGTCCTCGGCCTCGCCCAGCGTTTCCCTGGCGTCCTCACAACTTCCCATGACCTGCTAAGAGAGGCTGGTTACGTCAGACACTGAGGTCTCTGACGAGTCTATGGACTCGGACTCGTCGTCAAGAAACTGTAGCTTCCAATCCAATACTTCCATCAGACGGGCAGGGGCTTTAGTAATCCTCAAGGTCGTGCAGCAGGGCATTCTCGACACATCAGAGCACGGCATCCCACGGCGTCGCCGCCGACTATTCCTAGTGGGTGTGCGCAAGGACTCCTTGAGCTACAAGGGCCCGGCCGAGTGGCTGCCGCGACCCATAAAGGCAGGAATCCCGAAAAATGAGAGGTGTGGTGATTCTGATGGCTTGGCAACACGGTGGCTAAAATAAGGCACTGCCACTGGCCGGCTTCGTGCAGAGTGAGCCTTGGCCCGGTCAGCACGCCCTCGACCTCGACAAGCAGACTCGGACATTCCAGAGAAACATCATGGCTGTCCCTTTGACTGACAAGTTGAGACTGTGGCCGCTTCGTTTCTTTTGTCAGGTCTGTCACTGTCAGTGACATAATTAATAATCCTGCCTGCCTAAGGCAAAGAAGAAGCTGGGCAAACAGTACCAGGCCCCAGGCACACTTGTGGACGTGGCGGCAGGGCAGCACAAGGCCATTGGTCGAGGCCTGTCACCGACTATAACGTCCTCGCGGGGAAGGTATGCAGGGGCAGCCTACTATGTGCCCAGCCGTCGCACCTGTCTGGTCTTGCACGAGCTGGGGAGGCTCACAGGACCAGGGCTTGCAATGATTATTGCACAGAAGCCACCCAACAGTTTAAGACTGTCTACTCCAGTCCAGTCTGCGGCTAGATCACAGGACTGCCAGACAGTCTGGTGACATCCTTCTTGACCTCGCCCGCGCCCACCTCCTTGTCACCGTCTGCCGTCGGGAAGGCTTTCGGAAATGCAGTTTCCAGCAATGTCATGGAGAGGGTGCTTCGCAACGTCTTATTGGCGGCTGGGTTGGTCAAGAAGGAGCTGCCAGATTATTGGGGTAATGTCTGCAGGCCAGACTGGCGTAGTGTCACCTGCTTCATAGTTCTTAGTACTGCTTGCTGGTCAGGTCAGTGGCAGGGAGGAAGCACCTGACCTCTGAAGAGGCCCACTGTGTTTCGACTCAGTCCTGAGGTGTCGTTATTTGTGGTCCCCCAGGTGCAGAAGATCTTAGAGCGGCAATGGCAATGACTCTTGGACTTCTTGCCCTCGACCTCAGACAGCAAAATTGCAATCACACACATGTGCCAGGCTGCCTCTCAGGCTGAAGTGTGAGCAAGGATGCTGGGAGAAGCATTGTCATCATTCCTTGATGCCGCGTTTTCAAGTGAGCGAGCTGTGTAGTTCTACGGTCAATTGAAATTGTGAGTGGCCTGCCTTGACAGAGTGTCACATTCACATTACTAAGACTAGTACTTTCAAAGAGACTCATGATAACAATTAAAGGCATATCCAACTGAAACTGGCAGAATTCAATTAGTTAACACAGTCAGACAGTAGGTCAGTCTTGTGGTTGAAGTTCTGTTTAAGTTTATGGCCTTTCGCGATGTCCTTGGGGTCCTCCTCGTCCTCGCGATGCCGCAGTCCGGACGGCGCACATGCTGCCAAGTGCATGAGGAAGAATGGCCAGGATCCTAAGCGACTTGCCGACGGTAAAAATAAGCGTCCATGTCATTGTTGTTTCTGCGGCGATGCTGCTACCATCTAAGGGCATGCCATCGGAGCTGCTTGAGGTGCCTATGGTTGAAAAACAGACATCGTTGGCAAAAGAGGTTTCTTGATCGCCTTTACCAGAGCACGAGATCTGAAGTACCTTGCATTTTTGTCAGCGCTCTGGCAGCGAGGTTTAGCTGGCTCGTGGAGTCTCCGGCCACAGAGGCCTGGGGACTCGGCTGCAAGTTTTGTGCCTTGTCTACTACGGCATCGTCCTCGCCGTGGAAGCTTTACAAAAAAGGGCAAGCAGGCGTGCTTCAAGTGAAGGACTTTGCAGACCACGAGATGTCCCACATGCACAAAGAGTCCTTGGAATTGGCATCTGCCCCGCCTGTGGCCTCAACCTCGTCCTCCTGTGGGCCCTCGACCTCCCCAGAGTCCTCGTGCCCAACTGCGGCTTTGATCCGGCTGTCGATTGAGGTGGCGTCCTGCCCAGTGGGGGCCCAGGGTTTGGAGTCTGGTCTGCCAGATTGATGAATCGAATTAGATTATTTTTAAATTAGTTGGTTTCCTGAAGTCATTCCAATCTCTTAATCGAATTTTGTTCTGGATCCAAGGAGTTCAGCCGCAAAGCAGAACTGGCATCACGAAGTGATCCCATGAACTTTCCGCCGGCACTTTGCGACCGACAGAAGCACGGCAAGATGATCCAAGCCATTGCCCTCGTCTTGCCACCTGGCAGGCTGTTGAGGCTGCTGCGTAATTTGTGTCATTTTTTTTGGATTTCCTCCTGCTCCAAATCAGTCAGGTTTAACGAGGACAGAGAGCTGCTGGAAAAGAAGAAGGTGCTCAGTGTTGGATGGGCAGAGGACAGGGAGACATCATTCAACATGAGATTCAGATTCAACCATGAATCCTGCCAATAATCGGTTCGTTGTCACAGGACGTGGCCGATGGTATTTGCATGGTAAAGTTGAAATTCTGCATGAGCGACTACACTGTGCAGCGACGGCTTGGAGACTTGCGGAACATTCACGGACAGAAGGCAATCATGATTGTTTCAGTCAATGTGTCAATCCGTGTCATGTTCGCCGCAGAATGTGATTCCTGATGTCTTGTCCACCATTGACCAAGTACTAATAGATTTTTCATACGCTTGCTCAGACTGCCCTCGCCAAAGTCCAGCAGATCGAGGAGACAATCAAATTTTGGGATCGTGAGGAGCTTCGCCCTCGCATACAGGCAGGAATAATCATTTATTGCAAGTAGATAAAGTTCATAGGAGTGCGGCATAGTTCAAGTAATAAATAACTTCCCTGCTGCACAGTCCTGGACCTCGGATGGCGAAGGGGCAGAGCTCCTGTGTGGCCGTCTCAGCAAGGACAGGCTGAAGCGTGTGGGTTGGGAATGTGTTTAATCTTCCTGACGAGTAGTCCGTGATGTTAGTTGTAGCCGCCGTGTTGGAGTTGACTTTTAATTAGTCAGACAGTGTAGTGCCTAGTAGTTGTTGTCGTCGTAGTACTTAGTAATTTAATTTAATAGGGTAGTAGTCAGTAGTAGTAGTAGTAGTAGTAGTAGTAGTAGTAGTGGTAGTAGTAGTAGTAGTAGTAGTAGTAATAGTAGTTAGTAGTTAGTAGTAGTAGTAGTCAGTAGTAGTAGTAGTAGTAGTAGTAGTAGTAGTAGTAGTAGTAGTACTTAGTAGTAGTAGTCGTAGTAGTAGTAGTAGTAGTAGTAGTAGTCAGTAGCAGTAGGAGTAGTAGTAGTAGTAGTAGCAGTGGTGGTGGTAGTGGTAGTGGTAGTCGTCGTAGTCGGAGTAGTCATAGTTAGTCGTAGTAGTCGTAAGCAGTAGTAGTTGCAATAGTAGTCGTAGTCGTATCCAGACAGTAGTAGGGATTAGTAGTAGTAGTAGTAGTATTAGTACTGGTAGTCAGTAGTAGTAGTAGTAGTAGTAGTAGTCGTAGTCGTAGTAGTAAGTAGTAGTAGTAGTAGTAGTAGTAGTAGTAGTAGTAGTAGTAGTAGTCGTAGTAGTAGTAGTAGTAGTAGTAGTAGTAGTAGTAGTAGTAGTAGTAGTAGTAGTAGTAGTAGTAGTAGTAGTGAGTAGTAGTAGTAGTAGTAGTAGTAGTAGTAGTAGTAGTAGTAGCAGTCGTGGTAGTAGTTAGTAGTAGTAGCAGTTAGTAGTAGTAGTAGTAGTAGTAGCAGCAGCAGTAGTAGTAGTAGTAGTTGTGGTATAGCAGTAGTAGTAGCAGTAGTAGTAGTAGCAGTAGTAGTAGTAGTAGGCAACAGGAGCTCCTGTGATCCATTCTTGCTTGACTTGAATGAGCTTGATTGATTGTCATGATTCATGATTGCTCTGCTTGAGTGCCAGTCGGAGGTCGCCTTACCTGAGGAGTCAACCCCTGCCCCATCATCTGGGTTGCTCCCCACACAATTGGCCGGGTGTGAGGCGTTCGGCTTTGCCTTGAGGCCAACCTACCCCACGGCAGGGGGGTAGATGACAGCCGGGCATATGGGCTAATGCGCCGTGCTGGGGCAAAACTGGTTTTGCTGGTTTGGCCAGGCCAGACTCCAGACAGTCCGAACAAGACAGGGAGGCCGCTCGTTCTTGTGACATGACATGGCTGTGTTGACTATTGGCATTTGGCATGGTTGGACCATGAGCGGATCACAGTCTCAGAGGCTCCTGTTGGCTAGTAGTAGTAGCTAGTAGTTAGTAGTAGTAGTAGTAGTAGTAGTAGTAGTAGTAGTAGTAGTAGTAGTAGTAGTAGTAGTAGTAGTAGTAGTAGTAGTAGTAGTAGTAGTAGTAGTAGTAGTAGTAGTAGTAGTAGTAGTAGTAGTAGTAGTAGTAGTTAGCAGTCGCAAGTAGCAGTTGTAGTAGGAGTAGCAAAGACAAAGTAATTGGAATTTCATCCGCAAAGACTTGAACACCCGAGCAAAGCAACATTTGAGCAGTTTTAATTTAATATTGAACATGACTACTAGAAGACTGCTACTGCTACTACTACTACTACTACTACTACGACTTACTACTACTATTACTACTACTACTACTACTGCTACTACTAAGACCACTACTACTACTAGGACTAAGAGCGTTTTGTTTGGCGCTTAGCTTGTGTGTTCTGTTCGTCTGCGAGCCGTGGTGAACCAGATTCCATTGTCCATTTGGCCTTTGCCGGCTTGTTTTGGAGCAGATTTTGAGCATGGTCTCTTGTGTGCACAAGCTAAGCTGCTCAAAACCTGCTCTCTGTGGGTGTCGGCGGGGGACCAGCTTCCGCGAGCAGTTTTGGAGCATGTTCAATATTACAAGAAAGCAAAGCTGCTCAAAACTTGCTGTGCTTAGTTCTGTTCGCCCGCGAACCAGATTCCAGTGTCTGCTTTGCCTTTAACGGCTTGTTTTGGAGCAGCTTTTGAGCATGGTTTCTTTAGTGCACAAGCTAGCCTGCTCAAAATCTGCTCTGTGTGGGTGTCGGAGGCTCCGCGAGCAGTTTTGGAGCATGTTCAGTATTACAAGAAATCAAAGCTGCTCAAAGGTTGCTCTGCTTGGTGCTCGTGCCTTTTGTGGCTGGTTTTGGAGCAGCCTTTGAGCATGGTTTCTTTGGTGCACAAGCTAGCCTGCTCAAAACCTGCTCTGTGTGGGTGTCGGGGGTGGGGAGCAGCCTCCGCGAGCAATTTTGGAGCATCTTCAAAACTACAAGAAAGCAAAGCTGCTCAAATGTTGCTTTGCTTGGGGTTCTGTGGTTCTGTTCGCGAGCCGTGGTGCACCAAATTCCAGTGTTTACTTGAGCTTTGGCGGCTTGTCTTGGAGC